>JAWWTY010000156.1:24269570-24301840 GCA_035222235.1 Margarornis squamiger
GGTCTCCCCTCAGTCTCCTCTTCTCCAGGCTGAACAGACCAAGTGCCCTCAGCTGCTCCTCATACGGCTTCCCCTCAAGGCCCTTCACCACCTTCATTGCCCTCCTTTGGACACTCTCCAGTAGTTTAATGTTTTTCTTATGTTGTGGTGCCCAAAACTGCACACAATATTCAAGGTGAGGCCACACCAGTGCAGAACAGAGCAGGACAATCACCCACCTTGACTGACTGGCGATGCTTTGCCTGATGTAGCCCAAGACTCTTTCCACTGTAGAGGAATTGGGTTTTCAGAAATACACTCATCTTTTCTTCCTCCTCATTGGTCTGAACCAATCCTGAGCAAACACAGCTGTTGCATAAGGGTACAAGTCAACAGAGAACACTGCCTCAGATTGTAATTCAAGTACGTTATGATTTCTACAGTGGCCAAATCAGCAAAATTAATTTGAAACAAACTGGGTATAGAGACTTAAAATAGCAGGACTCAGTCTTAAGACTAGATAGCATTTTGCAAATATAAAAGTACAAAGGGTGACTGATCTCAAGGAAGGTTCCTCTCCCACACCTGCTTACCTGAGCTCCATGGGCTAGTCTGGCAAGTTTTTTAAGACAAAAAACTAATTCTGTACTGATTTGCACTTTCAAAAAAATGAGAATGTGAAGATGTAAACAAAGAGCTTATATTTGACTACATGATAACAAAAAGGGATGCACAAGGCAGAGCGTGCTGGTTTTGCCTGGGGTAGAGTTAATTTTCTTCACAGTGGCTACTGTGGGGCTGTGTTTTGAATTTGTGCTGAACATTGTGATGATAATATAGAAAAGTTTTTGTTATTGCTGATCGGTGCTCATACAGATCCAAGGGCTTTTTCTGCTTCTCACACTGCCATACTGGCTAGGAAGTTGGGGGTGCATGAGAGGCTGTGAGGTGATACAGCAGGGACAGCTGACCACCACTGACCAAAGGGATAGTCCATGCCATATGACATCATACTCAGTCTATAAAGCAGGGGGAAGAAGGAGGACAAAGGGGATATTTGGAGTGATGGCATTTGTCTTCCCAAGTAACTGTTGTGCATAATAGAGCCCTGCTCTCCTGGAGATGGCCGAACACCTCCCTGCCCATGGAGAGCAGTGAATTAATTCCTTATTTGGCTTTGCTTGTGTGCACAGCCTTTGCTTTCCCTATTAAGCTGTCTTTATGTCAATCCATGAGTTTTCTAATTTTTACCTTTCAATTCTTTCCACAATCTCCTGGTGGGGGAGTGAGCAAGCAGCTATGTGGAGCTTGGTGGCTTACTGGGGTTAAGCCATGACACAGAGCCAAGGAAAAATCACTGTTCTCACCACTGCCACCCACAGCAATATTACAGATTGTACCTTGAAAATCCCTCAAATTTACACGCAGTTTTTCCTCTTCAGATTAAGAAGATGCAGCTCAAAATAAAGAAACTGAAGATAGAAATGAAACCTCTAATGCACGCGGGTCTGACTTGAGCACTCAAGCTTTGCTCATTACTCCTCACCTCATTCCTCACTGCCATCTCCTATAAGCCTATTTCTATTCCTTCTTCCTCTGGTTTAGGAGATTCCAGTTTAAATTTTATACTCTAGAGTAACTCAGGGACCTCGACGGAATAGCCTTCCATGTGGAGAGTTGCTGAATTGACAATCACTTTCTTTTCCCATTGTGGCAGGGGATCATAAAGCACTTAGGAAGCAGCTAATGCTGGACAGCTCTGCTAACCCATCCTACCACTCCTTTCGAGGTAATGCATATGGACAACTATTCCTGTTGGTTCTCCTCTGAATACATCAGAAATTATCAGTATATGAAGTATCAGCTAGGGGCCTACTGAAATCCACTTGACAGCCAGGGGCACACTGGACTCCCATTTCAATTTTGGTGAGCCACAACATGCAGAAAATAGAGTAGAGCACACGCAATAAAAGGGTTAAATTCTGAATATAGTTGTAAAAATCAAGATGATGATGATGTATGCATAATTCATGGTCTTTGTGATCCGCACTTAAATCTACTTCAACTGTTTGCCAGATCTGACACACAGCAAGATGCGTATCAAGCTACAAATCTCATCCTAGAAGCCAAAAGAAACTCCCTGGCGTTGCACTGCTATTTCTTTTCCACCACTTCTTGCTTCTCCCCAACCTATACACTTACTTTCTTAACAGCTCTGAACTTGTTACAGCAAGAACTTATTCCACCCTCCTCCAGTCTAACAACAGCACATTAGAGAATGTCAAAATCCTGTATTAGGCTTTATTCTTTTATATAAACATTAACATTTCTCAAACAGATTAGTTAAAAATACAGATTTAAACAAGAATTTTTGCAATTGCAATGAGTTATAAAAAACAACAGATTATTTTACAGATTGTTACAAGTGCTTTACAAAGGTGCAGAGTGAAGGCCAGTGGCAGGGGACCAACCTCAAGTGCAAAATGGACACGATACCCTCACCACGGGCATAGCGCTCAGATACACAGCCAAAAAAAAAAACAAAACCAAACAAACAAACTAAAAAACAGACAAACAAAAAAACCCCGAGCCATGTGAACCTATGCTCTTGGGATGCTCACCGGGCAAGCAAACATAGACCCCTATGACAGAGAAGACTCATGAGACCAAGCTACCAGGATACTTCAGTTTACATCTCTGAGATCAGCCATAAGATGTTGCTTCTTGGAAAATAAGGAACATGTTTTACAACAGTATGTTTCTCTTCTGTCAGACAAAATATTGCTGTAAATTCTAGAATACTTATGAATGTGGATACTTAAAAACTTGGGGCATAAATCCAGTGTGGATCTCACAATGCCCACAGTGAAGAAAGGATACAAGACCCAAGTGTCCTTCTAAAGCAGTTGACACTCCTCATACAGGAGGCACCTCCATATCCTATTATCATCCCTAAAACCACGGAAAGACTTTGGCAAAAGGAAGACAATGCAAGTGCATCTGACTACATGCAATATTCCTGCAGCCCATGATCTGACAGCTGTGCAGCCCATAGCTTGCAATGCCCACATATTTCACTAAATGCAGTGTGTCCTCTCTCCTTGGTTGATACATCTTCACACCCACCTTGGAATACATACCACATGCTTCAGATTCTTGGAAGTTTTTGATATCCTTCCACCACACCTACCTTGCCCACGTACCAGTCCTTCCCACCTATCTTTCTACTATTCCACCCCTAAAGACAAAATCTATGCCCTGATCTGTTTTGAACTAAAGTTTTCCAGCTGTTAGCAAATCAAAGGTAAATTGAACTGTCTGAAAACCACAAGATAAAACTGTGATATATTATATTAAAAGAAAGTCCACTACTTTGTGCCTGACATCTTTCTGATGTACAGATGTTCCCTATCCAGAGGAACCTCCCTGTTAGACAAAGGGCACTACACATTAGAGGAATCCTTTTTCCAAAGGGCAACTCTAGAGATGAAGTCTCACAATAAAGAAATAAAAGCTACTTCTCTTGGAATCATTGTAGAGGGCAGCACATTCAAGAGATTTTATTTATAGGAAACCCAGTGAAACCCCTAGAACATCCACACTGACTTCCCTGAGCTCCTCAGATCCAGATATACTGGGGACCCTGCAGAAGCCTTTTGAGCTGGGTTGCTCTCAATAGAGAGCTTTTGGCAAGTTCCTGCAAATTCATTTTCATAATCAGCAAGAAGAGGATCAAAGGGCAAACCTTCAGCATATGCTTAGAGAAGAGAAAGACTCTGAAGAACAAGGAGTTAGGGGGCAGGGGGAAAGGTCTTCATTTCTACCGTTTTCGAATGTTTCATGTTATTCCTTTGGGGTATGGGCACTACATCAAAACCAATCCTTCCATCTCATCTACCCCAGCTGCCTCCTGCATAGTCTCATGACAACATTGAAACACCAGGCTCATTACTCCCTGCATGCCTAGCCCAGGGTTCAATGCTTTGGAGAGGGGAGGCTGGCTTCTCATTAGCAAAGGCTGGGAGATGGCATTATGTCAGCACATCAGCACTCTGGGAGCATGCAGTCACTCATGCACATCCCAGATTTCTGAGAGCAGAGGAGGGAGTTTCTTGTCCTGCAGCCGAAGGGCAAACACTTGTTCAGAGTGGACACTGCTTAGCGTCCGGAGACTGACCAGCTTCATTAACATCCGTGGAAACATCAGGCGATCCTGCAGAGTCAGACAAAGAGACATCTGTTAGTAAATTCACACTAAAACTTTGTTTTAAAAAAAAATAAATACCATAACAGATGACGTATTGTAACCACAATCCTGACTTCCTCTAAAGACAGCATTCTCCAGGAGGCTTCAGTGTGGAAGAACACAAACAGCACACCATGTCCCAAGACTCCAGACTTTCCAGGGTGGCTAAAATATGGAACATGATGCAGGACAGCAGGCTCTGACAGATCACAAATCCTGCACTTACAGCTGCTAACGAATTGCCACAGAAGGGACAAGCATGAGAGTACAGGCAGCAAGAGACCTGTTACAGACAGTATTGCAGGAACTGTGCCTGCATAAACACAAAATCAGCTCTCATCATCGCTGGAGATGTTCTGGTCAGGCACTTACATTTGGTCTGTTGATACAAATGTAAGAATGAAGGGCTTCCACATAGGTGTGCTGCAGCCTCTCCACCAGGGACTGGTCCTGCACATTCGGTCGGTCTGCAAAAAGTAGGTTAGAAGTAAGGAGATTGCCACGGGCAGCTTCACTGGATTTAACATCCCTGCCTCATATGGTCTCTTCCCAAAACCTCACTAGCATTCACCCAGCACCCCTGCAAGGTATGTCCATTACTGTGGCAGCTATGTCAGTTATCTGTGACTGTTCTTTCTCAGTGATGCCTACTTCACATGGGATATCCAATCTGATTCCTACAGAGGTTAGAGAGACCAAACACACTTCCACAGTGCTGTTTGGTCTCACATTCCTGTCACATCAAAAATGAGAAGCTGTCTATTCAAGAGTGAATGGCAAAGTCTCTCCAGCAGCTCTGCCAGTTAGAAAACAGGAACAAAGAAAAAAGGTAATTAATCGCTCAGGTCACAAGACAAAGTGGCTTCTTGGCAAAGCTCCGTCCTGGCCCAGACCAATACTGTCTCATGTCCAGAGTAACTTTACTTGGCCACTAGATGTCACTCATGCCGTGGGACTGCATGACACCAGAGAGGTGCCAAGGACATTAAAGGGGCAATAAAATAGCGATTTCTAAATGAGGAACATAAATATTGGCTGATTTTTCTATACACTTTTCCAGCAGTGGGGAATTTGATTTCTTCTGGAAGCAGCACTATAAAATTCAGATTATAATGAGTAACACACTTCCTTTTTCACTAAACTCTATATGCCCTCTATTACTCCTCTTCTGCTTGTGACACTCCTTAACTCTATTTTCTTTGCCCTCTGACTCACTACTGCAGCTTCTCAGGTATCCTTGGCTTTTTACCTGCAGAGAAAATGTTGATGGCAATTAAAAGTGCATATTCAGCATCGTTAAGCTGTAGCTCATTCATTCCCTTTGAGAATTCAAAGATGGGATTAATGAACTCAAACTGCAGACCTGCAATGAGCAGAAGAGAACAAGGTGAGGCAAATAACAACTGTCTCCTCTCTCTCTTCCTCCCTTTCACGGAGTGAGCTGGAATAAACCCACTGCAGTACACCAGGCGGTGGGGAGGACAGGCAGGCAGGGGAAAACCCAAAAACCCTTACATTATGTTCCAATGAAACCTCCCTTTACATGCACTACTGGTGAGCACCAACAGTGGCTGAGGAGTGGGGTTCTACCTGTAAAATTAAGCTATTTCTGGGTTTTCCTAGAGCCTTAAATACCCCATAGCACATCACTAGGCAACAACTAAAGGAAGACAACATCAATTATCAGATAAGTTTACCAAAAAGTCAGAAGGCCAAAAGTACAATGTCTACACTTTGCACTCTCACACCATCACCCCTCGTGATTTCAAAGAAGCTTTAATACCATGATCCAGATTCATCTGAAGTCTATTCGAGCTGAAAACATTGAGTTCCAAGAACTCTGAACTATGCCATTTCCTTCAGCTCAAAAGCTGGGAGAGCTGAGGCAGAGCCTGACTTAGGCTTCCAATCACCTCATTTGATAAATGCAGTCAGGCAGAAATGCACTGATATTTATTGCCATAACATACAGAGACCACTGTCAAATCAGGTTGTTTAGTGCTATGTAATCATGCTGAAAACTTCAGGCCTTTCCCCCAAAACAGCATCCAAGTTACTGATTTGCTGCAGTACAACTGCATCAGAAAAGGAGAAACAAAATGAAGGGAATCTTTCTGGCTGCCTACTTTTTGCCTTCCTAATAACCTGAAAGAAAGGCTACCAGGAAGAGTGTCAAAAAGGAAAGTTGTACATAAAAGCCATCTCAAGTATAAATGGTTACATAGCTACTCAAAGAATAAAAATAAAATTTAAAAAAAAAAAAAATCACACAAAGGACAGCTAAAGTCTTGTTTTCAGAAATGCTGAAGATACACACTTCCTGTTAGTTCATCCAAAATTGCAGACACTCATAGCTCCTGAAACACACACTTCAGAAATCACACCACCACAGACTAACATATAGTGGGAAGATAAAACATCTAAACAATCTGTGGGGATCTTCAGTGCACAGTATAGACTTCATATCAAGTGAAATGTAATCACATTAATGTCATCACTGGAAGTGTGCATCCAGATTAGCATGCGATATACTTGCAGAGGACAGAAGACTGTAGTTTGAATTGCTATGATCTGATACAGCTCTAAGACCACATCACCTCTCTACCAGCAAGGAAGTTCACACCAGCTGTTAGCTCTAGGTGGACACTTGCTGCAAGATTTTCATCCCTTAAGAGACCACAGCAAGTTCACATCTGGAGAAAGACATGAACTGAGCTAGTATCACATATTAAAAGCAAAAAAAAATGGCTTGTGGGGCTATTGGTCTGATCCTGTTCTAAGCTTCTTATCAGGCCCCACATACTAACTCCAGAAGCCCACATTAAAAAGGAAAATATGTAAGAACACAAGACACGGGGAAGGAAGAAACACCTGTCTAATGCACCACCTGCTTTGGCGAAGTCATCCCGATTATAGCTCAGGTCCTTAAGAAAGGTGATGCTCTCAATCTCCGGATTATAGCGCCGAGATGTCTCCAACAACATCACCTGAAACCACAAATAGATATACTTGATTTGAAAACAGGAAAGAACATTACAACATTCTCTGAGTATTAGAGCATCTCTGAATAAAAAACCCAAAAAAAAGCAAACAACAACTCTCCAGTTATTCTCAGAGTGCATAAAAATTCTAGGATAAATTCTGCTGCATCCTTTGTGGTGTCTGCTTCTCAGAAAGGGGAAATTCCTGCTTACCACTACCAAGGCACTTGCCTCATGCTCCTCCATGAGGCTTTACCAGTATAACCTGGCACTGCAGTAATGTTCCCATAGCTAAGGAACTTCAGACTGCCATCCCAAAAAAGGGATGGAACTAATTCTCCATGTGGGTAACTCCAAATTCTTTTATCTCTGCTACTGTGTATTGTGGTGGAGCCCAACTCTCACCTCTATGGTAGATGTCTTCAATAAAGCGATCTGATCTTCCCTGGTGAGCTCCAGGAAGCCAGGTAGTTGCTTGGCAAAGTCCACAATCTCTTGCACAGAGATAATTGCAAGTTCTGTAAAGTGAGCAAAACGCTGCTGCCTTGCTTCACGGTTATTAGGGTCAGGAATCTGGGGCCACGGCTGTGGGAATGGGAGGAGACAGCATATATACATTTATATGTATGTAAAAGATGGAGCCAAGACAGAAAGATGAAAAGATGAAGTGAACAAGGAAAGAAAATGAGACATCAGAACATCATCCTTTGCTATTCTTTACATAGCTTTAGTCCACAGATGCAAAGCCTGTTCTTCCAAATATTTTACCCAAAACCTGACTCCCCAGACTTCACTTTTTCTTGTATCGGGTACACTGGTAGAGTTTTTACCGTCACTTTGAGCCTGTCTGTGAAAGAGCGCTGGTTGCACTGCTGCTGAGCGGCCACAAGCTTTTTTATCATGTTCAGCTGTTCCGGCGTCAGTTTGTGAGAAGGGCTTGGTGGATTCGGAGGGTTTGGACGCACCACAACTGTCCGAGCCTGATCGTCTTCCTGCTTCTTCAGTTTCTTCAGTCGGATCTGTTCTTCAGATAGAACATCTAAAGCAGGAATAGCCTGTGATCAATCATAGGAACACACTGGAAACTACACTAAACATGGGGTAACGTGCTGTGGATGGAAGTGGAGATCACAGCTGCACAGTACTCTGGCACAGCAGTGTCCACAACACAGCAGACAGTGATAATTTGTTTCTCCCTCTATTCCCCAGTTTAAGTTGTTCCATTGCTTTTCTTCTAATCATACTGTCATGCAAAGTGTTCACAAAGGGCAGAAGCTTCCCTCGTGATGCCCTGCAGATCTCAGAAAAACAATAGTGGCTTTCCCCATTGAGCAATTCCCTAAAATGTCATGTTATAACAGACTCCAACAAGTGCTTCTTTCACATGCCATCGTACTTCCACTATATTTTATACTATCCTGCTGTTATGTCTTATTCCAATATTGTTAATTTAACAGTTTGTGTTATTTCACCTTCCTCTTCAGAGGTCAGAGCCAGCCCTGAAAGGAGTTTGAGAGTGAAAGGATCATTTGCTACACAGGCCATCTGCAACAAACTGTAGAGCAGTAGCACACTGCAAGATGAAGAGTGAAAGAATAGCTTTGCATAAAATATACTGAGGACCTACTGAGGAAGAATTTATACCTACAGGTCCTTCAGGAATAGGGCTGGAAGTCTTCTTCAGTCCTTAAGTCAAAGGAGATGTCATTTGGATGCAACATTGTAAGAAACTGAGGAAATCAGAGGCACTTGCTCTATGGGGGCTAATGGCGTCCATCTGTCAGAGAAGGGGAAGCACATCTTTGCTCAAGCTGTGAAGAGGGATTTAAACTAAAGTTGCTACAGGGAGGGGAACCTCAATCCATCCTTCTCCTACCAGTTCACTATCAGGGCCAGCGAAAGATGCACAGAAACTGAAGAGTGTACGCAAGTCAGTAGAAGAACATCTGAAGAGCAGCACAAAGGAATTCCTGCCACACCATCCAGTAAGGTGGTTTCATTGAGGGCCCAACTTAATGCCTCTATGCAAATGTATGTAGCATGGGGAATAAACAAGAGGAGTTAGAGGTGTCCACATACCTGCTGGGCTACAATCTTATTGGCATCGCAGAGACAGAGTGGGATGAATCCTAGAACTGGGGTGTTGGAATGGAAACATCCAGGCTCTTTAGGAAGCACAGGCAGGGCAGACAAGGAGAGGGTATCACCCTCTATGTCAATGACTAGCTGGAGTGCATGGAGCTCTGCCCAGGGCTGGATGGATGACCAAGAGTTTATGGGTCAGGATTAAAGGGAGGGCAGGGACAGATGACATTATAAAGGGGGTCTGCTACAAGGTCACCTGACCAGGAAGACTGAGCAGAGCAGGTCCTCTAGAGACAGACAGGAGTGGCCTCATATTAACAAGCCATGGTCCTTATGGGGGACTTCAAGCACCACCAAGCTGTTGGAGCAGGGAATAAGCAATCCAGGAGGTTCCTCTAATGTGTTGATGATAACTGCCTGCTCCAAGTGATAGAGGAACCAATGAGGAGAGGTGCTATACTGGATCAACAGTTCAATGTCCAAGTGGAGACCAGTAACGAGTGGCATTCCTCAGGGTTGGTATTGGGGCTGGTGCTGCTTGACATCTGTGCTGGTGACATGGACACTGGGACTGAGCACACCCTCAGCAAGTTTGCAGACAGCACTAAGCTGTGTGGTTGTGGTTTACACGCTGTAGGGAAGGGATGCAATCCAGAGAGACCTTGACAGGCTTGAGAGGTGGGCCCGTGTGAACCTCATGAAGTTCAACAAAGACAAGTGCAAGATCCTATACATCGGTCATAGCAATCCCAAGCACAAGTGAAGGCACAGCAGAGACTGGATTGAGAGCAGCCCTGAGAAGGATTGAGGGTAATTATATTAACTGAAGAATTCACTGTGAACGCAGAGAAGATTTGTTGTTTCCTTAAGACAAAGCTCCAAAAACTATGCGAAAGCTGCATCCAAAAAAAGAGAAAGAAACTAGAAAACATACTTGGATTCAATATCTTCCAGAGATCATTCTATGAGTTAATGATGAACAAAAGGCAGAAAAGGGACTGATTGGAAAAAACCTCCATATCTTCAGGAACAAAAATAAATAAACAAAGCTTGACTTTACAAACAAGATTTAAAAAGTGCTGATTCTTTGGCCATTTTTTTATGCACAGGTAGCAAGGACACATAGCTGCTACATAGGAAAGCAGGGGCCAAAACTGAACAAGTATGTACTTGCACTTGTTAAATGAATCATGTTAAACATGAAGACAAGAACTGGACAACTACTGCAAGAGAGCATTCTGTGATTGGAAGGACAAGCAAAGAATGTAATACATTCAAGCTGAGAGGAACTTTTATCCCCTACTTCTAACAGGAAAGATGCATGCACAGGTACACGCAGACACATTTACCACTCTAACAGCAAAGACATTCAATACAATTACCAAAATAAGGGGGACTGTAAGATTAGAGAATGCTACTCACAATGTTAGTTTAAGAAGGGAAGTAATTGATCCAACTGATTACAAGTCCCTCATCTTGGGACTTAAATGCACAAAGAATTTATAACTGGTAACTTGTTACTTGGTTGTTACTGAATCTTGAAAACTGCCTGTGCACAAGCTTCTGCACCATTCTAAATTCAAAGCTATCTAACTTACTTGGTTTGCCAGGAAGGAACTATTTAACCTCCTGGTTCACACTGGCTTAAGAACAATAAACTGGCCATGAATAACTTCAGTCTGGGAATTAGAAGAATGTTTCCAGCAATTACTAGGGGAAGTTCTGGAATGACCTTCCAAGAGAAACAGCTGGAGAAAAAAGTCCTCAGTTTCTGTCAAAATTAACAAAGCAAATTTGCAGCAGGGATTGCAGCACTGACAAGAATTGCCAAGCTCTTAATAATAACACAAAGATTCCTTTTGACCTAATTTTCGTGAGCTGTCTCCAACATAAGACAATGAGTAAATACAGAAACATACTGACTTTCTCTCTATCTACCTGCAACAAAAGAGAAGCAAAGTAAACAGGCAGTCGTACTTCTCAAATATATCTATTTTGTAGCTCTCAGGAATAGGGGGAAAATGAAGTAAAGGCAGCATACGTAATGCTGATACAAACCAGTGAGACAAAGATACTGATGTGCGGTATTTCACGCTGAAAAAAATCAAGCATCATGTTTCCTTGGTGTAGCTCAGTGAGACTCACTTTTTGCAGCATTATGTTATATGATGTTTCTGAAATACCCCATTTCTCACTGTTCTGGGTGCTGGATGTCAGAAAGGGAGACTTCACACAGATCTAACAGTAATCAAGCATCCATTCAGTCAGTCTTGGCAAACAAAGGGATGAAACATGGATGCTTTGGCCAAGGAGAGCTGTTCCCGACATGTGAGCAGAAACACTGGTGAATATTCAGGAACAACAGCCCTACGGCTCATGTGAGAAAAATAGCAGAGTTCATTAAAGGAGCAATGAGATCAGCTCTTGCACAAACACAGCTGCAGTACTGTGGCGATGCCCTTGACCTCTGTCGCAAGCTCACAGTGGGAGGCAAAGGAAAGTGCCTGTTGTTCAAGGAGCACGGTGACCAAACTTACAGTCCTGATCACAAGACAGACAGAAGCATGAGTTTACTGATACACTTGACAGCATCCTGAAGAACATGTGAGTCCTTCCTTTGCTCTCACAGTCCACGAGTTCGTACAAGGAATAAAGCAGGGCTGGGGCTCTCAGCGCACCAGTGGTGTTCAACTAACAGCCTCACCTCCCCACGTGATCCCTGCTAAGCTCTCAGTGACTTCCCACACACATTCCAGCACACGGCCTGCATGGCTTACATGTCCCCCCCTTCCCAAGCACTCACACTGCCTCCTGCTTTACACCCATTGTCTCCTGGCCCGCTCCCACACTCCTCCTGCCCCAACACCACAGTGCCCCCATGCCCCACTTCCTGCACTCACACTGCTCCCTCATGCCGGCCTCCTGGCACTTGCGCAGCCGGCACTCCTGACACTTGCGACGCATGTACATGTCCATCTCGCACTTGCCGCCATTCTTGCAGACATACTGTGCTCCCTTGATGACGCTGCGGCGGAAGAAGCCCTTGCAGCCTTCGCAGCTCAGCACGTTGTAGTGGAAGCCAGAGGCCTTGTCCCCACAAACGCTGCACACTTCATTTCCCAGCATCTTAGGGGCTGGGCCCTTCTTCCTCTTCAAGGGGGGATTTTCTACCGAAATGAACAGTACCAAAGGAAAAAAAAGAAACCAAAATAAAAAAACCCCACAGAAATGAAGGAAGCATGGCATTTGCAGCTGACTTCCCCTTTCCTTAAAATAACCAATAACCTCACTCAAACCCACCATTTCCCAAACACATGGATGAAAAGACTAAGCCTTCCGTTTCACATGCTCCCCTTCTGGGCAAGTTTATCTTCTGCAACAAACAAACTACTGACATAATCCACAAGGTTTCACCTCAACAATATAAGCAAATATAGCTTCACGCTTGTTCCTCTCCAAAATATGCTCAGGCCAGATGCTCTTCTGCATTTTCCAGTTACAGTTAAGTTACCAGTATGAAAAAGACCTACAAAAAAGTTGAGCTGAAATCCAAGACTGTGCAGAAAGTAAATCTCTTCAGAACTCACCTCCAGTTCTCTGCTTCTATTCTCTGCCATACTCATGCACAAAAATAAGGAAAAATGGTTCACCAATCTAATAGTCACAAAAAAACAATGCTGAAACTGCGACTCTGCAAAAAGCAGACTGAGCAGGCAATCCCTATAACTGGAACACTTGGGAAAACTGTCGAGACAGAAGACAGCACCTCGTGGAGCTAGGGGCAATACACAAACAAGCAGTACACTACACAGGCTCTGTGAGCCTTTGGAACTGCAAAACCATCAATTCTTCTTCAAAAAGAGTGCTCCCATCTCCTAAAACTGAAACACTCTCATAGTGACAGTTCACTTACCAAACCTTGTTATTCTATCTGAAACATGTCTTGTGCAGCAGCTCCCAGTTCTTCCTATATCATTCTGACACATCTTAATCTCAGCAGTGGCTTTGCATTCTGAAAACATCTTTGGTCTACTCCGATGCATCTTAATTTAAGCATTCCAGCCAAATATTTGCCAATATTATTTATGTATTCCCTCCCTATTACCTATCTCTCTTTTCATTCCATTTAATTTTAGCCATACTGACATCTGACTTCCACACAGCTCACAATGCAGGTATTTTTCTGTATGTCAGACATTATAGAGTCTTCTATGGCAGCTGATCATAAAAATTACAGGCAGCATGTCTTGGTAAGACTCCAAATTATGTTTAGGTATGCCTGGAAAGCCTTAACACTGGAAATAATGCACACAGATTGGTTTGCAGGACGAGGCTACTGCATTTCCTGATCAGCATCAGGTTTACAATTGCATGTCTCATTTTAGTACTTATTGTTCTCTAATACTTTTAATCCTTACTCTTGTTTGCACTTACTATTCTGCTCAAGTTCCTGAAATGGTAAACAGCTTTAGGTCAGTCTCAGAAATTATTATTAGTGTTCCTCACTACATATTAGTTTTCAGCCATAAGTATCTTGGTGTTGATTTTCAATCCCACTGACTTTACAGAGACCTGGAGGTCACTCATTTCGGCCTGCACTTCTCACTGCAGATTGGACGTCAAGAAAATGTCATCAGAAAGGTTAAATTTCTGATATTCTCATCTCTTGTTCAACTGTATTTCTCTTCACACAATATATTACCAAGAGCAAATTATGCAATGCCTACAGTTATTTCAGATTACTTAGTATAAATACATGCAATGTCAGACTAACTGGTATAACAACTTTGCCAAAGCCTCAAGTGATGTTCATATGCTCTGAGAAACAGCAGAGTAATCCAGTGACTTCTACAGATGAAGCTGGATTTCTTAGCTGCCTTTAAGATGTTACATAAACATCTTATTACCTTTCCTATGACTGTTTATTGAGACAGATAGGTTTATTCTTTGATCTTTGCAAATTATTTTCCATCTCTGAACACTAAGCATTTTATATAGCTGATTATTGTCATCTTCTGTAGTTAAAGATAACAAGAAATAATGTACGATATACCACGTATGAATACCATCCCTGAACCCTTAGCTCTTCATTAGGGTCTTGCTTTAGTAGGTACCCTATTCAGTATTTTTTTTCAACATTTTGTGGCTTTTTTCCTTGCATTTTTGTAAGGAAACAGTCTATCAATTGCTTTTTTTTCATGTCCTCAAATCGGGTTTAAGAACTTTTATTGGCTAATATATCACCTTTTAACTCCTCACTTTGTTTCTACTCTACTGATGAGTCCTTGTACAATGTTCAGATTGCCTCTTCTTTTTATAGCAGGGATTACCAATTGCCTCACTGTTGAACAGATACATTTATTTGTCATATGTTCATTAAGCTGCTGATACTACGCATTTGCACTTTCCTTTTTTCCTGTTACATGTCCTGAAATGTTATGCTATGTCTTACAGTTTGAAAGTACAGGAGTGTGGCCATGAGCAGCGATTTTAACTACAAAATCTCAATTCTATTTCCTGATGCTCTTTAATCTCAGTTAATCTAAGAAATATGTAGAGGAAACTTCTATTATCGTTCCATTATATGAATCTGCAAAAGCCTATCATTTCTCTGCACTATTACTCTTGTTGGATTGTCACCTGTAGTAAAGCTTTATTGCTCAGCAGCTTCTGATATGGCTAACAAAAATAAATTCATTTTACTGCCATGACCCTAGCCTCTAGAAGGTCAAATAAGCAAAGTATTTATGACCTAGATAAACCCAGTTGTCTTCAACTATCAATAACTGATCCTATTCTTAGACATTATATCTGAGTGCCTCAAGCTAATTAGAACTTGCCCTAAAATTTTGGCAAGTATCAATTCTGCTTCCGCTGAAAGAATGGATAGCCTTTAGCTTACATGGATTTAGTAAGAATTTTTCCATACCTGCATGCTCAGGGGGGTTCTCTGAGCCAGGGAAGAACGAAAGTCCTTCCTCCTCCATCTCAAATACACTTGCCACCCTCTTCCCATGATCCTGTGTGCTGAGTTGAGTGGGACCCATGGAGGCCACACAGGAAGGGCTCACTGTAATCTCATCGCTGCAGCATTGTTTCTGCCAAGCAAGGGGACGTAGGCGTCTTTCTTCAAGGTCTTTAGTTTTTCTTTGCTACTCAAAGACAGAAAGGAAGTACCTGTGGAAAAAACAAACAGATGCAAAAGAGGCAAGAGTTCAACTATTGCGATATTTACTTCCAAAATCTATTATGAGCTGCACCACAGGCAAGCTTCAAGACTTCATTTCCTTCATTAGCTTTGTTTTATCAATATTTATACTCTTGAAACAGAGTGTTTTAACAAACTATGACAAAAAGTACAAGATTAGCACACTCAGGTGCAAAACCATCCTTTTATTGCCAAAAGATTTATCAAAGAAGGACATGTCATCATTACTGCTAATACCACCAGTGCACTTCAGCCCTGACCTCTCCAAGTGTGTAAGAGGGAAATTCCAGACTTTATAATCACTGGCCTTTGTTAAAACTTCCAGTAACAACCAAATAGCTCCTTGCTGCCAGCTGCCTTGGATTTTGTGGCATGTATTGCAGAGCATAAAGAAAATTGTAGAAGATAATTTTCATATAATTACTTAACAGAGACTACAAAACACTGAACTTCCCTACTACTATCAGTAGCCAAAGACTGTGACAAAGATCGATGCTGTATGAAAGATAAGGATGATAAATCTTCCCTTCACTTACAGGAAGAATTGAAAGCCAGCACCATACCTATGGGAAATGACCATGATGGAAATAGATTCACCACCAACCTTCCGAGGATATCCTTTTCTAGAACCTAGAAACCATACTGACAAGCATCTTCATTATACAGCCTTAACTCCACTACAGAACCTGAAACTGGAATGCAAATCCAATCACTTCTTCCAAAAATCCCCACCTGCACGGAAAAAAACCCTACTGGTTTGACTACACAGACTCAGTGAAACTGATGCAAACTGCTAATGTAAACACCCCTAATCTGATTGAACATGCATTTGATCAGTTGATCTTAACTCAGTGATTTACCAATGCAAGCTAAAGAGATTAACTGATTTAAAAAGCAACTACGTGAAAGGCCTGTACCAGTTTAACTTGAGTGTTTGAGCTCAGGATTGGAAGCCTGTCACTCTCTGAAAGACAAGAGATGACACAAAGCTCTGCAGCAGCTCAAATACAAAAGCATCAGGTAAGCAGGGGCATGCCTCACACACTGCACTGCTAACCATGAAGAGGCAGAGGACCACTGTCCCACATTCCTTCTTCCCTCCTGGAAACCTGGACCAGACAATGCAACTTTTCTTAGAATGCCAAAGACAACGATGAAAGCAATGCTTTCACAAACCAACCCCCTCCCAGTACTCTAAAACAGTCATCAAGTACAAAAGCAAACCACGCTGTCAAGCCTGCTGAGCTCCTGCCATCTCCCATTACACTGTGCATGCAGGTGTTAAAACCCACAGGGCACATTAATTCACGTGACCTTTGTAAACACAGTCTCAGACCGTATAATGAATTCAGAGCTCACTCCTCCCCTTTGGTGCACAAAGCCACTGAAGTCCTGGAGAAAGAAAGAGACTATAAAAGCAGTGACAGCAAATATGAAACTCACAGCCATGGAAAGGAAGAAGTCCTACTGTGGGAGACTACAATGTGATACGCAACCAATTCAAAGAAATTTATGGTCCTCAAAGGAACAACACAGCTATCACAACCAACTTTTTTTAAAAAAGGTCTCCCCAGAAAATCCTGCAGCAGTTGAGAATCTTGGGCAGAGGCAAAAAGAATCAGATGGACATGGGAACTTCACCGAAACAAACCCAAACTGGACTTGTATTCCTAGTCCTATGTGAGCTCCTCATCGATGGTGATATCAGATGTCTCTCGACATGTTTAGGCATGAAACAAGAAAGTTAAGCATACTGCCTCTGTGCATCTCCACATTCCTTTAAACCGTGCAAAAGCCTCATTCCAAGATTAACTATTGTGCAGAATGAATCACCAGCAGCAGAACCACAGCAATTTTTCAAAGGAGTTTGATCCCCCAGCTGAGGACAGTGCTCAGGCCCCACAGCCTTCAGTTCAGTGACCCAGTCTTACTGCATCCCAGCCACAATGGCAATGTATTCCAGAAAACAAAAGGAGGGTACAGTCTGATGGAATTTCAAAACTGCCTGATGAGCACAACCCTGACTGACATTGCAAGACTGAAACTAGCTGTCAGCAAGACATCTGGAGCCCAAAGGGGAGTGTCTAAGAGACTGCAGACATCCTGAGAAGTCTGCAGCTACCAAGAGGGAAGGAAGTATAAATCCACATGTATACCCAGGACACAGCAAGAGGTAAGGCCTACCAACCAATATCTTCATGCTGTAGTACAAACCCATGTGTTCCTGCTTCATGCACCAGCCTCCAGCCTTCCCAAAACAGAATGGGCCAGATACGAAAGGTTGCTTGTCTTCTCTGCTCCTAAGACACAGCATCTTTTAGTTTTGTAGATGCAGTAACAGTTGCAGGCTGTGGAAGACTGACCTAACTACAAACAGAAGCACTCTGGTGCTAGGTAAAGAAACCTAAACTAGTATTTTCCACACATGCACACAATTGAGAGGATGTACATCTAGACCTGGGACTTAATTTTCACAGAGACATGCAAGAATTGTTTTCAAGTGACTAAAAATCTTGTCAAGTTTTATACTAATAATCATGTTATTAGAGATTCACACCGTCTTATTTGCACCACCACTTCAACTGAAAATGCAGAAAGGTGATGCAAGCCATAACTGTAAGAGGGAACACCATCTTCTTGACATAATCTGCTGTGTTGCCTCCCACTGTCTGTCTCAACTCCTTCGGTTTTAGAACCCAGGACTGGCCAAGTGACAAGAGATGAAGCAATCACTTCTAATGCAGAGTCTTGAACAGAGGAACCTGAAGACCAGTCATACTCCAGTGAGGAAACATGTAGAGATGAAAGGCTAAGGAAAACAATTTTCTGCCAGCCCTTGCCACCCATGTCTCAAATATGACACTAAACACTTCTGAAATGTGTTGCCACCAGCTTCACCCTACTCCATTTCTTCCTTCTTCCCTTCTTTTCTGAGACAATCAAACAACTCAGATACTGATGGTCTCCAGGTCAGCACTCTTGCAACAGAAAGTACTGCATTTTTTTCAGAAACTAAGGGTGGCAGCCCTGGCTCTTGCACCTCATGCTAAATGCCAGAAACATTCATCACTTCCTCCAGCAACAGTTTCATCCCATTCCCTCAGCTGAGTCCTCTTCCAAGCCAGCTGAAGCACTTACACATTCTTCTGGAAGTCTTTGATCTGACTTCTCATCAACAGACACAAAGCTAACGAATATACCAAACTATTGTCCAACATTCATCAAGGATACGTAAAGGAGACAGCATTGAACAGCACAGCACATGAAACTGAGTGAGCCAGATGTAGCTACTGTGACACTTCTCTAAACAGTCCTGTCCTCTCCCTAGTATTTCTTGTTTGGTGCCTTCTGTGAGAAGTTTAAGGATCAGGAACCAGATCAGATGCAAGCACATCTTTGAAGAAACTGTACTGTGGAACACAGGAAGAATCGGAGGAATAGTACAATGAGCCCTTTACCTCCAAAAATGGAGCTTTTTAGAAAGTCTCTGGGATCTTTCTAAACAGGATTTACCCGTCAGAGTCCCAGCCCTATAAATTACAATATCTTACAGTTTTCTGCCACGGGAAAAACATACACATCAACAACTTGCACAGTGGTGATACTACCTCAGGTATCAAACACTTGGTGCAGATCTAAATGGCCAAGAAAAAAATACATTTGTTGGAGTGAGATTTCACAGGACCGTACAGCACCAGCACAGAACTAAGCCCCTTGGGAGACACTGCTGTTCCAAACCTTTCATAAAGAGTTAACATATTTTGTGATGTAATGCTCTTCCTATACGGTGTCTGGTGTAGCAGCCAGAGTATTTTCACAGATCTTCCCTAGGATCTTGTAGCTGTCTCAGAGAAACAAAGATTATTCCCAACTCATGTTGGCTCATTCTTCTTCATTCCCTCTGCATCATCATATTTCTCAAGAAATGTTGGAACAGATGGAGGGTCTGTGAATGGGGAAAAGTACATATATAACAGGTTTCAATCAGGAAAAAATTAAAGAGACATTTGTACCTTTCAAGACAGAAAAAGAATCTGTCACTTTTAAAATGAAGTAATATTACATGTGAAAACTGTCAAAACTCATGAGGAAAAGTAAACACCTTCAGGCTGACATTAGGAGGGACAAACCAAGAAAATGCAAGGTGTGTAAAGCAGTGCAACAGGATACCATAAGGAATGATACTGAACAGTAAGTTTACAAAGAATGGAAAAAAGAGTTCTGCAGCTCTTGGGGAACAGACGAGCTCTGTGCCCCTGCTCTAAATCCCTCTTTACAGAGAAGGAAAAGGACATAGTTTGAAATTGCATTATCCATTTTGACGTCTCAAAAGCGTAAAGACAACCACAAACTGGAAGGAGTCTTCAAGCCACCATCAGTCCCAAGCTGATAAAGGAAAGCTTCAGCCTCCTAATCTCTTTCACTTGTTGCCCAGCTAAGCTTCAGCTGACCATGAGCTGCTGCCCAAGCTTGTAGCACTGGTCTGTGAGCCTTTTAAGTTGTTGCCACCGCAGAAGAGTCCTACAAGTCACTCCTGGCTGTGCAGCCTGCTTCCCAGAGATGAGCAGCTGCATTCTTGCCTGTCTGAGTTTCAGAGCCTGCCTCCAACCCCATCCCCCACCTTACTTTGGTTTTTACTCCTGCTGCTGACCAGCTCCTTTATTACCCACGACTTTGCTGACTTCTGGCCTTTGCCCATGCATTTGTCTCATCCTTTGAACTGGGTTTTCACTGCAGCATCCAGCTTTCACTGACTTTAGTTTGGTCTCAACACAAAGCATGCCAGCTGCTACCCAGGTCAGGTATGGGAACCATGGCAGAGCTCAGAGAACAACAGTAGAAGTGACTAACAACTGAACAGTTTAAAATAAACAAATGTGTATCACTTGGTTGGAAGAATACTGGGAAGAGAAGCAACAAGGTGTAACAATGGTGTTTGGCTGAAAGGCATTACTCTGAAAGATGGTATGCCGAAAAGGAATAGAAGAAAACTGAGGAAGGGAAAGTCAGGCTATTACAGAAAAAAACCATGAAGGCGAGTTCTTGGAGAGTTGAAGGAAGTCTCCATAAATTTCCTTCCAAAATTAGACCTTATGTTACAATCAAAATGCAAAGAGGTCTGTGGATATTTCTGAATCTGAACTTCATACGACTTAGGCACTCTTCACCCACAGATAGCTATTATAAACAAACAATGCCAGCTACAGAAGTTCCAAGCCAGTTTCACCCTACATCAGGCAAGAAGGAATAAAGGATTGAAACAATTGAACAAATGGGTTAGCAAAGTGAATTAGGATCATAAGGCACAATTGTACCGCCAAACAGAATGCAATAGTTCAAGGAAAGAACAAGCCCAAGGTACTTTTACTTTGCTCCGCACAAAAAAAACCCCAACCAAACTCACTCCTTGTCCATGGTCTGTAGAGTACAAGATTTTTTTCCTACATGGCCTGAGGATCTCCCCCTGATTTGGGAATGGGGCTTGCCAAATTTTACATCAGATGACAGCAGAATGCACTGACTCCAGTCCCAGGAACACACAGGTTCTGCAAAGCAACTCCTCACCTCTCACAGTAACTGTTTTGCAAGTCAGCTCTCTCGTTCACACACCTCATCCAGCAGCAGACACTCCCTCCCCTCTCACCTGCCTCTCATTATACCTTCCCTGGCAAAGGCTGAGGTTTTGAGTTTGCCCTTGCCCACCTCTTGGTTTCTGCCTGATCAAAGAGTGCCATGTCAACACAAGGAGCAAGGGAAAAAGAGAGCATACATGTGACCACTCTCAGGGTGGGTAAGATCCTGAAATGGGCTGTGCCTTTATGTTTCCTCCCTCGCTTTCTCCCAACTGCCAGATGTCCTTGGTTCTGCAACTGAGAGGAAGAGAAAGGAGATGAGGTTACTGGAGTTCATTCACATTGCACACAGGGCTGCTCTTGCCTCTCTTCCTGTTTGCAAGGAAGTATCAGTCCCTCTAACAAAGGGAGAGAGAAAGAGGCAAATGAGTGGACAGGAGGAGAGGAAGAAGGAGAGGGAAGGGAGGAGAAAGAGGTGGAGGCGAGGGGGGCGGGGATAGAGAGGGAGGGAGGGACGGATGGATATTATGGTAAAACGATAGACTTTTCCCTTAAATGAATAACAACTGGTATCAGGAATGATGTGGCCACCTTGCTGACATGAAATTCCTTTAAAAGGCCATTGACACAAGTTCCCTTGAACTGTAGAAAACAACATAAGCCTTTGAACTGTAGAAAACAACATAAGCCTGATCTGGGTAACAAATCTCCAGCCCCTTCTAGGTTTTCTACTGTCACCTGAGCTTTCAAGCTTCTGGCTAACCTGGTATATAACCACCTCAAGAAAACTGGGGAATGCACCAGCTTACAGCAGGGAAGATGTTACAGTAGCAGCATTCCACCATCTTCCCCTCCCCTCCAAGCCCAGTAAAGTGACAAGTTCCTCAGTTCCGTCTGGCCAGGTGAGCTGTGACGCCAGTGTCCCAACACGGGGAGCAGACCAAGCACAGCCACTTGACAGCAACAACAACTTCTGCAGCATCCACGGGGATGAACATGAACAGAACTTGCTGTTTGCAGCTGAACTGCAATAATCCCCCATGTCTGGCCACGAATCCAGCTCATCAACAGCTTGACAACACTATCACATCGACCTTCAGATGGCAGGAAGCACAACCGAGGCTTTGATAGGGGCTTCCAACAGGAAAAATCCCATCTGTGCTACACCCAAGAGAATGAAAAACACAAAGCAGAGCAGCTACTACCCCCCTCCTGCTAGCAGAGAAGCAAAAGGCAGCTCTGTGCCACTCCTTGGGAAGGGAGGGGATCAAGCCTGGAGCCTTGTCCACAGAATATGTTTGTCAGCATCAACTATAATAGCAAATTTTTCCTATGGAAACTCACTTTAAAATAGCAACAGCATTCTTTTGCCAGTACCACTCAACTTCTCCAAGCAAATTTAGCTATCCCAGCAGTAAGTCTTTTTACTCCTTGCACATCTAAATGTATCTATGCAAAGGTGGTTTTGGTTTGTGTGTGTGTTTTTCCTTCTAGGCCCCCTGCATTGGCTAATGGTTTTATTCTTTCACACTTCTAAACCACAGCAACAAATATGCTCACCAACAACTGGAAAAAAAAAGAATAAAATCAAATGTGAAAAGTGTTCAAGCAACCAAGAAAACTTCCTACTATAAAATAATCTAACAAAATCCCCCTTTAATTTGGAAAATTAAAGTTGAGATGCTTGCAGCTGATTATTCCTGCTACTGACCAGCTCCTCAACACTCATCATGCAATAACAGCTCATCCTGTCCTACTTGAAGGCCGAAAATGTAATCTGCCCCCACCACCTTAGTTTCTTTGTAAGTGCCACTGTGTGGCAGCATAGAAAACATGCCCACAGACTCAGTTTGCTTCTGGATGCCTTCTCTGTATTTACCCAGCCATATCTTGTTTTACACAATTACACATAGCAATGCAAAACATAGAAGTCAGACCCAGAATTTAAGACCCAGAACTTCCATCATCTTTTCAGAAATCAGGGTTTAAAAGAGACAGGAAATACACAGTGTCATTGAGATCAGAGGTAATGGCAATAACCAACTAGGTCCTAAAAGTTGTTTTTTTAAAACAAGGCTTGCACAGGAATTGGCCAGAGGGAGAGAGAGTTAGAGAAGCCTCTCTCTTCAACCATTGTGGACTTTCATGGTTGCACCATGTTACAGAACAAAAACTCCACCACGGATCCTACATTCCTCCTTTATGACCCTTAATCCCACAGATGTTATAGCCCCCCTTCAGGGAACATGAGTCTGACTCATGGCAGATTTGAGAAGTCATCCCAATGCTATTTCCAAACTGAAGCAAGAGATGAGAACCTAAAAAAAAAGGAAGAAAAAAATGAGAAAAGGATGAATAACCAAAATAATAACAACATACTGTTTTCCTGATTGTTTCTTTAAAAAGTAATTTCATCTCCACTCAACTATGCAGTGAGGGAATAACATTTCATGACCCATGCCTATTTTAGCCAAGCACCTTTATCAGCTGGCATCAGAAAAGGGAAATCTGCTCAGCTCCCCAGACTGTCTGAGTTCATCTCTTCAACACAGGACCCCAAACTGCTGTTGACTCCTCTGAGCAGGAGCACAGCACAGTCCACTCTCAGCACTGAGCTATTAAAACAGAAAAAAACAAAAGGAAGCAGCTGCAGCATTTTACCAGGAAGACAAGATGACAAAGGCCCTCAACTCCTAACCCTTGTCCAGGCCACCTTCTCTTTCAAACTTGTCTTCTCCATCCTCTACTAGCTATGAAATTAGAGGACATGAGAAGAGAGGCAAAAGAGGAAAGAGCAGAAAGGGAGGGCTGTTTACAGTGCAATTTTTTTTTCATGATTCTGATTTCTTCCTTTTCTCCCACTCCAAGTGTACTTCCATCAGCATGCTGCACATCGCCATAACTGTTACAAGACTGTTTCTGGGAAACAGCCCTTTAATAATGTATCTATATAGCATTTTGTAACCAAGCACCAACCCACCTAAAAGCATCAATCAAAATAAATACTACCGCTCACAGGCAAAACAGAAATACAGTACTGGATTGCAAAACAGGCAGGAAACTCATTAATATTCCCTCAAGGGCAGTAGGGGAAAGCACCAATTCCCATTCATAGAAGTATCATCCCTAGATGTAGCACAGAGGTCAGGAAGAAATTACAGTACTACAGAAATACCTATATAAAGAATAGAGTAGAGGGATGCTGGAACAGTTTTAAATTGCTCCAGAGTAAGTTTGACTGTTAGTCTATTCCCCACTCAACCATTAACAGGGATACATCTTGGCAGGTTTTGCTAATGTTGCTTTTAGAAGAGCAGGAGGAGACAGGCAGGGGTTGCAGATGTACATATCCAAACCTAAACCAGCCAGAAGCCTGCAGTAGAGCAATAAAGATCAGAAGAACTGCCAAGAAACACAGTGAAGACTGGCAGAGGAGTGCAGGTCAGAATAAAGGACTATTAAGAGTTCCGTTGCAAAGTAAACTTGCCCTGCTTTTGACTACTATTCTGGATCCTGGCCTGTACGGGCTATTTCTGCTTTGGGGGTCATTGCAACTGAACCCTTAATAAGGGCACAAAAACAGCATTATAAGGAGAACTTTTGGGGGTTTTATAAACCCACCAGGCAGAAGCTAGGAGGGAAGGGTTAAAGGTCTGAAAATGAGAGAAAGAGATCCCTGTGACAGGAAGGAGCATGTGAGAGGGCGTGTGACAGGCTGTGTAGCAGAATGCCTGTGTAGATCTCATTCCCTCTGAGGCTCTTAGCCAAATGTGGAGCTGAACTTTCTGCAGACTTTGTCCTGCCAAGTCATGTTCCTTTCTCATACTGCCTGACATCACCACAAATACTCAGCTGGAAAACAGTCCAGAGCCGGACAGAGTCCACTGCTCAAACACCAGCCAGTGAAATGGCTGCACTCACGGCACACCCACCAGTGGGAAACCAGAGCCACTGATTCTCCTCACAGGTTATCTCCAAGCACCCCAGAGGCCTTACCCTCATCCATGCAGAAAGAGCCCTACCAAGGCACAAAGAGAACAGAGGTGCAATGTTTTCATATTTCCCCACTAATACAGCCCAGAACAAACTGAAAGTCTGCACAAAGGCTCCAACACAAAAAAAAAAAGCAAAAGAATGTAACGATCAGACCACCTGAGTCTGTCACAAGCATCATGCTGCAAGGAGCCCAATCCATTCCCAGCTTTGAAACATTCCCTGCCACAAGGAGAAGGGAGCCATCACACCAGACCCACAGACAAACAAGGAGCTGGGGATCCTGCAAAGACTGACGTTCCAGCAGGGTCTGCACGAAGCCAGCAAGCAAACATGACCCCCATAAAGCACTCATGTCACCTTGACTTCTCAGAAACAAATGCAAATCCAAGATCAGGGCTGGAATATGTGAGCACATGTACAAATGTGTGGGAATGGGCAATGGGACTAAGCCAACAGGTGGCTCCATTTTTTATTTTGATCCTTTTATCAAATAAGAAGGGTGTGGACGGCCTGCCAATTCTGGGACACTGCTAAAGGCACCACCCAGAACAAGTATCAGGGAGTAGCAGTCGAAGATGATACTGAAACAAGGGATGGCAAAGTCTGCAGTCTCTTATTTTTTTTCAGCCCTCAGCCCTAGTCTGCTGCTTAAAAGCAGCACAATAGAAAATACACTCGAAGTACAGGTGATAGGGAGAAAATTCATGTTTTCCTCAGACAAAGGCTTTTCTTTTCCCCACTACCATTCTATTTCTAGAACAAACAGCAACTTGGGAGCTTTCTACAGACCAAGGGAAAATTTTTCTTCAGTCCCATATAGGCCAGAAAATTATGTCCCCTCTTCTCAGACACAAACAGATAACAGAGACTACATTGTATGATCTATGGTTATTTTTTATCTTACATTTTAAAATTTTATTTTGCATTTTAAAACACTCCTCACAACAGAAGTTCCCTCTTCCTTTGCTAAGGAAGGGATTTTGACACCTTCCTTAAAGGGGGAGCAGTGCAACCATATCTGTCCACATGCTCTACAGACCTTAAATCATATCCTTACTTAGGTCTTCCTGCCAAAACCTGCAGATGCCTGAGAATCTCTCCACCTCACCAGCTTGAAACACTATAGCCTATCTTTTGAACTGCTTCCTGGCCCTTTCACAGGAACAAGAATATTATTCCTCTCCTACACAAAACAGCTAAAGGTGGAAAGCAGTCACAATCAGAAGACCAGAATCACAAAGTTGGTATTTGAAGGCCAGGTCACAGCTTCTCCTACTCTTGAAGCTTGCAGATGGGTGAGCTGCCCTGCCCCAGTGACACTTCTCACGCAAGCCAAAGCAGCCTGGTGAGGGCTGCCCACAGGACTTTGTGTGTGCATGTGTGCCTGCATGTCAAGGCATGCAACACCACAGCAACTCTCAAAGGCTGTTCCAGTGGAAGTTCATGTGCCCACACAAAGTTGCATGTGAGTTTCTGCCGGTAGATGTGCAAAAAGCCACTAGATGTGCATATCTAACAGCCTGACTGCATCAAATCCTTCAGGAAAAATCACTGGCAAGGCATGTGGAGCCCTTTGGGGGCTGGCACATTTCTGCATGTATGTCCCTGGCAACCAAGATACACTACAGAGCTGTTGTAGAAGCTTACCTCTTTGCCCTCATTTCATAAGGGCCCTGGATGAGACTATTTGAATTCCAAACATTTTCCTTTAAATGGATTTTACACACAGTTTTCAAGATTACACTTGTTCAGTTTATTTTCCAAGTTAAAGGCAATTTACGATAAGGTCTAAAACAAGCATTTAAACAAATACACGCACCCTTTGTTCAAGCAGCACACGGCTACTGGAGAATGTTTAAAGAGTGTAATTTTTAAACTTGAGAAAGTCACTGAGTCTGCAGAATAAGAATCCAGTGAAGTACAAGACAAATCTTTTTTAAAAAGGCAAAAACATTAGTTCCTTCAATTCACTTATAAAATTAGTTCAGTTCACTCAAAGTTGGGGGAGGCAGCATAAAGTGTGTGGGAGGTGTCTCTCTCTTCCAATCTCCGAAGGAAAACTAGACAAGGGACAATGAGTTATGCTCATTCTAAGATCTGGAAGGACACAATGACCAAAAACAACCAGTTCATTCTGCTAAGTACAGATAACACTACCCTAATAGAATAAGTCGGATTTAATAGCACACACTCCAGCAAGCGTATCTTATGTATGCCGTGCGTGATTTGTGTGATTATACTATAACTATTAAAAAAGTGCATATTTGATTTGACCTCTTTATTCAAATGCAGTTTTGTACAAGTGTGAAGAAATTCACCTATTAAATATAAATGACCGTTTTGTAATGTAAACATTTGCTGTGATACAACAGCATAAATGGACCCATGCAGATACACTGTATCACCCAGTTTTACAAGCAGTAGAACTAGATGAGCTTAAAAGGAATCTTTAATGTCACTGGTTAAGAAAGTATCAAATGCAAAGCAAAGCTTAAGAGACTTTAAATCACTGACATTAATCATGATTTATATCAGCAAGTGGGAAGCCTTGATTCAAACCAATCAACCTTGTTTGCCTCATAGCTGCGGCAAGACCAGCAGGCCAAAACTGACCCACTCCCTCGAGGGAGCGAGGATACAGCTCCATGCCCTGTTGGTTTCCAGAAATTATATATTTGCCAAGATTTTTTTAAAAGCTTAAAACAAACTAGAAGGCCTTACATGCCAGAAGACACCTACTCTCTTGTCAGTCATGTGCTTTTGCAATCAGTCTGATACCTAACATCTTTTATTTACATCTCAGAGAGGTTTCTATGAGTACACAATACAAACTGACTCTGCAGCATGGCTTTTAAATTGCTTCAATTCTCACATCCCACGAGGTAGTTCTCCTACTTAATCCTACAAACATTAGTTTTGGCCTGTTCAAAACAAGAATTAGACTTCTCACTCTCTAACGTTTTCTGTTCATTTCTTCAGCAACTTCCCACTAAACAGACATTTATCTGTTCTGCTCATTAAACTTACTGGGAAGGTCTGCGGTACTCTGCTCTCCTTTATGCATTATCTTAATTAGCTTTTGTCCTGCCCAAATAACATATTTAAAAGCTTGCCAGTGTATACTTCAAACTTATTTATGAAATCATACTGAAATTGAGTATATCACCTAAACGTTTTTTTATACTCAATTTTTTACACTCAAATTTTGTCTTACAGAAAATATGGTTTTGAGATCACCAGTCTAGAAGTGCAAGCTACAATAGTTCCAGGAGCGTCTCCTTTATAGTGAAGACACGAGAAAGGAATTTGTCTATGTTCCAAAAATGGAAAAAAGGTATTTTGTCCTGAGCAGGTAGTCACAGAACAAAAACAACACAGGAATGCTAAAGTAAGCCATCGTACCACTTTTAATTGATAAATTTTTAAGGTCTGACTGAACACGGACAGCCTGTTTTAATTTAACTGTATTATACACATCTCTCAAACCCAAAGTAACTACAATGCAGCTTCTAGTCACTGTAACCACAATGAAAATGCTAAGCCAAATGCTGTATATTAGCAGAAATATCATCTAATGACCAAGTTCAACCTGTTTGCAGCCTCAATGCAGACCTGTACCTGTCAGCAGGAAGCAGTCTCCTGAATCCTCTCCTATGATGTTCTTTCCCAACAAGACAATTTCCACAGCCAGGAGAATGCAATTCTGCCTTCCTACTTATTAGTCTGTAAGGAAAACAAGGTAACTTGTCTTACTGCAGACCTGCGGAACATTTTCCCCCAATAAAACAACGTATCTTTATTGTATAGAGTCATAAAATGGTTTAGGTTGGAATGGACCTTAAAATCATCTAGGTTCAAGCCTCCTGCCATAGGCAGGGACACCTATGACAGGCTTCACCTCAGCTCTGGAAGACCGATTTTTCTCCAAGACTGTCAGGTGTGTCAATCTTATTACTTGGTGGGGGAGAGAAAGGAGGGAGAGTGACAAACAATCTGGTAAGCTTTCCTATTCAACATGCAAAGACCCACGCATCTGCAACAATGAGACTTTCACAGCAGCTGCTTCCACAGCAGAATGCAGGATCACCCTTCAATGCACCTAAGACAAAGCACATTATATTCTATACTCTTCCTTAGGCAGATGGGATCACAACTGCTGAAAAACAGCAACAGTTAAAGATCTTAAATTCTAAACTTAACATTTCAAAAACTGTCAGTCTTGATAGCCATACAATCACAGACCAGACCTAATTACAAGAGATATGACTTCTGAGCTCCGAGCTCATCACCACTCGATCAAACGTTTACCACAGAACAAGTGCTCAGAGTCGAAAGGACTAATCAGAGAGAAAGGAAGAGAAAGTCACAGCAACCAAACGCACTTTAACACACTGGAAACACGACTCTTCCTGCAGGTGTGAGACAGGGATTGAGACGGGGATAAGGCAGCAAACACACTCTGTACTTGTACAGCTGCACGCCTGTCCCACACACCCTCCACCTGCCTCCTCCCTGCACAGCCAGCTGGTAAGGAAAACATGCTGACAAGGCACAGGGAGCTGCAGCAGCAGTAACTGGAAACAGCCAACGACAGTAACCCAAGGCACACTGCCAGGACACACTAATTCTGTGATAAAGTTTCCTGTCTCTATGTTTTCAGATTAGGCAATTTATATATATAGCACCTGCTATGGTACTTCTCCCTGCATCCCTCCACAACATGAGTAGCTGCAGGTTTCCTCTGGCAGCTACAGAACTTCCAAGCAGCTCTGCAATGTCCCATGTTCTGTCCTACCTGAGGTTGATTTGGGTTTATTTACCCCATCTTTTATTTGAGGAGGTGGGAGAATGTTAAGTATTTTCACACCGCTTTTCTCGTGCAAAAGCTGGCCTTCCTGTATGAAAAAGAATGCATGAGCACATGCACATATGACAAAGAGGTATCACTGTAAGTGCTCTCAGGAGGGGTCACACCAGGAAGCCACAGAGTCAGTTTGCCCTCACAAGTCTTGTGGCAGCAACATCTCCTAGCAAACGTGCTGCAGGTGTGACAGCAGAGCAGCACAGCAAAGCCAAACTCCACCTGGTCCTAGCACAACCTGTACCACAGCCGATGCCCTCTTTACACAGACCAAATGAAAGAAAGGTTGAGCTCAGTAACATATGAAGTTTTCAAATAGTTTTTAATTCCGTAACTAAAAGGTAAGACACATTTTTCTGTTTCTACCTCAGCAAAGAAGTTATGGATTGATGAACACTCAATTCAAAAATCGAGCCCACCACTCACTGAAAGAAGAAAAACCAGCTTTTCCTTTTTCTTCTGTTTGTCCTCAGGTATAGCCTTCTCTCTGACACCTGGGGAACAGCAGATACTCCATGTACCTTGGAACAAGCAGCAGATCTGAGAGGACTCTTCCCTACAGACAAACATAACTTACAGTCATAGCCAGAAACTGTCTGACACACAGTGATCCAAATGGTTAGTCAGAAATCTGACTCAGTGTCGGAGACTCCCTCAAAAAAGCCTTGTAGGGAAGGGCCCAGCTGTCCCTTTAGGAAAAAGAAAACAGGGGAAGGAAGTTCCAGGAGACAGAACATATCTCTTTCACCAGTGATCCAAGGTTTGCTTCCAGGCAATAACAAAATACCTGTCTTGACAGATCTGTGGACCTTAGCACCATGAGCGTCAGTGAAATGGCACAATAAGGAGTAACCACCAATGTAAGCAGTTACCTTTTATCAGCACCATGCAAGCTGACAGCCGTACAGACAAGTTTGTGCCCTAGAAAACACATGAACTGGGTTGACAGGATGCAACAAGTGAACGAGACAGAGAAATGAAGAGCTGAGCGGAGGAGAGGAAAGCTAACAAGTTACCACAAACCAAGTAAACATCTCCTGACAGCACCTCCGGAGACAACACACAGCACCCGGGCCCTGCAGAAGCACGGTACCAGCACCAGGAACCCACAGGCGTCCCCAGACGCCCCCACGCTCCGTGGCGGAGGGTCCCTCTGCGCAGCTCCGGCCAGCAGAGCGGACACACCGCGGCGGGCGCAGCGCTCCGGACCCGCTCTGGGAGCGCGACCCCTTCCCTGCCTCCCTCCCTGCCTCCCAGCCCGGCCCGCTCCCCGCCAGGCCCCGGGCGGCTCGGCGGGACGGGCCCGCCGCCGTCCCCCTTGCTTCCAGCACCTTCCAGCGCCGCCCGGCCCGGCCCGGCCCGGCCCGGCCGGCAGCACGGCCCTGGCGGGAGGCGCTGTGCCCCGGGCGCCGCAGCGGCCGCTCGGCCCGGCGCAGGCCGCGGGACGGGCCGGGGCGTCCCCGGCCCCCCCGTGACCCACGGGCACGCGGGGCGGCCCCGGGGCCAGAGCGGGCGCGAGGAGTTACCGGGCGGGCCGCGGCTCCCGGCGAGGCGAGGCGATGCTGCGCGGCCGCCCCCCGTGGCGCAGGTGCCCGAGCCGCGGGCGGGCGGGCGGGCTGGCAGGAGGGGCGGCCCGGCCCGGCCCTATTCCCAGCCCGATTCCCGGCGCGGCTCCCGGCGCTGCTCCCGGCGCCGCGGCGGAGCGGCCGTGATGTCACGCGCGCCCGGGTCACGTGCGCGCCGCCCGCCCCGCCCCGCCCCCGCGGGCCCGGCCGAACCTCTGCCCCCCCCGCCCCGCGGGCCCGAGCAGCGCGCCGTGCCACCACCCCACTGCCACCACCCCACTGCCACCAGTGCCAACACCGCCACTGCCTCCAGTGCCACTGCCACCAGTGCCACCAGTGCCACTGCCACCAGTGCCACCACCACCAGTGCCACCACCGCCACTGCCACCAGTGCCACCACCCCACTGCCACCACCGCCACTGCCACCAGTGCCACCACCCCACTGCCACCACCGCCACTGCCACCAGTGCCACCAGTGCCAATACCGCCACTGCCACCAATGCCACTGCCACCAGTGCCACCACCCCACTGCCACCAATGCCACCAGTGCCACCAGTGCCAATACCCCCACTGCCACCAATGCCACTGCCACCAGTGCCACCACCCCACTGCCACCAATGCCACCAGTGCCACCAGTGCCACCACCCCACTGCCACCAATGCCACCAGTGCCACCACCCCACGGCCACCAGTGCCACCAGAACGGCCCAGAGCAGGCGCGGCGGGAGCAGCGAGCTCTCACCCTCCGCCGAGAGCATTTCCTTTCCACGAACCGCC
>JAWWTY010000156.1:24301940-24331291 GCA_035222235.1 Margarornis squamiger
CACCGCCACTGCCACCAGTGCCACCACCCCACTGCCACCACCGCCACTGCCACCAGTGCCACCACTGCCACCAGTGCCAATACCGCCACTGCCACCAATGCCACCAGTGCCACCAGTGCCACCACCCCACTGCCACCAATGCCACTGCCACCAGTGCCACTAGTGCCATCACCCCACTGGCACCAGTGCCACTGCCACCAATGCCACCAGTGCCACCACCCCCCTGCCACCAATGCCACCAGTGCCACCACCGCCACTGCCACCAGTGCCACCAGAACGGCCCAGAGCAGGCGCGGCGGGAGCAGCGCGCTCTCACCCTCCGCCGGGAGCATTTCCTTTCCACGAACCGCCGCACCGGAGCGGTGCCGGCAAAAAGAAAACAACAGCAAAAAAACCCAAAACAAAACCCAAACAATCAAACGAAAAAGCACTAAGACAAACACGCGGCTTTGTGCTCTCCTAGAGACGCGAAATATAATTGGTTTAAGCATTCAAGCACGAGCAAATTAAACACGTTATTCTGTCCAGCCGAACTTCGTGTGTTGTACCGAGCCTGCCCTGACATGACCCCTCTGCTTCACAAATGATTTGGCACTCGTAAGACCTTACACCCAACTTCTCAGAGTGCGAACTACAGAAAGTTTTATGAAAATAAACAAGTACAAAAGAGCTGGATTTTGAGGCACCGGGCTTCATGATTCCAAGGTTCCTTTGCAAACACGAGAGCCGCGTTTCCTTCTGTTGTTAAAAAAGAGAAAGCTGAGAACCCCATGCACTTTTCTGCGCCTACGCACTACTGGGTGGAGACAAGCACTAAATGTCGCTAAGTTTGTTTAAGTGCCTGTGTTATTGCCCTCTATTTGCACGGCACCCACTGGGCCCCGGGGCCGCGCAGCCGGCAGCAGAAGCTGGGTTCGTCTCGCACCCGTCTCATTGCACCAAGCTCCCTGAGGAACTACCCAAACGGGGCAGACCCGCCAGCTCTGGGCAGCCTCTTTGCCCGGGCAGCAGCCGCAGCCGCAGCAGCGCCGCTCCCACACGGACAGGCACCCTGCGGCTGGCCCGAGGGCCGCGGCCTGCTGTGCTGCTGCCCCCCAGAGCGTCCTGCGGACCCGCCCGTGTCCCGGCGGAGCGCCGCGGCGGGGCGGGGGAAGCGGCGCTTTACTGGCGCGGTGACCCCGCGGGCCCTCGCTCCCGCCCCTCCGACCGGGCCAAGGCCTCCGCGGGCTGGCGGCTGAGGGCCAGGGCCGTGCCCGTGCCCGGCGGGCCGCGGCTCCCCGGCGGGCCGTGCCATCCCGTGCCCGTGCCCGTGCCCGTGGCCGGGTCCGGGCCCTCCTCCGGGGGCGGTGCGCGGCTCAGCCCGGCCGCGCTCGGTTCCGGGCGGGGCGAGCGCCATGGCGGCAGGGCGGGGCGGCGCCGTGCTGCTGCCGCCGCTGCTGCTGCCGCTGCTGCTGCCGCTGCTGCTGGCGCTGTGCCCGCCGCCCGCCCGCGCCCGCAGCCTCCGCTTCGTGACCGTGGTGAGGGCCGCGGGCCGCGGGGGGGCCGGGCCGGGCCGGGCCGGGCGGGGCGGGGGGACCGGGCCGGGGTGACGCTGTGCCGCCCGCAGGTGTACCGGCACGGAGACCGCTCGCCCATCAAGGCCTTCCCGCGGGACCCGTTCCAGGAGAGCGCCTGGCCGCAGGGGTTCGGGCAGCTCACGCAGGTGCGAGCGGCGGGGGCCGGGGCGGGCCGGGCCGGGCCGGGCCGGGCCGGGCCGCGTGTGACGGCGGTGCCGTTGCAGGTGGGGATGCGGCAGCAGTGGGAGCTGGGCCAGGCCCTGCGGCGGCGCTACCGCGGCTTCCTCAGCGACACGTACCGGCGGCAGGAGGTCAGTGTCGGCGCGGGGCACGGCCGCGCGTCCCAGTGCTTTCGTCCCTTAGCCCGTTCCCTCCGCAGGAGGAAGAAGAAGAAGAGGGGCCCGAGCGCGGTCTCCGTGCCGAGCCCGGCCGCGGCTGCGGGAGCGAAGGCAAACCCAGCCTGAGCCAATGCAGCAGCTGCAGCACCCCTGGGTCACAGAGCCGCCCGCCCTGAAGTCCAGGGAACAAAACAGCAGTGCTCTGTTGTAGCTGGGACTTGTTTCTCGCTCGAGATTCTGAGACTTTTTTTGTCCCAATAGCTGACAAGAATGCAGGCCGCGTTGGCCCTGCCCTCCCCAGTGCACTTCAGGTACAACTTCACCAGAGTCTGAACATATAATCAGTAGTTACTGACCAGAAACGACCTTTGCTTCCACCTGTATGGTATTGACAGCTTCAGTCCCCTAAAGCCATTAATTTCTCTCTCTGACATCAGATGTTGGCCTTTATACACTTTATAACAGTTGAGAAACTGGTAGGTTTCTTTTGGAAGAAGTTACAGAGCCCTTGTGTGCTAAGCACAGGAGAAAATGTGAAAGATCAAAAAAAGTAAGGAAACAGAACCTCCCCCCCCTTCAAGTACCCCTGCTGGTTGATCAAAGAGATGTGACCCAACTGGAACGTGAACAAGTGTCCTGATGAGAGGCTGATTTGGATGGACAGTGGGCAGCTAAGACCCCTTGTCCCACTATGGGCTCTGCATCACTTCAGTTATTTTATCTGAGCTCAATTTGGCTGGTTGACCAGATGGGGCAAACTAAGAATCCCCATACAATCTTCTGTCTCTCCCATTAGAGGGCTCCCCAGTAAGAACCCAACTTGACATAAGTTCACATTACGTCCCTTCTTTAACATTTGCTTCATCAACAAAACTTCCAGCATTGGGTTAAACATAGATCCTTTAACCTTCCTCAGTAGTTCCTTTCCAAACATACTTCACTCTTATACAGCTTTTGTGTGTTGAAACTATTTTCATTTTCTTGCTTGAGAAGGAAAAACAAACCAAGGCATGTGCAAAGAAAAGCTGTTCTGCTAACCAAGCCTGAACCCCAGCTTGAGTTGAGCAACCTCCCTTGTAAAAAGTGTTGCCTCTGGGTGACACCATATGACTGTCACCTGACTCAGTGACAAGCTGGAGTCCTGACAAAAGGTGCTGAAGAAAGCAAGGCTTAATTGGTTTTTTTACACTTCGAGAATTAGATTCTTATCTTTTAAAATGTTACCATTTTATTTCTTCAGAGTTTAGAAAGGATGAAAGCCAACCTGTCTAATGAGTACAGGCTCAGTTTTTTCAAGCCACAGTTAAGAGGTAAAAGCGGGTAGAAATTTATGTCAGAGAAAAGACAAGGTTTATTCTTGTGACTGTTAAGTTCTGAGATGCACTTCACATGAGAGATATTACACAGAGTGTATTTTTTTTTCTTGTGAGTATATATTTTTTCTCCTAACATTTAAAAAAAAACCCTATCTTCACATTGTATTTCATTCTTTGGGCTTTCTGTTCTTCTTATTTCAGATTCAACATGCTGTTTTCTAGGACATTTTTTTATGATTTCCTGTTGTTCCTCTTATCACTGGTTTCTCTCCAGTCTCCCCTTAACTATTTTCAGTACACAGATACCAGAATACTAAAGTTTTGCCATTTTGACCTTCTGGACATTGCTTAATTTTTCTCATTTCTCTTTTTTTCTGGCTTAGATATCTCTCTTCTGAGCTCTGGAATGATAGGTCTTGGCCCATTAATCCCAAGAGCCTACAATGATCAGATAAAATCCCTGCTCTCCCTTTTCTTGTTTCCTCTCCTGTTAGTCAGTCAGATCACTATTTTCTTCATTTCTCAGACAGAAAAACTAAAGCTTAGAGAAGCCATTTTTTTTCATGAGCACAGCCAGTCATTCTTAGAACCAAGAACTGAATACAGGAGTTTGCCCCAGCCTTGCTCTGTAAATATAGTGCATTTCCTGTCTATGCCCATTGTTATCTGCATCTGTCTTGCTCTTCTCTGACTCTTCCTCAAATTCAGACTCCTTTCTACCTGTAACCTCTGCACAAACGCACCTGGCTATCCCCTCATCCAGACTAGACTGCTCCAGTATTACACACCAAAGTGTCTGTGGCTGTCCTTACAGTTTTGTCCAGGCTGACATCAGCAGGCTTGGTCACTTCAACTCCTGTTATCCTGTTGTCCTTGAGCAGCTGCAGGGCACTTGGCAATGTTCCTTGGCGAGTGCATCGTGCTGTGCCTGAGCATCGCCACCTACGGTAGCATTACTAATGGTGCGTGTCCCTGTCCTGGCAGATCTTCATCCGCAGCACGGACTGTGACCGGACACTGATGAGTGCGGAAGCCAATCTGGCAGGCCTCTATCCCCCAGAGGGACAAGAGATGTTCAACCCTAACATCTCCTGGCAGCCTATCCCTGTGCACACGGTGCCTGAGTCTGAAGAAAGGGTAAGCGCATCTCAGGGACATATATTGACCACTGAAGTAGTGTAGTCTCCAAAAATACCTTCTGCAGTCTTGATTCAGATTTCTTGAATTCCTCCTGTGACCTACCTTGCAGAGGTTTTTGTGTTCTCAGAATGAGAATTCAGGGGCTGTGTTCACTTGACATGTCAGGTTCAGCAGCCCAGAAGACCACACATGGTCTGGAGTATGTCAGCAGGAAGTGCTGAGGCTGTTTATAGATGGACCTGCTAGTCAGGGTTTCGTTACAATTGCATGTGTTGACTGCAAATTCTGTACCTCAGTGTTCTTGGTGACCTGGCTGCTCTTGTTGTCTCTGCCCAGCTACTGAAGTTCCCTTTGACCCCCTGTCCGCGGTATGAACAGCTACAGACTGAAACACGGCATTCAGCGGAATACATAAATAAGACCAAAGAGAATTGGGTAAGTAATTGTTTGCATGAGATAAGGTGGTCTTGGGCTTGTAGTTAAACTATTATCATGTCTATATAATCAGAGCTCTGAGAAAAGGGTAGAGATACCAGTGCATGTAATGCAGTATGAGATTAGAAAATTGAAGGTCTTTCTCTTCTCAAACCTACAGAAATTCCTGCAGATGGTGGCAAATGAGACTGGGATCCGGGACATCTCACTTGAGAGCGTATGGAGTGTGTATGACACACTGTTCTGTGAAGTAAGTTTGGCCATCATCTTACAGCCACTGGAATTTGGTCTTTAGAATTCACTGGATTTGGTACTCATTATTTTGCAAAATCTCATGAAACAACTTTTGATCCTACAGTTAGAAGTAATGTTCTAATATAAAATAATAACAGTTCCTACTGACTAGAGGCATGTGCCAAGAATTACCTGTTCGCACCCTATAACCTCCCACTCTGTACCTTAGATATATATCATGTCAGAGTCAGAGAAAGTCTCACCTGCATAATAAATAGCTCTTGAAAGTTACTAGAAAATGACTGCAATCTGAAATCCTTAGATCTGTATGGACAAGTCTGAGTCAAGTAAGGTAGAAATGAGATCTCTGCAAACCAAAGAAGCATTAACTTTATGTTTTAAATTGGGAGCTTTAATTAGGACTACTCTTGGTGCTACCTCTACCTCTCTGTTACTTTAAATCAATCAGTTTTCTTTCTGTGCTTCTGTTATTGCCATCTCTAAAAGAAAATAATGCTCTCCTATGTTAAGTGGGATTCACCCACATCTGATTTTTGACCTATTATAAGGTCCTTTGTCAGAGAAAGACTCTAGAGACATATGTTACCCTTTTACTGTCTGGGGTGGTGCACCCAACTCTATATTTGCATGGATTTTTGTTGAAAGCACATCTCATGAAGGCTTAAAATCAAAAATTGGGTTAGCTGTTCTGTGATAATGCTAAGGTAAAGGTCACATATCCAGGAGAGAGCTGTTGCAAGTTTCTTTGTGTATAACTGTACAGCATGATGAAGTAAATTACAGACATCTTTCATGTGAAACTAGCAAATTATGGAAGAAGCAGTAAACCCAAGCATTTTGACACTGTGTCACACTAATTCTTTGGAGGTCCAAGACTACTTTGCTTGCTGGCAGTGGTATACAGTGGTATGTACTATTTTGGGGGTGTAAAAGATAAATCAGCGTGGAATTGCACTTTGGTATGTAAAATAGCAACTTGGGTTGCTGCAAGCTGAGAATATTCCAGTCCAGAGCTGCATTGCACTATGTGAATTTACCCTTTGTGTCACAAGCCTGGTCTCCTGTCTTGTAACAGTCACAATGAATCAACTTCTGTTGGTAACAAAAAAAATAAAAAAAAAATCTCTTAATGAGCTTGCAAATGGCCTGAAAGGTGAGCTGAAAACCACTGTAATCCCCAAGAATTTGGAAAATAGCTCACTGTCCCAAACCAAAACCAGAATGTTTTTACGGAAGGGGAATTTCACTCTCAGAACTATACTCTCAGGCTGCTCTGTCTCTTCAGCTAAGTCATACAAACAGTGCCCTGAAGAGGATTGTTTTTCTCACCTGAGCCAGTAGATTCATTCTACTGTTTCGATGGAGACAATAAAAAAGTCCAAGAAATTGCTGAACTTACCAGCTATTTATTCTCCTTGTAAATTAATAAAGAACTAACTAAATATCTAAGTTGCTGATGGAAATTTCTCTGAACCGCTCAGACAGAATGGGCCCTTAAGGATATTCAGTCTCTTCTGGCAGTCTAATGGGATGTGGAACAGAAAATTGTTAAGTAGTGCTGGGAAACCACAACTGTTGTTTGTCTGCCATTATAACTAATCCTTTCTTGTAATGGGTTGGCTGCAAAGCAAGTTCTTCTCTTGGTTCCCAGTTCCCTGGCTTCTGGGGTTTGAGTACAGGGCTTTGTTAGTGGTGCATCCCATTGTTATATCCTCAGAGTGCTTCCTAACTTTCTCCAGTCTCCTTCAGTGGCACTCAGAACCTCCAGGGAAACTGTACTGCAGGTACACCAGAAATCCCGAGTTTGTGTTTACTCACTTTTCTTTTGTTTTTCTCTTTGACCACATGCCATCTGCAGGGTAGAATCAGCCACATTTAAAGTTAATGCCCTAAGATTATTGTATCAGTGTTACAACATAACCCTGCACTCCAGTTGTGCTTTCGCAGAAATGTAGCTCCTAGATTGTAAACTTGATGCTTCTCATTTATAATTTCTGAAACAACATTAAAACCTACATATATTCTTTGTATGCAGCACAGGAGTGTGAGGTCCAAAGCATAAATAGGAAAGGGGCATCTTGCATATTTAAGAGTATAGGAAATCAGTAGCTGTATGGACAGGTGTCCAGACACCCTCCCATTCTCTGATTAACCTGCAGTCCGTGCTACCTGCAGATGAGTATTCTGTTTCTCTTTCTAGCAAGCCCACAAAATGGATTTGCCTGTATGGGTGACACCAGATGTCATGACGCAATTGAAGCAACTAAAAGATTTTGGTTTTGAATTTCTGTTTGGGATCCACAATCGGGTAGAAAAAGCTCGTCTGCAAGGTGGTGAGTGCCCCAGGGAGGGAGCCTCATGCTGTTCTGTCTGGCTTTTGCCTCTTACCAGCTGTTCTCTTTCCTCAGGAGTCCTGCTGGATCACATAAGGAAAAACCTAACCAAAGCAGCAAATGTTTCTGCCCATCAGAACCTGAAACTACTTGCCTATTCAGCGGTAAGTCAGAGCTAGGGTGCTAGCTTATAGCCATTTCCTCCTCCTCTACAGGGGATTGGTGTTTTAACCCTTTCTAGCTTCTCTACACTCCATGCAGTGATCAGGACATGCATCTTTGCCTCTGGCTGGGTGGGAGGTGCAGTATCTGGCATCATTCTTCTGGGGCAGATTTTGGGGAACCACTTCTGTATTTTTGGTAGATGGGTTGATGCTACTCACATGTGATGTTTCAGCACAGATACAGTCATCTCCTCTTTCCAGCAGCCTACTGACTGGAAAGTCAAACATCACTCCTAAACTGCTCCCCAGAGATTAATTCTTAAAAAACAATGCAGGATATATATGACTGTGTTTCACTTCCTCCCTTTCTCTGGCACCATCACAGATCATTGTTCTAGCAAAACAGTTCCTTTCCCTTTTTCTAGATGAAAGTTACAAAGGTGACGTCCCTTCAGCACTGCCCTGTCCATTACTGGTACGGTCTGAGCTGCCCTGCAATATCCATAAGGGTGACTGATTTGGTTTTTTTCCCTCTTTCTCAGCATGACACCACACTTGTGGCACTGCAGATGGCTCTAGATGTCTACAACAAGATCCAAGCACCATACGCTTCATGTCATATATTTGAACTGTACCAAGAGGATGATGGGTGAGGGCTGCAGTAGACATCTGCTCTGATTTCACCTTGAGTGTTAGATACCTAGGCCAGGCTCCACCCTAGGGGCATGCAATCTTGCTCCTAGTGGCAGACTCTCATGAGGAAATTTTATGGCCTGAATAAAGGAAAGGGTGTGCACACTGAGTTGTTGGGAAGGGATGACTTAAGCTAGAAAAAAAAGAAAGAAGAAAAAACATCTTCCTGTGTTTTGCTTTCAGTAACTTCTCTGTGCAGATGTTTTACCGGAATGAGAGTGGGAAGGAACCTTTCCCACTGACAATCCCTGGCTGTCAGCATACATGCCCACTGCAAAGATTCTTGCAACTCACAGAACCTGTTGTTCCCCAGGACTGGGAGCAAGAATGCAAGGTAGCCAGCAACATCCACGACACAGGTGAGCCCAGGCTGGACCAGTGTGGCAGAAGGGGAAAGCTTGGACAATACCATGCTGACCACTTGTTTTCTCCCTTGCAGAACTGTTTGTGGGTTTGGCTGTGTGTGGATCCATTCTCCTTCTCCTTATAATCCTCCTCTTGACGGTACTCTTTCGCATACAGTCTCAGCCCCCTGGCTACCGGCATGTTTCCAATGAGGGAGAAGAGCAGGCCTGACAGTTGCTTCAACTCCTTCCCACGCAGTAGGGGGGAGCTGTGTTGCCCCTAAGGATGATCGGATACCTTCAGTTACTGAGCTGCCTTCTATTTTGGCCTTTGCTTGCCAGGACAAAGCTGGACTTGATTTTTGGATGCTTTCTAAAGGTGACATCCCAGAGAAAAAGGACTAAGCTGCTCTAATGGAAATAACACCTTAATTTTGAAGCCAGTATACTGTGTGGTGCCTCTGGTCCTCATACAGCTTACCTGGTCTGGGATTCCCAACATGGCCCATTCAGGTTTTCCTCCTTTCAACTGATTGTAAATGTTACCACTCACCATGACTCTGGCAGAGAAGCTTGGGCCTCCAGTGGCTGCCGCATCCAGTTGCACTTCGCTTCAGGGTCAACCTGCTCTGAGTGATTTTCCCTTACACCATAGGGCTGCTGATGGTAGGAAGGCTGGGCTTGGAGCTGAGGGTGCAGCTCACCAACAATGCACTGAGATTCCTCTGCTGTCCATGCAGAGGGAACTGTTGCAGATGATGTGAGACAGCAAAAGTGTTTCTTGAGGTTGCTGCCAAGTAGTTGCTGCTGGCAACTGGTCTTTTTTTCCCTCCTTACCCTTTGGCTCAAGAAAGGATTGGCCTGAAATCAGGACAAGATTGAAAACCTGGCAGTAGTTCCTAGCATTCAGCTCAGAATAGAATCATAGAACCCAAAGCTCTAAGAGCTTCATGAGAGAATGCAATTCCTGTGACCATAGCAAACCCACACTCCATTTCTTGTGTAGTGTTGGCTCCAGAAAGGAAAGTCCCCATAGATAAGGAACCTGGGTTTTGTCTAAAGATCCCAGGTTTGAATTTTTCTTCCCACTTCTGACCATGAAGTACCTATTAAAGTGAGTATCCAGTACTGCAGACAGTCCAGATCTCAGCCCAAGGAATACGCTTTATTACCAGAATGTTTTTATGCTGCAATTAAGAGATGTAGCAGAGCTGTTTACCTAAGACTAGATTAAAGGCCAGGTTCTATAGTTTTCCATCCTGTCTTCCCTACTGGATGGACAACAAACAAAAAAAAAAAAAAAATCCCATTAAGGATCAGTTGGCAGTTGATTGGATTCCTGTATTTGCCACGCTTCAACATTTTGTCTAAAGTTTCTCTCCTGGCTAGCCTCTCAGTGCACACTGCAGCTGCTGCAGGGACTTTCACGCCAAGTGCTCACTACCTGCCTTGTAGCTTTTGGCAGAAAATGAAACTGCAGCAGGCACCAGAAGCACAGGCTCTTCACATGGTGATGCTGCACATTCACTTCCCACTTTTACTTCCCTTTCTGGTGCAGTTCCCTTCCCCTCTTGGCGGCAGAAGCCAGTTCTTAGGTGACAGACATTTCCTTTTGTTGCCCTAAGGAGTACGATGGGGACTTTTCTCCACACCGTAATCAGCATCTGCCACCGTGGGAACTCTAAATCAGCAGAAGCAGCTTGCTGTTCTCAGCATCTTCCTCACCTTTTTGTCTGCTGAATATATAAACTAGGTCTCCTGGACAGCAAGACAGTCACAAAAAAAAGGTTCCTGCCTGTGAGAACGGGCACGAGAAGGGATAATAGAAAGTGCATTTAAGAAGACCAGACCTGTTATTTTTAAAGGCACCAAATTTTGCACACACACAGGAAAAGTTTCTATGATGATCTAGACATTTTGACTGTGAATGATTTTCTGTAATTGTTCCAATACATTTCATTATTAAAATCAAATTCGCACTGAACTTTACTCCTCCTCTTCTTTAAGAGTTCATAGGGCTAGCACCAGTGTGGTCAGTGTTGGAAAGCAGGCAGAACTTACTGCAGCATACCCTCTTCCAAAGGAATTCCCTGTTTCACAAGCCTCCATATAGCACAGGGAGCACATATAGAATCAAGATAAGCTATTTTTGACTGCAGCAACTATGCAAAGATAAAGCTGATAATGCATCCTGTCCAACTTGGAGGGGTCCACTGCAGATCCAGTACTATGACTGGTACTTTCACCACTGCTGTAGGTCCCGTAGCCCTCTGTCAAAAGGTCTCAAACTTCTCCCCCACAAAAGCAGTTCAGCAGAATACTCAAAGCAGCCACTCTATATCAAAGAATTTTAGTTCAGTACAAAACTTTATTAATACTGCAAAACTATAGAAGTGAACATGGAGAATCTGCGCAGGCCTGGAGCCCACCCCATCCATCAAGGGAGAGCAGCAAGGCCCTGGGCAGCCTTGTAAACAAATTACAAAAAGCAAAACTTTTTAGAGTTTAACAACAGTCTTGAGATTTGGCTCTGAGCAGGGATGTTTGGAAGAAATACCTCATTTCTGCTTTATAACACTTTTATCCAACATTTTGAAGAACATGGGTGAAAAAAATTACCTAATCAGTGTCAAGAAAGAGCCTAGAACTCTTAAAACAGAAACTACAGAATCAGTAGGTGCCCAGCTCCAAACTGCCCTTGCATCCCATGAGGTAGGTAGAGACCTCTGGCATCATGATGTTCTTTGTGGTCCAGTTAAATAGCTGCAAGCACAGAATAGCCTAAGCCTGAGGTCCTTCGCAAACACACATTTTCCAAGAAGCTTGCATATGGGAGAGCTTGCTTTCTGGGCTACCCGAGCTATCCATCACCTCAGCCCTGGGAACATTCTACTTTTTCCGAATGTTAATCCTGTTAGGAAATGGTTTCTCAACTCAGTTGGACTAGAACAGGCTGGGGACCCTATCATGAGCTGCTCTACAACAGACTACAGGAAATGGTAACCTCTGACAAGTGATGACAAGCAGATATGGCAGGCTGGAAGCAATAACTTCATCAGGATCTAAGAACATCTTCTAAGTTTTCCTAGTGCCTCAGAAAATAAGTGGTAACTCCATTTGCAGCAGGAACCAAGTGCAGACACAACTTTCTAGAAGGGGAAGCCAAGAGGATCAGAGAAGCAAGATCAGATCCAGGGAGAAGGGACAAAATCTAATGCCCTGTATGGCTTATACTGCCCGTTGCCAACAACTGAGTGTACCCTGGGATTCAGAAAGGATCAAAATAGTAAATCATTTCCCTTTTCACTTCCTTCCCTTAGATTTAGAAGCCACCAGCTCCCAAGACAATAACTTAGCTTTGAGTTTGCTTGTGCCAGGGTTTGCCTGCCTCTGCCCTCCACGTCTGGATGAACTCCGGTTTCCAATCCCCTGTTCTGTCATGGCTTTCAAAAGATGTTCTTGCTTCTTGGCCACCATCTCCTCCCGGCTCCAAATCAGAATATTAAAACCTGAGAAAAAAAATTAAACACTGTGCTTCAGAAATTCTCTATCAAACATACCTTAGGCAATGTCACTAAAAGGTCAGAAATTTAAAGAGCTTTGTCTTTTCTAAGGTATTTCCAAGGTATAGAGGATGCAAAAATAGTTATTACAGATGCCATTTTCACATAGCCATGGAAATCTGATCTAAGAAATGTAAGTAATTTCTAATGTCATCTGTCACAAGTCTAAGACCTCAATCTATAGCCAGCTACCTTAATCCAATACAGCCTGTGAAAAAAAGTAATCTTGGCTCTGTAGCCCAGGAAATGAGATAAATTAAACGAAGGGAAAGGGTACAGCCTAGCAGAAAAATGCTCTCCGTCCTCGATTGTTTTCTTCTAGCGTTTCATGGCCAGCAGGCGGCAGCAGCTCCCTGCAGCCAGGAGGCTTCCTGCTCCTCCGGACTTGATATTCTCAGGAATGTTCACAGGAGATGACTAGCAACCAAGCACAAAGGTGTAAAACTGAAAAGAAGGTCTTGATCTCTTTTACAGATGTAGTTATTTATAGAGGACTACTACCAAGTGGGATTTGGGAAACCCTCTCTCACAACTTGCTTTAGGATGGAGTAACAAGCCAGCCTTTTTCTGGGACTGGAATCCACCTGTGCTTAGAGCCTCGGGTTCTCTTTACTTACCCATGCCAGAAGCCAGTGTGTCTCCCATAGGGTTAAATTTATTGAGCTGAAAATGAAAACACAGTCAGAGTCTGTAAGAGCATCACTGCTTATGTAACAGTCATAAGAGCACCACAGCTTATGTAACAACAACAAACCATGTGGAAAACCCAGTGTTCCCTAGGAGTACCACAAAACCCCCTCAGGTGACCATGGACAAGCCTCGGCTGAGTCAGCAGCTTTAGCTGGCAGCCATAACCCATGACGGCATGAGGCTATCACAAGTAAAGAGGGTATTGTTCTAGTCCCTAACCCATAGCTCTTTCCCAGAGATACAGCAGTGTTCAGTACACAGCCACCCTTTAGCTCAACTCACCGAGATGATACCAGAAGCATTTGGATCATGGAGTTGACAAACCATCTCCCCAGTGTTTCCATCGAATACATCAACAGTTCGTAGCTCATCCACTGTGTACCCTGGGAACTTGGAGTCTGGGTAGCGACCTACGACAATGAGGTCATAGCGAGGATGCCATGTTGCCTAGTCATAGAGCAGAGTGATGGAGAGACAGGGACAGAGCTCATCAGTGACACACACTAGAACTGACACTGAGGAACTCTATACATTCCACCCACAGCTTGAGGAACAGTGCTCCACTGGAAGTCACAGCAGTGTAAATATCCACCCACACATGTAGTATTTTGACCAGTAATCAGACCACTTCTGATTTACAGCTGGCTGCTAGCACCACACCTGATGCTTCTCTGAGCCTTAACTCACCTTAATAGGTGTGAGGTGCTGAAAATGCCTATGTGGATGTGGAATCAGATGCTGTGGCTTGGTCCAGTCTGAAGATGAGTAAACCCTGATTTCATTGCGCTGGTCTGTGCTCAGGAGCTTTGCACCATCTGTTGGGCTGAAGTAAGCTAAGAGGGGGGGACAGTAAGGCAAAGTAAAGATCACAATGCTGTGACTGACAAAAGTTACATTTCTCTGATTGAAAATCCATTGCTGTTTCTTTAACAGGAATATGAATATGGCTGTGTGCTTCAGCAGACAAGGCTTTACCTGTCTCAAACAAACTCAAAGCTCTTACAAACAGTAAGCTGAAACCTACAGTGCTGAGTTACCTAAGAAGAATCATTATTCTCATTTCAGAATCACAGAAGGAGACATTGCAAAGGAATATGCTTGTTCAAATGAAAAGACCATGGAATAATGAGACAGTCATCTGCAGTTTGGACTTCCGTGAACTGGTAAGACTGTGCCTAAGAAACAGTCCCATGCTCTGTTTTTGTCAAAGGATTGCCCCATAAATTCAGGTTTCTAATCTCAGCCACTGCTGATGCTTCCAAACTCACTTCTCAAGGTACAGCACCACTGTTTGTATGTCAAGTCTTAAGAAGGTGCTGCAGCTGCCTTACCCACCTCCCTGCCTCTGGCCACACATTCCCAATGTCTTCCTCCCAGTGCAGCTTGGAATCTGAGCAAAACCTAACATTGCCACCATAATAAAAGCTGAGCCGAGTGGATTCTGCAAACATCTATGCAATGAAATCCTTAACTCACCTGCATTAACAGGTTTCTCATGAGGAAGCATATGAAGAAAGTTCATTTTGTTTTTGATGTTTCTGAGGTCCCAGATTTTGACTGTCTGATCCACAGATGCTGTGGCCAACAGCCACTCACATCGGGAGTTAAACTCCACATGAGTCACTTTCTTCCTGTGCAATTTCAGCTTCCAAATCTGCAGCAAATAGAAAGTCATATGGGAAAAAATAATCAAGATCTGGAGTAAAGAAATGGAATAATAATCTACTACTATAGGGTAACAAAAATTCTAAAATACACCAAGACTTTGTCACTGGAAACAGGAAAGGAAAAGAATGAACTTGGGAAATAACCATTTAATTCTAGGAGAACTCTGATCCACCAATTTGTTACAGCTGTGAGAAAGAAAGACACAATCCCTGGTTCATGGAGGCACTTATTAGTGCCACTGTACAAAGCAAGATCACATCTGGAAGACTTTAAGCAGTGCTAGTCTTCCACCTGCAGAAAGATTAAACCAAAATGGAACAGGTACAGAAAATGCACTCCCAGGGTAACAAGAAGGAAGTGCCTGCTTTGTGTGGAAAACCAAAGAACCTCGCTTTGTTTATCTTAGTAAAAAAGGGGAGAGGAGATATAATTGGCTTCTAGAAACGTATCAGTGAAGAAGCATGTGCGTAGGTCAAATATTTCAATTAAAACCAACAAATAAACTGGCCATGAATAAATTTCTATCCAAAGCCAGAAGATTATTTCTAATCAAAAGGCTGACGCCAACCCATCCTCCCTAGAATACTGGGTTATCTCCCAAGTGCAAAAAAGACCGTCACATTTTTTCAGATAAAAAAAAGGAAAGTAAGCAACTAACCTTGAATAAGGACAAATAATTTGGAGCACTTCTGACTCTGCCCACTAATTTACACAACTGCCTCTGGCCACAGCTCACTGGGTGGCAAACTCTTACAGATGTTATCCTTACAGGCAGGAGAGATGGCAGTGCCAGTGTGGCAGTACAGCAGGCTCTTGAAGCAGGGCCCACTCCAGCTATTCTCGCCTGTGTTTCCGTACCACTTCAGTCTGTCTCTTTCTGCCCTCTCGTGTCTAACAGCAGGAGTGCAATTTCCATCCCAACGTTTGCTGCATTACTGCTGTGTGCCTACCCCTAGGTCATGGAAGGATGAACATCAAAGCAGTTTCTCCCAAATGACTCCCATCAGTGCACTAAGTTTATGAAAGTGTGAAGGTTGTTGGCAGAGGGGGCTCACATTTTCACATTACCCTGTAATTACTCTGGGCAGTAGCAAATTTCTCAAGGAAGGGATAGCACATGACACAGGCCCTGTTTGGGATTTATTACCATTACACTCAACTATGTGAAAATGTCTAAAGGATGGCAGAAGTGGAGCATTCCTCACTACTGTGACAATGGGTGGACTCATCTCCTGAGATGCAAGGCACTTGCTCCTCTTTTCAGTGTCCCTGTGGTGTAGGAAAGCACATGAAGATTGCCATAGAGGTGATGCTGTATGGAGCCATACGAACCTCTTCACCTGAAGTGCTGAGCAGGACCACGTTGCCTATGTTATCACCTGTCACCACTGCACGGCAGCTGGCAGAAACATCCACACTGCAGTACCAGCAACTAGAGGGAAAGACACAAAATCAGTGCTCCTCCCACAGGAAAGTAAAGGCAGTGGAGCTCTGTTTCACATCTCATCCCTGACAAGGAAGACTGCAACATACTCTTAACTGCAATCTCCTGCCCGATGGTGTGGGCCTGAGTATCAGGAAGAGCAGCATATCAGCAATGCTTTCTATTGGTGACTGAATATGAAATAACTTCCTAGTCATTTTTGAAGTGCTCGTTAGATGGAGTGTGACACACTGAGACAGCAAAATATAACAGAGGCTGAAGAGCCACTTAGTGCCTGCACATGAATGTACCTTAGGAAAGATCAGAACACCCTTGGGACAATGACAAATATGAAGGAACAGATTTAAAATTATGTTTTCTACAAAACACTGAAGCAGTAGTAAAGACAAAAGCTTTGTACTGAAAAGTTGCACATCAAACTATCTCAACTTCATGCTCCAGGAAACAAAACTGAATAGAAACTTATCTGATAAAGAGAGAGGTCTTAACCCTAGCTCTGCTGGGAGGGGAGGGGCAGTGAGAATAAAGCTGGGATCCTTTCGGAACTTGTTGTGAAAACTTTATTTGCAAAATAAATTATTCTAATAATTCAAGGCCACGAAAATGAACACTGTGAGCCTGAAGTCTCCAGAAGGGCCACGGGGTAAACTCAGTAACTGGAAAGTCAGACTGCACAGGAATGTTTTGTGGCTTTCCTGTGCTACCTGAGCTGCTACAGACAAAACAGACCACTGACAACAATGAAGAGGAGGAAGTTACCCTGCTCTTCTCACCTCCCATTTTATAAAGTGAAAAGCTGTCAATATCTGAGAGATAGGAGATGGCATCACCAGAAAGCAACACTGGAAGATGCAGGCAGCATGCTCAGCTACTGTAAAAGCCTAAGTGCCCTGTGCTGCCTCACCTGTCACCACTCTGCAGTGCTAGGTCAGGACCAGGACCCTGTCTCCAAGCTCCCTCATGGGACCAATTCATAGGAAGAGTCTCCTAACACTGGCAAAGATGAAGATGTTAGAGATATCAAGAAGCAGAGCAGCATTAACCCCAAGGTACAGAGAATCAACCTTGCCATGCCCTCTTCTCACCAAACATTATGGTGCTCATGGCCACAGTCCGGGGCACGAGAGATCACTTGCACCGCTCTGCCCTCAAAGTCCTGCAGACTTAGGGTGCCATCACCTGATGCCACATAAAGCTTCGCTGCCTCGTAAGGACTGAACTTGATGTCTCCAAGAGAATCTCCTGGCCCTTTCTGAAATACACACAAAGCCAGGAGGCATCAAGGTTAGAGTGGAAGACAAAATCTTAATACAACAGTTACCTCCTGGAAGACTGCCAGTTTCCCTAGGTACAAGCACTGCTTTTAGGCAGAGAAGATACATAAGAACTTCTTTTCTAACCTGTTTCCAATCTAGGTACATACAGTCTGAGCCTTTTAAGTTCACCCTCACCCCACTGGGCTGCAAGCCTCATTAGCAGCATTGCTGCTCCTGTTATGGGGGTAGGACTAACCTGCAGTGAACCACCTGGATAGACCAGACCAAGGAGATCACAAGCAGAACCAGCACCATCCCATGCATAAAATCTCATGACAGCCCAGCATCAAGCTTTTCTTATAGAGACTTCATAACTAGCTCCCCATAGGCTGCTTCCAGTGCTGTATCTGGTCTTTCTCAAGGTACCAGCAGGCAGGATGAGACTGTTGCAAAGAGAAATCTCACTGATAACCCCATGGAACAGGAATCTTATGTTCTGTGTTATATTGTTCTTTTCCCCCAGCCTGTCTACTGAGGAAACACAGAAACCCTACATAATGACAGAAAAGAATACTGGCTGGGAGCCCCCAAGCTCCCTGATACTCAAGTGCACTCCATCTGCTGCTCACAGAACAACTACTTAAGGTCTTGCTGTAAATACCAGATTTCAAGAAGCCAGTGAAAATTAAAGAAAAGGCCCACCCATAGAGCCTGCCTGTCCTCACAGCAGTAGAAGGAGGATGGCAAGCCCTCTCAAATCCAGGCATCGTTGCTGTGACAGGCATCCCATTGGTATCCTCATGTCCCAGGACCCACTTTGTCTCTTCATGCTCACCTGGCCAGTCATCCCCGCACTACCTGGGTTCACCTTCTGCCCTCTTACAAGGTTGCAGGTGAACAGCCAATTTGGAAAACAACCATGAAAGCTGCCACCAGGAAAGAATCAGGTGCGGAAAAATAATGCAGAAGCTAACCCAAATTCTCTTACTTACCTTTAAGCACTGAATGGAAGTAACTAGTTGAAGAGTTTAGGCTTCCTCATGAGTCCACAGAAAAAGCAAGTCTGAGAAGGTAATTCTTAGAGCTGCCTCTAACAACTCATCTCCTCTTTTCACTCATTACTAAAGGAGCCCTTTAGCAGACTCTTAATTTTGTTATTTTGGGTAAGCACCAAAAACTAGGTGGGATGAATTGGCATGGTCCTTATGGCATGCACTGCTTGAAGTCAGTGGCATTAATGGAGAAGCACTGACAGAACAATGAATTGACATGTAAAAACCATCTGGTAACAAGCAGCACTGCTAGCAGGTGAAGAGGTTAGGAGGCACAGAGCCTTGGGAAGCTCTAAGAACAGACAGCTGAGGAAATCCACTGGCACCCCGACTCTCTCATGTACAGCAGGAAGTAAGCAGCATCAAAGAGTCTCTCCTCTTCAGTGAAGAAACGCTCTCTCCTACCCACTACCCCATTTCAGGGAAACATAAAAAGAATGAGCCTTCCTGAAATTCAGAGCATAGAAGACATGTATGTAGGGAAGAGGAAGCCCAGCTCTCACATATTCAAGACAAACATCTCTCTCTCTCTCTCTTTCTTTCTCTCTCTCTCTCTCTCTCTCTCTCCCTGTAGCACTCTGGCCAGCAGGACACAGGCCCAAAGCATTACTGTATTCTTACTCCCAGTCCTCGGTGCTGGTGAAGACCCGGACAGTATTGCCATTAAAATCCTGCAGGGTGGTAGTGCCGGCAACTGATGAAGTGTACAGCTGACTAGGGTTAAAAGGGTTAAACTTCATTCCTGTGATGGCCCCTCCAGCTCCCATCTACAAGGAAGGGGATGAACAAAAGAAAAATCCACTGAGTGATGGGGAAGGAGAAAAGTGTGTTCTCTAAGTCTGCATTCACTGCTATGTCTTTAACAGGAACAGTGAAACACACCATAATCCTCTAAAACAGGCAAAGACAATCATGTCTCCCACATGACGGCTGTCTAGACAGCTGCTCTCCTGGAAGACAAATCTACAACTCCTTCAGTCCCCAGGCAACGTATTCCCTTGCTGGCTGGCACTACACTAGTTACAAAAAGAGAAATATGATTCTGGAATTTCTGAAAGATTGACCTCTCAATGTATATCTATGTTAATTTAGAAAAGCGATAAAGGTTACAAAGTCTTTGAGCCCCTGTCAGAAAGGAAATGACTGAATAAAGCAACAAGGGAATATCCCAGCTATATAAACCATTCATTCTACCTTAGTTTCTCCCTTTAGGTAAGGGACTTCGTCCCCACTCAAAGATGTTTCTTCATCCGACACAATAAAAGGTGAGCAGAGAAAGAGCGAGACCTAAGCCAGACAGACCCTCCCTACCTACTTGTTTCTGGCATCCCTTTTAAGATAACTGTTTTGCCAGTTGCTGGATTATTCTTCCACTGAGCACACCCCAAGTATTGCTTTATTATGAACTTAATCACCATGCCTCAGTTCTTCCCAGCGCTAGAACAGTCTGGGACTTAGGAAAAGACATCCCTTTGCGTCTCAGTCCTGCCCCGTAACTGGCTAGTCTGAAACCCGAGACCCTTATGTGCTCCTCCCAACAGACCTCAGTTTTTATCTGCAGTATTTCATGGTACTCATTTTCCCTCCCACCCATTCCACACACACAGAGGCTTACCCCCTTTATGAAGCTTGTTTTAGTAAGTACTTCATAGTCCCAAAGGATGATGTCTCCACCTTTGGAACCAACAGCCACTGTACTGGGGTGTGTTGGATGCCATTCCAGGCACGTCACTCTCCTGTCAAAGGGACTTGCTGTTCGAAAGAGGCGGTATGAGGCAAGAGAACGCAGAAAAGGCAGCTGCAGACACTGTTAAAAAGGTAAAGAGAATTATGACTTTTGCAGGCATCTCTGAGATTCTCTGGATGAGGAGTGCTAACAATTTTTAATTGTCATTCTCACAAAATTCTAAACCTCTCTGTACAATGAAGAGGATGTGCTGAACACAAGGGAAACAGTCTGTGACCACACAAATCCACATCTGCCACGGCACTCAGAAAGCAACGGAGAACTGAGAGATACCGTATTTTAAATGATGTACAGGGTTAGCAGACTGTGGGCTGAGCTAGAAAGGCGGAATAATTAACAAGAGAGAGGAACATGCCTCCACACCAGTAAAAGCCACTTATGATTATCTGTGTGTTTACTGAGCATCTCAAAATGTTGCACATCATCCAGAGATACAATACTATGGTCCTCCATCCAAATAATCTGCAGCTCAACTATGCAGCTAAGAGTGAACAAAACACTTGAAATAGAGAATGAGAAACCATGATGTGATTGCATTGTTGTTCAGTTGAAGAATAGGTACTGCTTGGATAAGCTTGGCAATTTATCATTTGCATACTTAAAATGCATGAATCATCACAAACATAATGCTAGCCCAGGTACTTCCCACCTATGGATGTTACAGAAGGAGTTAATTTTCAAATGAAAAGCGTATGGCTCTGCAAAACAGTAGAACATTATGGACTTGATGGACTACGTCTGTGAAGAAGTAAAAATCACCACTAAACCTGACAAGATTAGCAAAGCAGAGTGGATACAAGAGTAGTATGACAAAAAACAGCATGCCAAAGTATCACTGTGCAATAACTCAGCTGGTAGACTGGGCAAGTTTAAACATGATTCAAGGAAGCACTGAATTAACAGAGGATAAAATGTAGATGACAGGGCTGGGTCAACCACAAGGGAAAGCCATCTCAGCTCTTGCAATTTACACAATTAAGAAGCGTAAAAGTGCATCAGACTTGGAGCCACAAACTGTATAGGTAGGGAACTTTAAGCCCCTTTAAGTTTCTCTGCTTATGTTAAAGATTTTTTAATGCAGGGAGCTGAGATGTCCAACAGGTCACAAAGGAGACACTCCTCACCTGCCTGAGCTGTGCCCGAATGGAGCCTCCCAACATGTTCTGGTAGACATAATGAACAATGCTGCACTGCCTCTCCAGCTGATGGGAAAGGACTCTGTTGTTTCTCACCACAGACCCACCTCCACTCCAACCTGCCACAGAGGAAAAGAGTAAAACTTACTGACAGGCAACTCATTCACTAAACAGTATGAGAAGACATCTACATTTGCCGCTACATCCATGAAAAGCTTCAGCCACAGGACAGAAGTCTCTAAATAATTCTTACATGTCTTAAGGTACAGCAGCTTCTGCAGTTATGGAGTCCAGTGGTTCACATAGACTGCCACAGCTTTGTGTATGCTTCCTCTCATTAAACCCTCGTTCTCTTTGCCAAAGATTTATCAAAGACAACAGGAGAGGACTAAAGCAATGCCATGGGTGGGTGGTGCATCTCCTGGACAATGTACAATTGGAATGGTTCATACTCAAAACACAATGCTGCTATCCAAAGCCCCAACAACTTGTAAATATGCCAGGGGAGGTGGTAAGCCCCTGCACATAATAAAAGAAAGGTCAAATGTGTGACCAGCAGAAACACCTGAAAATTCCCCAAGCATAGCAACATGAGTTCCCACCCAGTTCCTGAAATGCCTGGTTGTGAATCAGAATTTTCGATCTGTTTGTGCTGTAGCCTGTACAGTCTGCCTACAGCACTGCGAGTTTTGTTTTTGATAATAGACTTGCTGACGCCACATCACCCAAAAACCTTTCTGTTCAAAGTCATTTTTGCTGAGAGTACAGCTTGTTTCTACATTCTGTTCATGTTCCAAGTTTTTCTCTTCAGGGACCTTTACGTAAAAACTAGATCTGTTCAGTCCCACGTCTGTGATCTAATCAATCCCACAGCAATGGTCCATAACACCTCAGGGGATCTAGATGTCAAATGCATTTCTTAAGAAACATAAATGCTATCTTCATTTAAAGGATATTTATTAAAAAAAAAAAAAAAAATCAGGAAACTGAAAACACATGGATCATTCTATATTATTAGAACCTAAATTAAATCTTTCTTTAATGTAGTGCTGGAGCCCAGAAGTGCACAGGTGTGAAACTAAACTTCTCTGTTCACATGCCAACATAGTGCCAACGCTTGTCACACCTGTTGAAATAAGTATAGAAGTATTTATATTCCAATTAATTTTTTTCACAGAAGAATCAGTATCCACAGTTCCTTCTTCAGAGGTGACAGAAATTCAGGTTTTTTTTCCAGATTCCATTTTACAATGAAGGATAATTTATTAAGAAACAAACTTCAGACCATTTTAGACTCTGCTGGAAGAAATCCTTCGAAAAGCCTGTTTTAATTGCAAGAAACAAAAACTATCCTATATGGTTCAGGAGAAATAAATGTTTTTTTTCCAAAGACATAAAAACTGGGACACAGAATTGAAAAGCTCAAATACAAAGGTGTTCATCTTTTTAAAAAAGGGTTAAGAAATAATACGATTGGCCTCATTTTTCCAAAGTACTAGCTACATCCAATTACCTCTGAATCTTACCAGAATGCCAGATGCTTACCAAATCTGAAAATCAGGCCATGAAGTTACAATAAAATCATGTAGCTAAGTTAACTACAGAAGATGCTTTAACTGCCCACAATTACACACAGAACTCCCTTTGCCTCCACTGTTCACACTGCTAACTGCTCCCAGTTTGAACTTTCAGACCACACAACAGAAAAGTTCAAAGTCATAGAACCCCTGTATCTTTGATTGTTAAAATGCACTTCAGTAATTTCTGGTTCTTTAAAGCCAAAACTGTACAGAAAGTGTGTAGTATCTCCACACAAGGCAGTATCCCTAGTGATCTTCTAAACCACTGATGCTATTAATGGTTTTATCTGAGAAAAGGAAGCTGAAGGGAGACTTTATTGCTTTCTACAACTACCTGAAAGCAGGTTGTAGCGAGGGGGGAGTGTCTAGTTGCACCAGGGAAGGTTTAGATTGGATATTAGGAAAAATTTCTTCACTGAAAGGGTTGTCAAGCACTGGAACAGGCTGCCCAGGGAAGTGGTTGAGTTACCATCCCTGGAGGTAATGAAAAGATGTGCAAACATGGCACTTAATGGCATGGTTTAGTGGTGGGCCTGGCAGTGCTGGGTTAACAATTGGACTCTATGATCTTAAAAGGTCTCTTCCAACCTAAATGTCTCTATGAAAAGTCCTTCCTATAGGTAAACTCTAAACAACTTTCTTGATAATGCAAAGCACTAAACTTTCCAGTATATTAGAAATTAATCACCTCTCCACATTACATCAAAAATCTTTTAAGAGATTTTTTTACCTAAGTTACATATTTAAAGGAAAAAAAACGCACATGAGAAGAAATGATTAGCAGAAGTTCTGTCCGTTTTAATCTAAACACAGAGGTAGAAAGTATTCCTAGTTACTGTAGCAGAAGTTAAAATATGCAAAGAATCAGGAGAAAATGCCAGTTTAGACTGCATGCTGCTGGCTACCAACCTTACAACTACAAAACTGCATTAAGAATTGCATGAGAAAAAACAATGTATTATCAAGACTGGTCTGTCCTATGCTAAAGCAGGGATCTGCTAATACAGGAATTCCACAAGACTTAACCACTCTAAACTGAACTACCTTCAAATGAGCTCAAATGACAGCATCTTCAGTGAGCAGGCACTCAGCAAAGGGTACAGAGTCTCCAGAATCAAACATGCATGCATGCACACACACTCACTAGACAGAAAACTGGAGCACATACTACTCCAATACACGTCCACCTATCACTTCAGTATATAACCCCATCTGAACACTCATGTCTGTACATGTTTCTTGCCATTCTCCCTCTTCAGTTAGTCAAAGCCTGTCATTTGGAATAAGTGTGGTAGAGAGAAAACAGTAAGGATCTGAGGAAATGTTACCAATTTTCCCTGGGGGTTTAGATGTTTTTCTCACAAACAACCTCTTTGGTTGTGTCTCATTCCCTAGTTCCTCATAGTCCCGTTTCCTCTTCCCAGCTGATTTTGCCTCTTCTGGCCAATGCTGATATGCCCTCTCATACTCCTTGTCCTTTGGCTGGTTCACCGGAGCCATTCTGTCTGATCACTGAAAGTAAACAAAGCATGGAAGAAGGTAAGACTGTCATACACTTTTAACTAGAGGACAGAGGAAAACTGGAATGAAACCTATCCTAGTGGTCTGAAAGTAGTGATTATACCTGTATCCTCCTTCATCAGTGCAACATTAGCTTTTTGTTGTGCTCTGCTGAAGAGGGGAACAGGTTCAATAAAGGCTTCTTTGTTCACATGAAAATTAACATACCCTAAAGCACTGGAATGTTTCAGATAGATGTGTATCTACCAACCTTTAAGCCCACAGATCTGCATAAAGTACATCTGCGAAACCACAGACGTAACACCCTAACTCCTTCTGTAGTAGCTCACACAGAGCTCTCTGGATGCAGCCGAGGGAAGGGTCGGCGCTTTCACGCTGATGGCCAGGGCTGCCCGGCCTTCCAGCCCCGGTGCTCGCAGACACCGAGTGTCCCGCGCTGCGGCCGCCCCGAGCAGCGCGGCGGGGCCCGGCCGGTGCCCCGGGGGGGGCGCGGCGCTCCCTGCGCCTGCCCCGCCGCCCGCTCCCCCCGGCACACCCGCCCCGCGCCCGCGCTGAGCCCGTCCGGCCTTCCCGAGCGGCTGTCCCGGCTTACACACCGCGGGGCCGCCCTCCCGGCCTGGCGGCCGCCCCGCTCTCACCTCCGCGGCCGCGGCCTCGGCTCCCCGGCGGCGCCGCGATCGGCGGGCCCGGCCCCGGCCCCGGCCCCGGCCCGGCCCGGCCCCTCCCCCGCGCTTCCATAACCAGGGCGGGCACGGCGGGCAGCGCACCCGGCCCGGCCCCGCACGGCACAGCCCAGCATAGCCCCGCACGGCACAGCCCGGCATAGCCCCGCACGGCACAGCCCGGCATAGCCCCGCACAGCCCGGCACGGCACGGCCCGGCCCCGCACAGCCCGGCACAGCCCAGCCCGGCCCCGCACGGCTGGCCCGACAGCCATCAGCACCAGAGGCGCCCGGCCCCGCTGCAGCCGGGGGCTTTTTCTGCCATTGTCTGCCTGCTGTTGCTGTTTTGGTGCGGCACTTAACAATCGTACCTACCTTAGTGGTTTCCTGAGCACCAGACTGGCTTATTAAAGCTGGTTGGTAAGGGCCCCAAACAGAGTAACCAACAGCGACCGAAAAAACCCGAAACTATTTCAAAACACACAAGAAAACGCACCTGGTCTCGGAACTCAACAGAAAGAAATGTGCTTCAAAACCATATGAAAAAGTCGCGCCAAGAGCAGCTTGGAGAGTACCAGATGTTACATGACGAAGCTGACAAGAATGGGGAAGGAAGAGCTCTACCAAGGCAGCGGAAGGTACCAGCACTTCCCCTCCACCTGCACAGGGGCCGTGTCGCACAGGGAACCTCCAGAGCAGGACCGTCCCATGCGTCAGACACACCAGCAGCTATGCTGAGTGATTAGGGTCCAGGCATCCACGCAGCTGGCTATGAACACAGGCCCTAAAATATCTGTACATAACCATGCCATGAACTGTGGGGCTTTAAGGTTTGGGTTTGAGTGTTGGTATTTTTTGTGCTATAACCATAGTTACTTATGTGTTTTCTCACATATTAGGAAATGCACAGAAAATCTAACAGAAATACAACAAATGTCTAAGTCTCTATGCTTTTTCCATTAACTGTAACAAAGTTGTATTAGTCGCTGCCATTGTGTATCAGAATACCATACACAAAAATGATAACCACTGACAAGCACAATCTGGTTTTGAATGTATATGTCAACCCAATCAGCAGGTCTTACCAGACACTTCTCTAATACACTCTATTCTTCTTAGAACTGTACCTATTAGCAAAGAATAAGAGGAATAATTGAATGCAGCCCTTCCCTTATTGGCTCTCAAGCCTCAAAGGTTTGATTTCTGGGAAGAAAAACTGCTACAGAAACAAAATTCTTCATATCTTGTTACTGATCAACATTTTCTTCTATAGGTCTGCAGAAGTCTTCATCATAGGATCCCAAGCAAAACTCTGACGCTGTTATCCAAGTTATCTCCAGCAAAGATGTGCACTTCCTGTCCCCACTCCATTTGTCTCCCAGTAGTATTGTCCCCATGCGGAGCACAGAGTAACCTACATATTTCCCTCTTTGAGCTATCACAGTTGGCATTGTTTAGAAATGGAATGGAATAGAGTAGAATGGACTGTTTCATATGTAAGGGACCTAACAATAAACATCTAGTCCACCTGCCTGAACAGTTCAGGGCTGATCAAGTCAAAGCCTGGTATTAAGGGCATTGTCAAAAAACCTCTTAAACACTGACAGCTTGGGGCACCAACCATCTCTCTAGGAAGCCTGTCCCAATGTTTGACCATATTCTCAGTAAAGAAATGCTTTCTAGTGTCCAGTCTAAATCTCCCCTGATGCAGCTTTGCACCACTCCCATGTATCCTATCACTGGATACTAGGGAGAAGAGATCAGGAAGCTGTAGGGAGCCATGAGAACACCCCTGATCCTCCTTTTCTCCAAACTAGAACAAGTCCAAATTCTGCAGATATTCAAGGACTTCAGTGTTCTGAAACTGTAGGTCCCAGAACCGCACACAATACTAAAGGTGAGGCTAGATACAGTGTTTGTATTGATGATGAACACCAAGTGCGCTTTCTCTCTAATCACCAGATTTTATCCACTAAGGACAAGAACAGCAGACAGTACACAAATCATCCACAGAAAAAATGCCAAAGCTCAGTGTCCATATGATACTCTGAGCAAGCCAGAGAAAGACTAATTTGAGAAAATATTCATATATGTATTTACAATCTCACACTCTTTGAACTGCAGTATGCAGCAAAGTCAGAGGAGTATAATTCTGAGTAGGCAGGATATCGGGCTTATTTTTATGATGCCTTTTGTTTGATGTACAATTATGTTGAGGCTGTGCCTCAGTTAGGGGTCATGGTTCTCTCCCACAGAGTAAAGCTGTCTTATCACCAGGTCCAGTAAAACTAAATTGTGACTAAGATCAAGTTCATGGTATTGGTAATACCATTAGGTGTTCTGCCTCCTTGTCACCAAGATCTTTGTCCAAAGCACGAATGTTTTTGGCTACTTTAGTTTGACTAATGATGTATACCATTACAACAACTAGAGTTTGCCATGCATGTGAAAACAAGCCTATATTCTACTAAAAGGAAAAAATATATAATCCTAAGGAGACAAAAGAGTAAATATCATGCTATCTGACCTCCTATGCCATGACCATTGCTAAGCTGCCTGAACCAGGAAAATGAACAAAAATATCACTATCATTACAATCTCATTTGCCTGAGCTTCCCATCTTCCCTAAGCCATTCGAGCCTTGGAGGAGAGGATTGCAACAGCCATGCTATGGAGTACCCTCACCTTGCAATCAGCACTGACAGCACCCAGGTCCCAGATGGACATACCTATCTTAGATGTTCAAAATGTAGGCTATCAATATAGAAATCAGCACAAAAACATAGCAAAGGCAAACACTGGATATAGAATATTAGCATATGAGGTATTTGCCTTTTCTATACTTATTAATGTACATTAGTTTGATAATGGAATGAAAAACTCAGAACCTAATTGAATTAGGAAGTATCTGTGCCAAAGAGTTGGGTTTGGGTATGTTTTAGTAAAAACAAAGTTGTTGCTTACATGCTCAATTGTGATTAACTTTGAGGACAAGATTAGCATCTTTCCTCACTTTTTGAAAGGATGCTCATGGTCACACCACAGCCAATGACCTGCCATGGGTGCCCATCTTCCAGGGACCACATGCTGGTAAAAGTGAACAGAGGATTGGCCTCAGATTAAGTTAAATGGTTCCTAATGTCCACTTTCTAACATAGCAATGCACTGTACAGTTAATTTTCTAGCTCTTAGGAAACCTGGGGCAGCCGTAAAAAAACCCAAAACATTCAAGTACTACTCCAGAGAAGTGGAAGTACAGATTTATGGCATGCTCCTTCCTCTCTTCCTCCTTCAAGGCTCTCAGTCTCTGCTTTCTCCAACTGCATAAACATCACTGGAAACCCACAGCTGGTCCTTGGAGTTGTGTCCAAAGTCACTCGGAAGCAGACAAGAGGAGGCAGGCCAGCAAGGTCTCCCAGTGCTTCTCACAGAAGCCCTTATCCAGCATCATGGGGAAATTGCACCCGGGGCCTGGAGTTAGAAATGGAAACGCTGGCAAGCAAACTCCCTGGCATTTAGAAACAGCTGGTGTCACCTGAAAGACTCTGAGGGCTTAAAGCAGAGGTCCCGATTATTCGAATAGAGTTTTTCAGAGGAAAGGGAGAGCGACCAAAGACAGGACTGGGCTAAAAGATGGATGCCAAGCCGAATGGAGGTGAAGCCACTCTTCAGGGCGAGCCCCATGCCATGCTCACAAGCAAGAGCACAGCATTCCACTTGGGTGGGAGCCGGCCTGGAGAACCCGCTGGGCCTCCTGCTCCAGCACACCGGTCCCTGCAGGCCAGCTGGGCGGCACAGCACACGGGGGAACCAGCTTTAGGCCGCCTAGAGCCCCAGCTGAGAGGGCAGCACGGAGAGGAGCCCAGCTCTCCGCGGCGGGGCCGAGCGGGCAGCTCCTCCCGGAGCCGGAGCCGGAGCCGCCACCCTCCGGCCTCGGCCGCGCACCGGGGCCGGGGCCGGGGCCGGGACCGGGACCGGGGTCGGGGTCGGGGTCGGGCCGGCCACACAGACCCTCCTCCTGCAGGGGAGCGGCGCTGCCTGCCCCGGCCCCGGCCTTGGCTGCCCGGGCCGAGCCCGCTCCCGTTAATTGGATCAAGGGCCCGGCGCAGGGGCGGGGGCCGGGCCGCAGCCGCTCCGCCAGGGCCGCAGCAGGGGCAGCGCCAGCGGAGCGCCCCCAGAGCGGGGCCGGGCCGGGCCCGCCCCGCGGGAGCCGCTGGAGGCGGGGCGGGAGCGCCGTGTCCCGCCGCTGAAATAGGGGAGGGCTCCGCCTGCGCCCAGCCCCGCCGCCCGTCCCGCCGAGGAGCCGCCGGCCCCAGAGGTGAGCGGCGGGGTGCGCTCCGCTCCGCTCCGCCGGCCGGGGGTGCCGGCGGCCCTGGCGGCAGAGCCCGTCCCGCCCGCGCCCCGCCGGCCCTGCCGCGGCGGGGAGCGCGGCTCGGGAGGCGCTGGCAGCGGCGGGGG
>JAWWTY010000156.1:24331549-24377945 GCA_035222235.1 Margarornis squamiger
CCCCGGGTCGGGGCGGGGCGGGGCGGGGCAGGGGGGGGGGGCTGCGGCCCCGGCCGGGGGTGGGGGGCGGGGGCAGCGCCCCGAGCGCTCCGGCCCCTCGGCGCCCCTGGCAGGCCGGCCCCCGCCCAGCCCTCGCCGGGTGCCCCTCCGCCGGCCTCCCGGGGGCTGCGAGCCCTGCCGAGCCGCGGCACAGGGCCCCTTTGTGCCGCTGCCCGCCGCGGAGCGGGAGCGGCGGCGCGGTGCGGGGCGCGGGTAGGACACTGCCCGGCTCCCGGGCGAGGGGGCCGGCCGGGCTGCGCTCCCTCGGCTCGGCGCCCGTGTCGGCGCGGTGTGAGCCCGGCTCCGGCAGCCGCGGGGAGGGCTCCGGCGGACGGGACGGGACGGGACAGTCCTGCCCTTCCTCTCGTTCCCCTCGTCGCTCCTGGCTGCCGACAGCGGGCGGGGGGCAGGCACAGGGTGCTGCCCGGCAGGGTCACCGAGCCCCGGGCGGGCTGCTGGGGGTGCCGTGCCCTCTCAGCCCAGCGCAGGACAAAGCTGATAAACACGGAGGGGTTAGTGGGCCTGAAAATCCAGTGCTTGAGAAAACGGTCTCATTTGTCACTGTGCACGGGAGGAGGGTTTTGTGATCTCTGCAAAGCTATCGATAAGTGAAACTAGTGTGGCCCAGACGTGTTAACCTGTTTCACCACTTTCTGTGCCAACTATGTGTTCTTTGATTGCTTCAGTTCTTCAGGCATGCAGAAGGCTCAGAGCTTGGTGATTGAGGGTGAGGTTAGCTGACCACCTCTGGACACTTGTTCCTGGCCCTAAGAAATGGTCTGGCCTTTTTGTTCACTCTTTAACCTTCCTTATAGAACGCGTGCTTCCTGCCTTCTGAAAGTGGAGATGAGCCTCTCTCCGCTTCAAATCGACTGCCAGTCTAATTCACACAAAGGAATTTTAGATATGATGGTAATTGATTGCAGTACAAAACCCAAGCAAAGCCTTCCACTCCACCCTGGAATTGAAATGTCACTGAGAAGTCACTAAGCTTTACAGTGGGTGACTCAAGTCATTCTCAAGGCAAAATGGGAGAAGAATGCACAACTGCAGCATGTGGGCTACAATGTCAGGGTCCAGATACTCCTGGCTCTAGGTGTGAGCTGGTCTCTGGGTGGAGTCAAAGTGGAGCTTCTCCCCATGCATTGCATAACTGGGCACATTCTTTCAGGCAAGGATTCGCCTTTCTCTGAAGTGCACAATATGCTTTGTGTGAGATGAAGTCAGTTCTGCTTTGACAGTATTTTGTGTAATTAATGGTATTTCGCTAGAAGTTCTCTAAAATATTTACTAGATTGTCCTTTGAGTTGCAGCTTGGAACAGAATGAATGTGCTGGCTGGATCAGCTGCCTGCTGCTTTCCCTATTCTGTGCCTGATCTATTGTATTGCTTTATTGTTTGGAGGTTTTTGGGTTTTTTTCTGACCTGTGAGTTTGTGCTTCTCTGGCTTGCCTGCACTTGTTCAAGTGAAGATTGTCTTCTTCTCAGGCTGTAAAAAGCAGTAACTTCATTGTGTCAGCTATGTGTAGGTCTGAGAACAACTGCCCACCTGGAACTCCATTACTAAATGTCAGCAAGTGAATAGGATTGTGTGTGACTGGACTACGCCAAAATGCTGCAGGTCATTGGCAGACTGTGTGTGTAACCAAGTCATAGAAGTTTGAGTCTTACGGACCCAAATTAATTTCTTCACAGGACAATGACTGGTGCTTTGAGTCATTTTAGGATTTTGTGGATTATATCAGACCTAGCCTGAATTTTCTGGGCTTTCCCTGGACAATTAAAAGTTTCCAACAAAAAAAGAATAAATATATCTATATATACACACATATATATATTCAGCAATGCGGTCAGATATATTTGTAATGTGACTTCTTAGGGCATGCAAAGCTGTGAGAACACATCAGTCACTGCAATGGGTGATGTGAGCTTCTGTCAGAATTCATGATATCACCAACCATGGCAAATACTGTATATTCTTTATTCTGGCCATCTTGAGGGTTGGAGATTACTCATTTGTTGTTTGATCTATTTGGTCTGTGTCATGGCTGCCATCCAGGGATTGAACTGGGGGCCTCAAAATCTAAAAGTATCTGCTTGTAGCCTGAGTGGAAAAAGCTATGCTCTTGATCAGTGAGCATTAATAAACTGCTTCGATTTTTGCCATCAGCTGACCAGTGACGTGTGAATTTGGGTTGCTCTTGAAAGTTCATGGGGAAATGTCTGAACAATAGGAGACACATTTAAACCCTTTAAGGAGCTCTTATCTTTTTAAAACAGACTTTGTGATCAGGCAAGCAATTTTATCACTAGTCACTCAGCGTGATGGGTGTAGAGAGTACTCTGACAAGCAACTGTGTCAGATAGATTAAAAAAAAAGCCTTAATATTTTAGTTTGAGGCCTTAGTGGATGGGTCAGAAAACAGTGGCTGCTGTATCTGGAAGTTTTCATGCAGAATTTGTGATTTTTGCTCTTTGAAGAATAACAAAAGAACTTTGCATTCTTGGAGCAGTTAAGAAGCTGTTCAAGTGGTAGCTTTTTACCACTCTCTTGCAGCATGGTGACTGCTGTAGTATAACATCCAAATGCACTGACTGTTCAGGCACAAGTCTTTCCAGCAGAACATACTGTAATGTTGGTGCACATAGCCTGGTGCATCCTCTGCTACAATCATCCAGCTTTGTTTCAGTGACTGGTACATGAGTTTCAAGTTCCTTTGAGCTGAAATGGGGGCTGAAACTGGGCACTGCTATAAGGCAGTAAGTGTGACTGGCATCCTAATCATATTTGAGCCTTCAGTGGTTTCTTCTCAATGTGAGTGGAACACTGGGAAAGAGCCTTTTAGGCTTGTGATAGTCTGAATTTGTGTATTAAATCTAGTGATTGTCACTGGGCACTGTAGTTGTTGAAAAGGGATGTGAGATCTCCATGGTACCAGGGGCTTGGATCCAGAGGCATTAAGCTTGTGTGGGATTTTATCCTCTCTTAGGTGACTGTGGTAGGACTCTTGTTTATTGCAATGTGTCAGTAAGCTCTTACAGACTAGAGGAGTTAAAATTGCTGCAGGCAACTCACAACTAACAGTGTTAGCAAGTCTTCAGCCTCTTCAGTCCTGTCCATACTACAAGCTTGTCTGTTCTGTTTGCAGGAAGATATGGTCCTTGCCTCCTAAGCTCTTGGGGACAGTCTTTTCTGTTGCCTACAGGTGATTTTCTATTGGCAGTAGCTTCCTCCTGTCCCTCAGTACCCCTGCTGTTGAGCCAAAACTCTCCTGCTTCTTAGAGTTCTGAGCTGCATCAGCTGCAGTACTGCTGTGCAGACCTCTGAAGTAGCCTTGCTGCCCTCTTTGACAAGGGCTAGAAGCTTTCGTGGAGGATTGGGAGAAGATGCAGCATATTCACTTCTTCAGTGATTCTAGATAGTTACTTTTCCTTCTTGGTGTTTCCGGTCAGTTCTATTTTGTGCGAGGACTGCTGACGTGTGGAAACTTGTGTGAAAGGCTGCTCTTGACTCCAGGAGGCTTCTACCCCAATTCAAGCAAAAAATCAGGGTTTGAGCTTCTTCGGGAAGCACTGGGGGAGGGCGGGGGCAGAATAAAGCTCTGGATTGTTTTGTTGTGCTTATGGTTTTTTAAAAAGCCTTCCAGTGTTCTTTCCTTACATGTCAAGTTGAGTCCTGAGGACCAGAAACTAAGATCACTCCTTTGGGCAGTAGACTGAGAAAGCAGATGACGTTCCAGTGATGCTGAACAGTTAAAATCTATCCTTGTCACATGTGCCCTTTGGGTTTACTGTCCCATTTGCCTGTGTTCTCTTGGAGTCTTTTAGATAACATCTGGGATATGAAGTAATTTATATTAATAGTCCTGTTCTTCAGCTTGAGATCTAAAAACCAAAAATCTATTTGAAGAGCCACTACTGATACCAAAGAGCAGATTCTGTGCAGATACTATGAAAGCCAATAAAAGTTTCTCCATGACATACAGGACAATGAACTTCAAGAAGAATGTGTGAAGTATTCATTGCCTTTCAGCAGAAAAATGTCAGCCTTTCAGTACTTAAAGGGAGCCGATAAAAAAAAGAGAGTGAGTGATTTTTACATGGGTAAATGGAGATAGGACAAGGGGGGACGGTTTTAAACTAGAGGAGAGTTTTAGATTGGATGTTATGATGAAATTCTTCACTCAGAGAGTGGTGAGGCACTGGAATAGGTTGCCCAGAGAATCTGTGGATACCCCATCCTGGGATGTGTTCAAGGCCAGGTTGGGTAGGGCTTTAAGCAACCTGGTCTAGTGGGCCATGTCCCTGCCCATGGAGGTGGGCTTGGAACTAGGTGGTCTTTGAGGTCCCTTCCAACTCAAGCATTTCTATGATTCCATGAAGTATAAATCTCCACAGTGCAGACCAGTCCCTAATGGCTTTCCTACTCAACTTTGTTATCTGTGTGTATCTCAGGCAAATTTGTCAGAAAGGTAAGAGAGTGTCTTTAGGAATGGAGTACCTACAAAGTGAATGATCTTCTAAACTTTTCTTGAACCAGAAGATGCTACAAAGGGGATCTAAGATACTGAATGTTCTCTTCAGTCCACACAGCAAATGGTGCCTTCTTTTCATATGCCTGGACCTATAAAAGACCACGTGAAATGACTCAGTGTAAAAGCTGGTCTACAGTCCTTCCAGTTCATATGGTGTTGAAGTTTGCCTTTCAGTTGCAGTTGGGTTTTATGCTGTTTAGATTTTCCTGCAAGGAAGCAATTCAGTAAACCCAGTTCTGGTGACAGAAGGTGAACAATGAGCCTTGCTATCAAAGTGGAGGAACTGATCATACCTGGAACAGAAGAAATGGGTGTCATGCATTACCTCATTCTTGTTTTTTACCATAAGAGATGTCATAGCAGTCAGTCTTATTAAGTTCTCAATTCAACAAGTTGGTTTTTACTCCCTTCTGCAGCCTGTTTGGAGCTTGGAGCTCTGGAGGGAACTGGATGAACTTCAGAAACACCTTGATGATGATCTTCTTTCATGTCTTTGTCTACATTATATGAATATTTAGAAGAAAAGTATTCACATAATAAGCAGTTTCAGTAAATTAGCATTTACCAAGTAAAACCAGAAATCTGTTTGATGCAACCATAAATAAAGAAATACAGTGCTTTGAATTAATTGGCCCTGAAGAACAAATTTCTTGCCAACTCTTTATCTCCCATTCCCCCTTTCTCAAAAGGCAGCCAATGGAAAATAGAACTATTGGTAAAACCAGAAGTTGCAGAAATGTAGATGGATTTAAAAAACACTGTGACTTCCAAATGGGAGGACAGGGCAGAGAAGGCTGGAGACATCTGACTGCTGTGCAATCCAGTGAAGCAAGAAACAACCAGAAGCTCAATGTTAGAATGTTGCTAACTGGATTGTGACTCCTCTAAAGGTTGCTTGATTGCATTGATTGTAGTTTGCTTCCTTAAGACCTTTTAATGCATTCAAATGATCTATGCTCTGGTGGTTGCAAGGTGATTCAATCACAGGAGAATATTCCATTGCCAGGGACTTACTGGAGTTTGGTTCCCCTCCCCTGACCCTCCAACCACAGGAAACACCCCGATCACCATTTCCCATTATTTCTGTCTTCTTTACTAAGGGATAGATGAGTCTGGGGCATTTTGTTCTGTTTGGATCAGTGCTGTTCACATAAAGCTCGAAACAAACCGGACCTCTTCCTCCAAGCCTAGTTGGAGTGGGTGGACTAGCTCAGCCTGCTGTTACGGTGAATAACCTTTACTAAGTTACAGGCAACTGTGTTATAGGATGGGCTATTGATCTTGTCTTACCGGTCACTGAGTGCAGAAGAAAACATTACCAGGTAAAATGTAGACTAAATCCTGGAAAAAACTCTTTGCATTTAGTGCAGATTGGGACTGCTGAGGACAGATATAATAGCTTTGATTGGAGCTTTAAGCACCTGTCTATCAGTGATTTAGGAAGAGCAAGCTTCCAGTTGTATGGGATCCCTTCTCATTAAAAAGGAAGTCCTGACTGCATGTGTTTGCTGGCAAGCTTGGTGTTTGCTTGCAGAGGTGGATGCAGCAGGTTAGTTAGGAAGTACCCTGGGAAATATCCAGCATAGAAGCAAATAAGTGAAGAGGCTCAGGGAGTGGGACAGTAGAGATTACAGGTTCTTGACATCTGTCTGGGTTAAAACCTTGCCCTGAGAGAGTGGTCAAACGGAGTGAGAGCTGGGAAGTGTGGGATGCCAACTACAGTGTGGAACAAGAGCAGTGCTATTCACAGGGCTAAGAAAGCAGGCTACTGTAGTGCTGTTCTTGGTAGCTTTCATGCATGTCTTTTTATGAAGCTGTCAGATGCTTCTGCTTGTAGCTGCCTGTTAAATACATAGACACATCCATATGTGTTTATATTATTCCAGCAACCATTTCAAATAAGAATGAACATGACCTGTTGCTGTGTTGGAGTATTGTACCCAATAGTCCAACACTGATTTCCTCCTTCCTATAGCTCTATATTTGAGAATATAATAATTTTTTTAAATAGAAAGAACAGCCATGGAAAAACTTAACACATGCCTCGATAGCCCAATACATCCCTTCATTACCATTGTCTCATATTATTGTGTTAACCAGGATAGATCTCTGTTCCTGTAATACTAAAGATCTACATCACAGTGGAAAAGAAAGCAGATTTTTTTCCTTTTCTTGGTAAAACAGTTTCTGCCTGGTAAAGCTATGTCAGCCAGGAATCTTAGCCCTTAGATTAGCAGCAATGTATTAGTAGAAGCCTGTCCTGCAGCTTTGGCCTCTGACAGGGAATAGCTAATCAGTGTGGAAAGTATTGAATTCTGCATGAACATTTTGAAGACAACTCGAGGTGAACACATGGGGGATGTCTGTGCTCAGTACATTAGCTTGGTCTAAATGTGAAGAAGACCAATATAAAGGAGCTGTGGTCTCAGCTGAGAGAGTATAATAAAGCAGCAGAGTCAGTAGGTCAGTCCTTCAAGTGGAACAGGATCTTCCCTGTATTTTAGTCCTTCGGTATAATCCTGAAGAATTTTGCTAGTGGACAGCCACATGATTTCTAGAGAATCATTGTCTGGGAGACAGGCTTCTGTTACAGGCTTGCACACAGCTGAAGTGACCTCTGTGTGTAGTTACTGTTCTGCCTCATGTTTCTCCTGACCTCTCCCTGGCTGGAGAGATGAGTTGAAATCTTGCTCGAAACTGTATTAAGGCAGCCCTGGCAAGCTTCAGTCCTTAGGGAGCGGCTGGGAAACACTGGCTTAGTCCTTTTCCAAGTCAGGTGACTACTGAAGGCATAACTACCGCACTAAGCTAAATACCTCTAAGGGAACTTTTCAAGGATCTTTTTGTTACATGGCATCCTCTCTAGCAGTAGAGAAGAACTGACCCCTCTTGAGAAAGGTGAGTTATACCTATAGATATCAGTCCTCCTACATAATAGCAGCGGAGAGCACATTACTGGGCATCATCCCAGTTACTGGTTCAGAGCTATTGGATGTGCACTTCCAGAGATGGTGAGCCTGGAAAGGACACCCTGTCCTATGCCCCATTTAATTCTCTTCATTGGGAACCTTCCTAACTTTGCTGTACCAGCAGTGATCTGGTTTGTTACACTGCTGGAGTCATGTGGACCCTCCTGGCTCCAGATCTCTAGCTCCATTCTGGCAAGTTAACAGGAGGAGGGAAAAAAGGTGGGTTTCATGCCCATTGCTCTGTAAGGGGAGGGGGACTGCCATCCTTTTGTGTATTTGGATTGTTCATATTGAAATGTCTATCTGCACCCTATACCAGAGTCCCCTGGAATGAAAACAATACTTTCACCACTATCTGCTATACAGAAAAGTGATTCTGGTAATCAAACAAATTGGCTGCAGAAAGTACCATATTGCTGCCTTGTGGTGTTAATTGTTGTCTTGAAGTGGAAATTACTTAGTAGCAGCCAATTCCATATTAAAACTCTGGCTTAGCTTGGCTTTAACACCCGTATAGAAATTGGTCCATAATAAAAATGTGTTTCCACCAAAGCCTCAGTTACTAGATAAATATAACACAACTTGTTCCTTCACGTGTCTTCATTCAGCATTTGCTGTTGCACTCAGGAAAGGGAAGTTGGGCAGAAGGCCTTGTCTGGTGCAGTGTACAAGCTCTGTTTGTGTGGACTAATTCCTGCAGGGCTGCATGCACCAACCCTTTCAGCATTTGTAGAGTTCAGAGGCTTGATCTCGGCAAACCTAGGAAAACAGTTGCTCACAGGGAGTCTCAGTAGGGAGGCAAGTAATGCACAAAAGTGATGCCTTAGGCATTTGGAGGCTGGAAGTATTGGAATGTGATGTAAATGAAAGAGAATTTCTGTGGTTTATCTGCCTTAGGGAAAGCTTTCAGTGGAGAAGAGCTATTATTACTATTGGGCCTAAAAGTTTTCTTTGTGGATCAGGACAGTGTTGCACAGATGTTATGAAAGTATGAAACAAAAAGGCACACCTTGCCTTGTGTAATTGGATTCACACATGGTTTTGAAAGGGAAGGTTTTAGTCTGACACCTTGGTGTGAGGGCAGGGATTTGTGGTCTGAGGTGTGTCCCTGACTGGATATGAGGTGAGATTAACAGCATGGTTTAAAGGTAGAAACAGCACTGTCATGACAAGCCCTTTGGCATTTTCTGAGTGGAGCTCAGAACCAGTGGGGCAGTCATGAAGCAGTCATGAGCCATTCCACCTCTCTGCAGCTAAAGAACAAGAGCCATTTTTTCATAACTTAATAGGGAGTTGATAGCAGGTGTGGCTTAATAATTATGTTGGTCCCTAAATGAGAGCAGGTATTTGGGGGAAGGAGGGAAGTACCCTTTGTAATACTGCTAGCAAAAATGGTTGCAGAAATCTCATTTGCATGGTTGAGTTTGCCTGATGTTGGTGGTTGTAGTGGTGCCTGTGATGTCCTTGTCCATAATTCTGAGGAGGTGTGAAATGAATAGCAATGTAGTCACTCTTTCCCTCTTTCTTCAGACAGCTTGTTTGTGTGGAGCTGCAGTGAGGTCTTAAGTAGCTCTTAACTGTGAGAGCTGATAGAGAAAGGTAGGAAGGTAGGGATAAACATTCCTTTGCCCTGCAAATGATTTGCTCAATAGCCTCCTCTTAGCAGAGGTGGCAGTGGCATCAGCAGGAGTCTTGTATGTGGTACTGACCCACATAAAACTCTAGTTGACCCAATATAACTCCAGCTACATTGCTTATACTGTACAGGCTGTGCCAGCCCTCCCAAATCATTTGGTGGCTCTTGCTATATTAGGCTGTCCAGAAGGTATCCCTCTCGTTCCTGCTTTGCTGTAAAACAGCCTCCAAGCTTTGGCACGTAAGACACATACACTTGCTTTTCCTGTCAAACTCTGATTTTCCCTGTTCTCAAGCTCTTGGTGGCTTACAACATGTGGTGTTTCAGGAATAGGTAGGCATGAAGGAGTGGACTGCCAATGTACTTGTTCTTCAAGGGCTCAGGGTGACAGCAGCACCTGTTCTTCAGCCTCTCTGTCCAGTACTAAGTACCTTCCCTATGTCTGCATGCAGATCCAATTTGATCTGCTGACTGACAAGGGCTCATGGAATATGTAACCTCCAGAAAAAGCCTGTCAGAAAAAGGTTCTCCTTGTTCTTGGCCTTTTTTGCTTCTACCAAGACAGATTTTTCTGGACTACTATAAAGTCTGTACAACTGCTATAGAAATATGTACTCAACTGGTTGCTATTCGGGTCATGAAGATTAGCCTGTAGAAATATCTTGCTTTTTTGTATTCTCCCACGTAGTTTCTATGCTGATTACTACAGTAGAGCCTTAAGCTGTGGGATACTTTGCCTCATGATATTGTGGATGCTGAAAACTCATGTGAGTTTAAAAGCAGATTGAAGAAATTAATGGAAAAGAAATCTGTTGAATGCTCATTCATAGGTGCCACATCCAGCTCAGGAAGTTCCTGTCAGCAAATGTTTAGAGGCTTGGAGAGCATGCAGGGAGGCATCATGTGTGTTTGCCCTGTTCTCAAAGCAAGGGAAGGTATCTGCTTTTGGCTGCTGTTGAGAGGCTATGTGGCCACGATAAACCTTAGTCTGATCCAACACAGCTACTGCTATGTCTCGGAGCCTGTTGGTCTTAGTGACAGTAAATCTGGTTATTTGGGTTTGTAACTTATGAGGAAGTAAGCAGATATGGCTCAAATTCTAACATGGAAACTGCAGAAAGAATGGATTCAGGGTTTGGGATGGTTTGCGGGGGAGTTTTTTTCCATGTTTTTTGCCTGACTGTCCCTCAGATGAACAAGCACACAGTGACACACAACAGCTTTCCACATTTACCCCCCAAATGGTAGCACTATGTAGTCAGCCTGAATTGGAAACCAGAGATGGAAGGCATGTTTGTGATTCATTGCTTCCGGATAAAGTGGGGATGGGGGTGTGGTACGGAAAAAGTGATACATCCCTTCATGTGTCATGTATAATTGATCTGTGTCTTCATCAGGAGCAAGAAAGGGTCTGGGACAGTTTTAAATATACTTTTACATAACTGTTCATGAATTTTTTTTAATCTTAGCGATTTCAGGAATGTGTAGTCTGGTTTTATTGGGGACCACTGTAAAGCCTTAGAAGGTTTATGATGAGCTTTAGCCTTTTATCCAGTGACCTGGAGCATGCAAAAGAGTCACAACTCTTCTCCCCCAACCTCCAAGCTTCCCCCCTACTTCCTCACCAAAGGTCATTAGTCTGTTTGCAAGAACCCAGTCTGCTTTTCTTTCCTTTCTTCTCTTCTCCTACCTTCTTTCATTTCTTCTCAAAAATGGTTTTACTGTCTGTCTAAAATTCCCACTTCTAGGTTTTGCAGTTTCTGCTCTCAGTTGCCCGAACCTTCCAGCCTCAGCTGAGTGGATGCTGGTGACTGAGAAGAAGGCTTTTTTTCCCTGTCTGTTGTTGATTTTTTTTAATAAATAAACTTTTTACATTGAAGTAAATTCCCAGGGACACAAATGTGAGACAGAAAAAATGCCTCATTCTTCCCTTGCCTTCCTTAGCTTCTGCTTCTCTTTGCTCTTTGGAAAGCTGATGACAGTTACCTGTACCATAATGGCAAAATGAAGTATTTCTGAGAATGTAATGGGACCAGCTTACAGAACCAAGCTCTGAAAAAGACAAAAAAAACTCTCTTGATAGAGAACCACATCATACCAGGGCAGTGCTAGGTGCTCTGCTACTAAAGGAACTCTAGACCAGAATATGCATTCTGGTGAGCTTCTGTTTTTATTTTTTAAATGTAGCTTTATCAAATCCTTTGACTTGTGTATAAATCCTCTTCCTGTTGAGTTAAAAGGGATGGGAGAAAATGCGTATGTGTGTGTGTCCTTCTCTTTTTCTCCCAAAGCCAGCTATTTGTAAAAGTCTATGCAGCAGTGCAGGAAGGCAGTGGGGTTTGCTGAATTGGACACTGTCCAGTTAGGGGGTACCAGGCCTCGCATAGGGTGCCTGGGGAATGTGTTAATTTTAAGTCTTTCTGGCCCAAGCTGTTCCCCATGCTCAGCTGTTGTGATGCTACCTTTCCTGCACAGTGCTGTCATGCCGCCCCAGTGTTTCTATTTTAACTCTCTCTGGGGCTGGATCTTGTGACACAAGGATTTGGCATCTCTGCTACGTGCTGGAACATGGCATCTCGGGAGGCACAGTGGCTGTAGTTGCTATATCAGAGAGTGCCCCTCCTAAGTAACTGGTAGAAGGGGGACATCCTTAGGATTGCAGTGCATCAGAACAGGCATCATCCCTGCAAAGGAGTGTCTGACTGTGCCTGTCTCTGTTTCCTCCAGTCTTTTTTCACAGAGCTTGAAGAGCTTGAGACATAAGTGCCAGCTTCCCACTGCTCTCCTGCAGCATCTCGCTTTCAGGTATGTAGTTACTGGGGACAGCAGTTGTGTGCCCTGGAGGAATGTAAGGTGGCTTTGCAGCCAGCTGACCAAGAGTGGGGAGGGAGGACAGGGACAGCTGGTGGTGTGGTAGAGGTATTCATCATTTTTCAAGGTTTCTGCACCTGAATGTCATCCCATTTAACAACTTGCTTCAGTGACTGGAATTCAGCACTTCCAGCCTTCTGCAGAATGCCAGAGGAATAGCATTAATATACTTCTGACACACTCCATGGGATGACATCAGACAAACAGAGCCAATTTGTTGGAAATTCTGGCAGTCTGTCTTGGGGTACTCCACCGTGTTGCTCATGACACCAAGAAGTATTTGCAGGAGGTGGGAGATGTGGACTCTTGACCTGATCTTCATCTGTAGGCTCTGTGGCTGGCAGAATGAGCAGATACCTCTCTGGGGTGTGAGGGAAGCTTTTTATAACTAGGAATGTGCAAGAGGAGAAGGGGCAGCAAAGGCCACGTATGCTACATTAACCTAAGCTTGCCTGGAAAGGACTGGGTTTGTCAGCGACTGGGCTTGGGTCTTTCCCTGTTACTCCTGCTCTCATTCCTGCACAAGAACAACCCTGAACCCCTCCCTAGGGAATTCATAGTGTTGCACCATGTCAGGAGCAAACTGGCAGTGCAGGCTAGCACAGGGAAATGGGCAAAAGTTCTGAGACAACAGATAATGAGATAAACCTTTTACCTTCCAGATTTTGAGCCTAGTGCAGTAAGACTTGAGGGCTGTTTTTAGGGAAGCAGCGCTGGGTAACAGGCACATGTGCTGCACTGCCATTTGGCTGGGTATGCCCCAGCCTGTTTCTGTAGTTCTGCTCAAGCCCAGCTCAGCTGGTGGGCAGTTTACAGGGCTCCTCCTGATTCAAGACATGCCTGTCTGCTGACCGCTCAGCCTTGTTTTCTTCAGTCAGTTGTAATCCCGTAATCCTGAGTCATACTGGGAAGCTGGAGTCATCTCCATTGACAGAAGACTTATTAAAGTCTTTCAAGGCAGATTTCAAATAGCTTTAGGTACTTCAGTTTCTGCTACCCTTTTGAGGGTCTTGGATAAGAGAGGAATCTCTTCAGAGATATCTGGTGCTGCTGGAGAGTGTTGGATTCATGAGCATCTCCAATACCTGTACAGCTGAGGTTTGGCAAGTTTGTCTTCTACAACATCCTTTCCTAATGTGCTACAGGCCTGCCAAGGAGGCCTCCTGTCTGCAGGGAGGGAAGAGGCCAGTTCAGTCCTGGGCACCTCTGCTGGACCTGGCCATCTGTAGCTGGAGGGGCAGTGATGCCAGTATTTGACTGTAGGGCAGCAAGTTGGGCTCCTCCAGCTCCAAGAGTCATGGAGAACTGTGCTGTCTGCAAAGACTCAGCCACTGCTGTGTTTGAAATTACTTCTCTCTTTTCTCAGGTTAACTGAAATCTGCAAAAATTCTCTGCTGCAAGAAAAAGGGGGTGATGTCATCAGAAGATGATGCTGGTGGGGAGGCTCCTGGGGGCAGTTTCTGGGAGGTAAGGAAGGATAATTAGTGTGAGGGAGGGAGGAATGTTGTCTTACCACCCATCGGTGGAATTAGGAGGTTGGGTTCCAGGTTTGTGGGTGACATGTTGTGCTTGTGGAGCGGAAGGAACTGTGGGGAGGTTCAGTACCATGCTGTGTGTTACTGCAGGGAGAATGTTACCCTCTCTTCCACACGTGCTGTGGAGTGAGAGTTCCTTGTTCAGCTGACACTGATCTGAACTGTGAGAGAAGCAAGCAAAGCATCTCAGCTTCTTTCCTCCAGTATTGTGTCTGCCTGAGAGTGCCACAGGAGGGTCTGAACCCAGGTGCAGGCTTCAGAAGGGCCTGTGCTCCCTTCCCATGCAATGACTGACCTACGGCTGTCTGTTCTGAAGGAACATGAAAGTCAGTACAGTATAAACAATAATGTTGTGTGAAATTTCAGGCTGGAAACTACAAGCGAACAGTGAAGCGTGTGGATGATGGGTACCGGCTCTGCAATGACTTAATCTCCTGCTTCCAGGAGCGAGCCAAGATAGAGAAGAACTATGCCCAGCAGCTCACAGAGTGGTCCCGTAAGTGGAGGACCAATGTGGAGAGAGGTAAAGTTGGCAGATTGGACTGGGAGCAGGAAGCAATCATTGCACTCTCTTCCTTGAGTGCTATCTCTTACTGAGGTGATGCTGTTTCCATGAGGGACAGGCTTCCCTTCCTCAAGAAAGGGGTGACTTTCTTGGGTGTCTTTTTTGTGTGTGTGCACCTGTTTTTGTAGTCAGTGCTCTGATTCACTCGGAGAGGTATTCGCTGCATTGTCATGTGTTTGGTTACAAAAAAAACCCCCACATTTGCTTAGTTTGGCAAGTCCTTGGGCAGTCCAAGTCTTAAATCAAGCTGCAGACATCCCCTTTTGAGGATAGCTTGGTTGTCTTCTCCTCCAATCAGAGAATAACTCCTAATGCTGTGATTTAGTGGCTGTGTGCTCAAACTGATAGCATCTCACAAAGTAATTGGAAACAGTGGGACAGATGTCCCAAAGGACCTACTGGTCTGTGGACCAGACATTTAGCCTCAGTCATGAACTAGTGTTGCTATCTGTCATGCTCAGGCCAAATGTGTGAAGAGAATTTTCTACGGAAACCTTCTCCTAACAGGAACCATCTGGGACAGCTGAGGCTGCCCAAAAGAAATGCCCATCTCTGCCATCTGTAACAGCCAGTCTAGATTCTGCCTGGTGGGACTGTGGAGAATAGCCAGTGCTGACTTGTGTGATGGGGCAAAGTTAAGGAAGTGACTCTGTACTGGTAGATATATGTAGGAGGAAAGAAAAGATCTGCATTCCTTTCTGTGGGCAGCATGTATAAGAGCCCCTTTGGTACTTGTTCCTGCAGGTCCACAGTATGGTACTCTGGAAAAGGCCTGGCATGCCTTTCTGACAGCTGCAGACAAACTGAGTGAAATTCACTTAGATGTCCGGAACCACCTAGCTGGTGAAGACTCGGATAAGATCAAGGCCTGGCAGAAGGAGACCTACCACAAGCAGATGATTGGAGGCTTCAAGGAAACAAAGGATGCAGAGGACGGGTTCCGCAAAGCCCAGAAACCCTGGGTGAAGAAGATGAAAGATGTGAGCAAAGTGTAAATGGGGAAGAAGAGATAAATAAGGACAGTTGAGCTGGCTGCCTGATTGCAGAGCCACTGGGCAAACAAACTGAGTTTAGCCAGAGTAGCAGAGAATTCCAGAGAGGGAGGGATGTCTTGATGGTCTCTTGTTCGTGTGGTTTTATAATTTCCTTCCCGTGTGGGAAGGCTTTGGTAACAGGTTCTATATTCCAGCACAGCAGGTGAGCACTGAAAAAGAAATCATTTGAAGGTACCTCTTCCCATTGGAGCATTGTTTGCTAAATGCCGAATTGGCGCCCCTATTAGGTTGCTGCAGACTGTAACAAATGTTATCATGCCTTCTCTGAGTATTGGAGGATCAGTATGGTGTGGATCATGGCTTTCTCTGCATCCCTCCTCCTGCAGGTGGAGACTTCTAAGAAAAATTATCATGCAGCCCGGAAGGAGGAGAAAACAGCCCATACAAGGGAGAACCATGCCAAGGCAGACTCATCCGTCTCACAGGAACAGCTGCGCAAGCTGCAGGAGCGTGTAGAGAAGTGCACTCAAGAGGCTGAGAAGGTGAGTGTGTGTTGTATGGATGTGGGTCACAAGGATATTCCTTTACGGAAAAAGCACTTGTGATAATGTCACTCAGTGAATGGCTCCTGCTGAAGTCTGTAAGAAGGTGTGAGATTCTGTTGTCTGAGGTTTTAGTGAGCTAGACTGAGACTTCAGTGACTAAGGCCCCTGTCTTTAGAGTTGGGTAAGATCTGATTTGTAAGTGAATTTAAAATAAAAAAGGAAAAAAGTGTAGGGGATTTGGTACAGGGGGTGGAACCTGTAGAGCTGAAAACTTCACTACCAAAAGTAGCTGATTTGCCTGTCCACAAGAGTGAAAGTGTGGAAGGTCCTCTGTGGAAGAGAACAGCAGGGAAGAACAGGGAACTTGCAAGAATATTAGGAGCGCAATGGACTGGGATACCAGCTGTGGGATTTCTTCTTTATTTGGGGTGTTTTTTCAACAGTGCGGGGTGGGGAAAAAAGCTTGTCAGTCGCAAGCCAGAGTAGGGAGATTGTTACTGGTTTGACATCAGGGCAACACATCTCACTGCTGTCCTCCTGGGTTGATACAGTGCAAGGATCAATACGAGAAGATGCTGGAAGAGTTGAACCGTTACAATCCCCGCTACATGGAGGACATGGAGCAAGTGTTTGAGGCCTGTCAGGAGGCAGAGCGCAAGCGGTTGTCCTTCTTTAAGGAGATGCTCCTGAATCTGCACCAGCATCTCAACCTCTCCACTAGTGAAAGGTACGAGCCCTGATACAGGATGGAATTCTGTCAGCCTGGAGTGCTCTAGGCTCTGGTGAGGGGTGCGAATTCTGGTGTCTGTGAAAGGGAGCTGGCTGCTTGCATCTACCAGGTTTTGTTCCTCCCTCTTTAAAGTGTAACTTAGAACTGATCTTTGGTCCCTTTAGACTGAGCAGTGCTGGTGTCTCTGACTGAGGGCAGTGCCAGGCTTCCCTGAGAGGATTTTCTGCCTTTGAATCCTTCCTCTTTTCGTACTGTCCTGTGGATGTGTTTCTTTTCTATGAAATGCCTCCATGTTGCTGTATGTAATCTCAGTCTGAGGAATGCAACTCCATTGCCTTCTGGTATTTATAGTTATTCCACCCATTTTGCCCTGAGTAAAGACCTTTTGTGAAATAATAACTGTAAGCCCACAAGTTGCCCTTAAGTAGGGTTTACACAGGGAAAATTGGTGCAGTCAAAAAAATCTGTGCCCCTATACTTTTAAGGTGGAGGCAAAACATCTGAGCCACCTCCCTGTCTATGTGCAAGAATGTGCCAGGTTCTTTCTGTGCTCACTTCATGAGCTATGCTGAGAGCTGACACTTGTTAGCCACTGCCACACCAAACAAGCCTGTCCTGTTTGCCAGGCTGACTCTTTTGTAAAGGGTGGCTGTGTTTTCCTATGGCTGAACAGATGCTGCTCTAGGATCCTTAATCCTGTGGGATTTAGGATGCTATGTAATTGTGCATGAGCTTAATCCCTTCCTTCCTCCTTGGCTTTTGGGAAACTGCTGAGAGACTTGGTTACTGGTGGTTCTGTCTGTTCCTGATCGTAGCTTTCATGCGCTGTATCGAGATCTCCACCAAGTCATCGTGGCTGCAGACAACCAGGAGGACCTGAAGTGGTGGCGCAACACTCATGGACCGGGCATGGCGATGAACTGGCCTCAGTTTGAGGTGATGTTGCATTCTAGAGTGTACTGTTTCCAGACAATTAGCTTCTTTATTGAAATCAGTGGATTACTAGTCTTGTGTTGGAAAGATCATGTCTTTGTTTACCAGGCTCAAGATGTTAAACTCTTCTAAAATTGTTGTATTGCAAGCTGTTTGGAGCCCAAAGGGGCATATGCAACTCTGCCAAACTGCAAATACTTCAGCCATCCAGAGCTGCAAGGTTTAAAACAGGAGGTGGTGCTCAGGGCCTTCTGGCAAGTTCCTGCGATAATTTCCTCACAGCCCTTCTTGTTGCACCTTGGCATTCAACACCAGTGACCCTGCTATGCCAGCAAGGCTATTAGACTGACCAGCTCAGCTGCTACTGAAGTATGACCTGGTCTCCTGTCCTGTATTAGGCAGAGAAGATGCACAGAGCTTTTCTGTCTGAGTGGCTTGATAGTGTTATTGGCTTTCCTTGGACAGGAATGGTCCCTCGAAACACAGCGGCAAATCACCAAGAAGGAGAAGAGTGGCAAGATGGCTGATGATGTCACACTGACCAGCATTATGCCTACACGAGATGGTGTTGTCTCACACACCCCTCTGCAGACAAGGCAAAGGTAAAGGCAGAAGTCTGTGATACATCAGGTTAGGAAAAGTACGGTCCTGCCTAGGGAATCATGAATCATGAATGAGTTGGATTCATGAGTGATCTCTTCCTTAACTTCCTGTTTCTTGCCCATGGCCTTGCCTGTGCCACTCAGGAAACTGCCAGGTAGAAAAGGCAGTTTACAGCAGCTGCTTGGATTTGATTTTGGTTTGTTGTGTTGTTTTGGTCTGGTACATATGGGCTCACAAGGTGTATTCCTTGTGAAGATCTCTAGTCATAAGACTTAGCCCAGTCAGACTGTTGTTCTTTGATTCTGGCATGCACTTCCCTGATTCTTCTTCCTTCCAGATAGGATGAGAAGAGTTGGGAACTGGCAGCTTTGCCAGTTAGCTTTGTGGTTTCCTAAATGCGGGCATCAGGATTTTATTATTTTTCCCTGGCATAGTGCTGAGTACTACCTGACAAGTCTGGGTATAGCTGCTTCCCTTGCCAGGAGGCAAGGTGGAGAATAGGGAGAGGCTGAACAGACTCATCCTACTGTTCCAATAGCTGCCCTGCTTGAAAAGGTGAACTCTGGCCTAAGTGAACTTAGCAGAGAAGAATAGGGGTATCAAGATTTCTCAAGGCCACTACTGTATTTTACAGCCTATTGGATTCAGGGGCCCTATTTGTCAATCTACAGGTTTTCCTATCAAGAGGAGCAGAACAGCCTCTTCTATGACACCCTGAAGGCACCCACTCATGTGAAGTTAGTATGGAATGTAGCCTTTTCAGGGGTTTTTGGGTTCCAGGTGTCTGTCCTCTGCTACTCTTCCCTTCTGCTCTTGTCCCTGACTTGGCAAACATAATTTCAGACATCTCTTCAGGATGGGAAACATAGCTTTTCCTCTGTCTGGATGTAGCTGGGCTCTCCAGTTAGGACTGGTCTTCCTTGTATGAGAGGGTTTGCTAGACTAGGATTGGATCATGAGAAGTGTGCATGTGTGAAAATACTTTGAGTTACCCTCTTGGCCCTCAGAGCTCTAATGCTGGGATGCTTTCAACATAATCTGGTAACTCCTGGGATCTCTCTTCCCTCTTCACCCTCACTTGGCTGTTGGGCCTCTTGCACCCTGTTCTGTAGCAGAGCAGTCTCGGGGGCAGTCAGGGTGGTGCATGATTCAGGAGGAGGTGGGTGACAGGTGAATCTGCTAACAACCATCTTGTCCCCTCTTGCCTTCCACATACCAAGCGGAGGGAAGGAAGACATTTCAGAGTGGTCAGATGAAGACACTCCCAAGAAGTGCCTGGATGCCAATGGGCATGAAGAAGACATAAAGGTACCAGGTGTACTGGTACGAGCGCTGTACGATTACACAGGACAGGAGGCTGATGAGCTGAGCTTTAAAGCAGGTACAGAAGCACTAATCTCCTACTAACCTTTTGCTGTCCTCACTTGGGCTGACTGAATGACTCAAATACTCTGTAAGAACTGGATGTTCCCTTGAAAACTGATCCTTATTCTTCTTCCCTTGGTCTGATCCATTGCCAGTTTCTCTGAGGTGGATGATATACTGGGAAGTCCCACTTTTTCTAGGCTAAAAGACAGTGAAAAGAGGCTGTCTAGAGTCTGGACATAATGTAGAGAGAACAGAGCCCAAGTGATAAAAGAGATTCTTGCCTTCTCTTGGGGCATTTATTCTGCATTGTATCTTGACACTTCATGAAATGCTTCTCCCTTGTACCATTGATATAAAAATTACGTAGGTGGTCTGGATTCTCCTTTGAAGTAACCTGAAGACAGATATTTTGGGAGAAAGCTCAGTTCACTGACATGCACTACTGACGGCAGAGTTCAACTGACAAAATACAGCTATGCAAAGCTGTCACTCAAAATGCGTATCTTGAGAGTGGAGAACTTCGCTTGCTGGAGCAAACAGACCCTTCCCCTTTCCTTCCTGCAGTTAAATTAGTTTGCATGTGCCCTCTTCTCAGCTTCAAGAGGACATCTGGGTCTTGACAGTGTCTCTCATCTCACATGGTATCTCTGTACAATACTGCTCCAAAATACACCTGCTTTAAAAAGGCACTCAAGTCCTTCACTAGCAGGAGCTTGTGCCTGAGGCCAGTATCTGTGCTGCAGTGTTACCATACTAGTAAACTTCCTAATATTAACTTGTGGCTTTAAAATATCTTGCCCTATGAGTGCCCTAGAACTTGACTCTGCTGTCTTTCCACGCAGCAGATACAATGGAGTATGACTTGTTAGCTTTAGTCATCTCCTTTCTGAATCTGCTCTGAGCAACACGCACCAGTAAGGCTTCAGCTTAGCCATGATGACTTTCGGAGATTCTGCCAGTGTGGGATGTGCCTACTGTGCAGTGAGATCTCCTTCTCTGGCAGAAGTATGACTTCCTATTGGTGGAGAAGGGGACCCCTCTGCCCTTCCCAAAGTAGATGTGGGAAGGATAAAAGCCTTTCCTGGTTATAGGCTGTGAAATTAGTTGATTCCATGCCTTGCTGGCCAAACCAGACACTCCATCACCGAACAGGCATTTTGGGTCCTACCAGCCAGAGTTTAGCAGCTTCTCATGTTTCCCTCCCACTTGCCTACCGGAGGAGCCACTGAGAAGGAAATCTCTAAGAGCCTTCTGATCACCCTGGCTTGTAAGCATGTTCCTTGGGGGAGGGAAGCAGGCTGAACTATAGGGCACAAAAATATTTCTGATGTTGAATAGCAGAAGTGAAGGTCTGTTTATAGTTCTTGGCCTAGAGGATGGTATCGATCATAGATACTGAAGAGGTTAGTAACTCTGGCTTGGATTAAACTGTGCAGTATGATACAGAGTGTTGACAAGGGGAGAAAAGTGTGGTGATTCAGACCAGTATGTCTAGCTTTGTATCAAGTCTTCTGAGGTGGGTAAAAATGCCATGCTGCCTTTCTCAAGGCTGCCTCCTAATGCCCGTTTTTACTTTTAGGTGAAGAACTAATGAAGATTAGTGAAGAAGATGAGCAGGGCTGGTGCAAAGGCCGACTTCTCACTGGCCAAGTTGGACTCTATCCTGCTAATTATGTTGAGAAGGTTGGATCCTGATTGCTGCTGCCCTGCCAGTGCCTCACAGCCACACCAGCATCTCCTGCAAAGGTCACTGGGTCACTCCTGGCCCTAGTACACCTTTGCAGTATATCCAGCAGCTTCTGGACTTTGAGAGCACATATTCCATGTAACTAATGCTTCATTTTAAACACCTAGATATGTAGGGATTTTCTAAAAAATAAACAAGGATGAATTAAGATGTCTCTGAATGGGCACTATAGTAGGGTAGGAGTGCAGAAAGAAATAGATCCTTTTGACTTGCACTCAGTGCAAGAAGATAATTGTTTTCATGCAACTGTAAAACAGAAAGCATACCTCCTTGGTTTCAATGCACGTGTATCTATAGGGTGTTGAGGTCTGCCCTGGCCCCAGACTTCCTATTCAAGGAACTTTGGATGTGCAGGGTAATAGGGAACTTCTACTATTATTTCCCCTTCTTAGCTTAGTCAGGCTGACTGGCAAAAATATATTTATTCTTCCCCATCTTTCATAAGTCCTCAGTATCCCTAACCTGCAAGCTTGTTGGCTTCCTGGGTAAGGCAGCAGGTGTAAGTGATACAGCTTCAACAACCTGGACATCCCTTTCCTCTGCCCTCATACTTATTGGGATAACCCCAGGAATGGGTGATAGTATAGCTGGGGGACAGAAGAAAGAAGCTTTTATCTTGCCTGATATGGTTGTTCAGGCTAGCAAGTTACTAAGAGAACTCTCTGGCTCCCTGAGCTAAAGTGGGCCTTAACATGTGCTGAAGGCTGGTTTTACTAAATGACAGCCACATTCCAGCACTGTTCTGATTAGGACCCTTACATTCACTAGTACTTGTTGGGGTTTCTAATGCATCTAGGTAATTTTGGCTACACCTCTCTTCATGAACACTCAGTGCACAGCACAGACGCTTTTTTTTCTTCTCCTACATCTTCTTGACTTACACAGGGCTAGAAGTGCACTCCCTGTTTTGCCAAAGATACCCTACACTGTGATGAGGGGTTACACAGTGTGGAAGCTGCCTGCTGGCTGGGACAATGTGAGCTATAGAGGGGTATCTCCTCTTCTAGTCCTGAATTGCTGCAGGTGCAATTATGCCCTATTGTTAAGTGCCATTTAGCAGGGAGGATGTACCAAACATCTTTATCTCACCTGTCTTGCTGCTTTTGAAAGCCCCTGAGGCTGCTGAGACAAAGTTGGATCCTGATCCTAGTGCTCTGCATATTCAAACATAAGGACTGAGAAGCCTGAGAGCTTGCGGGAACAAAAAAAAAAGGAAAAGCTCCCACTGTTGGAGAAACAAAGAATAATAAGCAGTTGTTTAAAAATGGCTTACTTAGTACATCTGCTTGTGAAACTGCTGTTGAAACACAGTGTGATTTTGTAGTAGCATTCTGTAGTTGCATTCTCAGTCTGGCTTAGCTTGAGTGAGTAACCTGGTTAAGTCAGGCTCACAGAACTCAGCTGAGCCTCCGCCAGCCACATGTGAACTATTTAGAGCTGCTTGGAAAAAGGGTGATACACATAAGAAAGTCTGAAGTCATAGGTGAACATTGGGATTTAAGACCAGTAGAATGTTAACAGCAGCTATTAAACCAAAATGGATGTTTAGCTAAGAGAGAAAGGGGATGGACAAATTCAAACACTGTTAATTTATGAGAGATTAAACTATCACAAACATCTCACTGCCTGCCTGACAGCCAAAATTAAACCTTTTACAGCACTGGATGCCTTGAAGTGTAATCTGACATGGACAAAGAGAGACTAATGCTATTTAGTGTTTTTGTGAGACTGCAGAAACACATCAGTTGAAAAGTTTTGAAAGTATCCCTAGCACTGTACTGCCATGAATGGAGGAGAGAGGTACAAACTAAAAGAACAAGGCTAAAGCATTTTGTTCTGAATGTGTTATGTAATTTCTTAAGAAAAGAGAAAATATATCCAAAAGTCAATTAAAGATCTCAGCAAGAGACATTAAAAAATGCCTGGATTAAGCTATGAATTTACCTATTATTCTAGGTTCACTGTCTGAAGAAACCTCTAAGCTTATGCCATGTAATTAGAGGTATTGGTGTATAAGCACTTGGATTTATTTAAAGATCTTGTCTCTGCTTTCAGTTCTATGTCCCAGGTAAAGTATCATTAGTGTTGTACAGTAATTGTAAGTGTTCCACTTGCTGATCCACAACGGAATAATTTGTTGTGCCTGTGTCCTACCACACATGAATGTGAAGAGAGCATGCCTGCCAGGCTTGTGAGATAACTGAGACAAAGTCAGATATAAAATTACCTGAGATGTTCTATAGTCAATACTGAAATTTATCTGGTTAGTCTGGATATTTTCAAACATTAATGCTTGACTTTCATGTAAGGTCAAAAAATCGTAGAAGTTACAAAGGATACAATGTAGTTCAACTCCTCTTCAGTTTGAGTCAGACTGTAATTACGGATGGAGTTAGGTGTGGCCAGAGCATGCTAGAGGACACAAATGTCCAGCAGACAGAACCTCTGATTATAGTACAAACAACCTGAAATTCCACAGGACAAAGTCTGAACAGACTTGTTTGTCCTAGGAAAACATGACCACCTGATTATAATGGGCTGCTTGAAGGTTTCCAGAAGTAGTGACAAACTGCAGTTTATGTGAACAAGTCCCCTAAGGAATGTTTGCACATCAGAAATTCCTGCTAAGAGCTGAAGTAATGGACAGCAGACAACACATCAAGAATGAAGAATTGCTTGACTGGACTACCTCATAAACTAGCATGGCACTTAGCCCTGCTACCCAAAACCATCTGGATTAGTAAAAGAGAATCTATCTCATAAAGAACCAGCTGGAGGGAAGTAAAAAACAAAACAAAACAAATCAACCAACCCACACCTAATAATCTTATATTAAACTAATAGCTCTGCCTGGAGACTTGGTTTTCCACAGAAGCAAATGAGGTTTTGTTAACCACTAAGGCTCTAGTTGAAACTTGCCATCCGTGCCGTGCCAAAAGTTTTGTGTGCAAACAGAGGCATGTACACATGAACTAATTGCTGTGCCTGAATTTCAGAAGGCAAGTGAAGCCTGTTCTTCCCCCGTGGTTTTTGTAAAAACATACAGATGTATCTCTGCTTGACGGGCAACACACTGAAAAATTATCTAGTCATATTTTATTTTTTAATAAAGCCACTCCTCGTGGAAAGCTCATACATCTGTGGTTAACAGATAATTACGTTGGTTCTGACATCTTCCTGAAAAAGAATTTTGGAAGTATCACACAAAGCTTGGATTTCCTGCTGCTGCTGAATCTTCTAGGAAGAGGAAGTTAAAGATTCTCTATGACAGATCACACCCATTTCCCCAAAGCAGCAGCTGAGCTTGCTCAACCCAGTAGTGATGTTTCTGCCCTGTAGACAAAATCTGGATGGCAGAGCCACCAGGACAGCTGTGTTCTGTGATAGCAGCTGAGAGCTGCGGTCAGCCTCCAACTCCCACAACCCTGTGTGGAGCTTGGGGCTATTGCTGCTTCAGTTTACTTTCTGTCCTACTTCCCCATCCCCTGTGTCCTTGCGGCTGTTTTGCTTGGCACTAAACTCTGAGGCAGGTGCAAGTATGTGGCAATCCTGCACAAAGACCCGTCAGCGCTATTACAAACTGTCCTGCACTCCCTTTGCTCCTGCCCTGTTGGCAGACCCAGCCCAAGGCTGTGGCTCTGTTGAGCTCAGCTCTGCTATCTCAGGCAGGTTCGCCCTGCCTGCCGTGCAGGCTGTGTGTGAACTGGAGCTGCCTCAGCTGTGTTTCTAGAGCTGCTGGCATTATGCTTATGGTCAGCAGGCTGCAAAAATCTCTTCAGCTTGTGAAGAAAGCTGGTGCTGGAATCAAAATGGGGTTGAACACTCCACTCAGACCAGTAGGTGATTGTTTCTAGGGTAACTGCACTGAGACAGCTGCTGACAGGTCACAGGGTTGAACATGAGGTAAAGCCAGTACACCAAACTCCATCTTGACCCATAGAAATGTCAGAAAATAATTCAGGCTGGTCAGGAAGGTTGTGCAAGACAAGCAAGAATAGTAAGGCTGCATGATACAAGACAAAGTGTCTTCAGAGGGACCTTGCCCCAAAAATAATGCAAAAACAAAAAAAGGAGAAACAGCAAAAGACCCACAATCACATGTTGAATTGCTGCCCAGGTCCAGGCTACAAGGAAAAAACTCTGAAAAACTCAGGTGCTGCAAGGCACTGAGACTGTTTACCAAGCTACCTAGGTATCTTAGAAGATCAAAGAGGATTAATATGAGATGAACAAATCCTTGCTGGAGGGGAAGGGGCTAACAAGTAGGCTCTGTAACTGGAAAAAAAATGGCTATTTATCTTTAGAACACCTTAACTAAGCAACATGGCTCCAGTGAAATTTTCCAAACCAAATTTTAGGCCAAATCACCTCAGCTGCTTTCAGTACATCCATTTTCTGGCCATGTCCTGTTTTTCATCGATCAGTAAGCCTGCTTGCAGAGGTTCCTGGTTTATCAGTCTCTTGTCTTAGGGCAATTATAGCTCCAGCTTGAGACTTCCTTTCTCAACAGGCAGTGGGTGCTCAGCACTTCTTCCCCCTTACTGTGCGGGCCCATAATCTCTCCTCTTCAGTTTCAGAGCTTTCACTGGGTCCTGCTAGTTACAGATCCCATGGTCCCTTCCTCCCTGTGTTTCCTTTCTGTCTTCTTCCAGGTCCTGCACTCTCCCCCTTTGACTTTACTACCTCTTTCCTTCCTGAGTCTATTGTTCCTGCTTTCAACAGGAGGCTGACACCAAAACAGTCACTGCCACTAGCTGTGACCACATTAGCCCTTTCTCTCCCATTCTCCTCAGGGCTTCCCCACAAGTGCCACACAGTCCCTAAGGAATGCTGCATCCACAATCCTATGGATGTTTCACCAGTGGCCTTGCCATGCCCTTTGCACACTGAGGCCACCTGTGGAGCTGAAGGACTGCTACCTACTCTCACTCCACCCAAATCCCTTATAATAGCCTGTTTGACAGCCGTGCTTGCACTCTGATAATTGTTATGTTTTCAAAAGAATTTCTCATTTTTCCCTGCTTACCTTGTCTTTTTGTCAGCTCTGCCTGCCTTGCTTTCAAGGGTCATTGTCTTTTGCTTAAGGTGTGCTCCCTATGATTGTTGTAGGGGCTGTAGGCAACTAGTCCCTGTACTAGAGGAATTTGGTTTAGAAAACTGGCAAGTGGAGTGATCTGCAAGGAAGAGAGATTACACATCCACTGGAAAATCTGTAAGGGTCGTGTGTGATAGGTGGACAGCCCTGCTGGCTCTGAGCTCAAGCAAGTTAGTGCCTGTGCTGTGGATTGCCCTTGAAAGAAGGTGAGGTAGCTCAGGGTCTGCTCATTGCCCAGTTTCTCCACCTTGCTCCATGTGGTGTGATGAGCATGTCTTCCATCAGTTAAGTGATTGTACCCTGCCAAACAACCTGCACCTAACAAGGACACCTGTAACATTTCCAAACAGACCATTATAGCAAGGTCTAAAATTCAGCTTCAGATCCAGGAAACCCCAGGGCACATCTGCCAGCTCACCCATACTTTGGGGTATCCCTAAAGCCTCCCAAGTCCAAAGCACCTGCTAGGCTAGAGGTGATACTACCAGACATTTGCAAATATTTGATTATAATATTGGAAATCGAGTTACAAAAGAAAAACCTGAAGACATACATGTATATACACACACACACTTACTGGCAGCAGACTCCTTTCCCTGGTCCCACACTGAGCTACCCTTTCAATCAAACCCCAGCAGTTTTGCCTGGCAGCCCAGCAACATCATCTGGCACAGCTGAAAGGGACAGTCCCCTCTTCCTTTCAAAACTCCTAGCCCTTCCCTTACATATTCAGCAATTGCACAAGCAGGAAGAGATCAGCTCAGCAATGCAATGGCAATCGGGCATTTGAGTGAGTCTGGGGACACAACTCAGCCCACAGCTGCCTCTTGCCAGAGTGGATGCAAGGGACAGCATGTGCAGCAGGACCAGTCTTTTGGCTGCCACACAGCCCCAAATCAGAGCAAGCCTGCCACGACTGTTCCTCAGTATCTCTCGAGTTAACCATCCATTCTGTTCCTTAATTTATGTGTTTCTTTTACCTTTGCTGGCTTTTCTCCAAACCACAACATTTCCAAGACAGCAGTAAAATTGTGTAAGTTGTAAACCTGAACAAAATATTCACTCTACACATAGTCTATTAGCTCCTTATCTTAGATCTTGCTGGAAGAATTGCATGGAGTCAGTACATGACGTGACTGCCTGCCTCGGTGCTGTACTTCTTCCTAAGGAGGCAGCTACTAACTACACTCAGTCCAGCACAGCAGCAGCCTGGTCACTCATGACCCTCGGCCATCTGCTTCCCCCTCATCAATCCCACCAAATATATGGCCTTATGGGAATGCAGGGCAGTCTGCTGACTTGACAGAAACCTAACCTAACTATATGGAACAGTTTCCATATGATCCCTGAAACCACAGGAAATTGGGAGCATCTTCTTACACACTCTGGGAAGGGGCATACCTGCTGAGAACGTCTCCCTTGCTCTAGTGAGAGGGAGCATGCTTTCTATCCAATTTTCCTTCATTCATGGCTGTGCTTCCTCTTTCCACTACTGAAAAAAGCCCTCAAATACTGAGCAGAGCTCTCTCCCAGGGTTACTGACTACCCCCAAGGGAAATCATTTGGATTAATTCATGTCTGTAAACTGCCTAGTAAGAGAAGGGAAAAAAGAAAAAAAAAAGTAATAGATTTGTGTTATGAATTGCTTCTCTGCCTAAGGTATCATTGTAGATTCCTGGTACCCTACCACTCAACACTGTGATCCATGGGAAACTACATCTCCATGTTATTTTTTGGGTAGTTTACTGAATTTGTCAGAACCTTTCCCAAATCTTCTCATTCAATAAAAGCATTGAGGCCCATGGATCTGAGTAGGAGAGCAGGACTCAGACACCTCATCTCTCTCCTGCACAGTCCTTTCACCCATGTTCTTTGCTAGACAGTGAGAAGAGAGCAAGGTCCCTCTTTCCTTCTACCCTGCTTTTGGACAGACTCACAGAGAAGGACTTTCTCTTTGCTTCTCTCCTCTTGTTTTCAGACCTGGAAATGCAGGGCATGTTTGATCCGCACCACAGCACTTCACTCCTGAGTCTCTCCAGCTCTTTCACAGTAACCTCATGCCCTCAGATAACCAAACTACTGTACTGCTGATGTGTCCCCAGTGGTATGGCAAACTCCAAGAACAATCCTAGTCACAGTCCCTTGCTTTCCTTTGCTTTCTTGGATGATGCTGCAGACTATCTTTTACTGACAGAGGTGGGTAGCAGCAAGGTGATCTCTGATTAGGAGACTACATCAGGCTCAGGGTCTGGTGTCACAGCAGGAAGAAAGAGGCAGGTGTCAGATGTGATCTGGATGGACAGCAAAGCTGAGGGCCAAAGACCAGGCTGCCAGCTTGGAGCTCAGAAATTCAGCACTAAAGCATATGAGATGCAAAAGAAACAGATGCAGGAAATAGCAAGAACAGTGCAGTGACAACACATGCTCACTGGGAACAGTCAGCAGCAGGGGCTCTTTCCTGTAACTGACAAAGGCAACAAAAAGAAGCTGATTATTTCTCAGACCAGCAGCATGCGCTTCCTGCTGCCTTTATGCAAAACTGATGGACAGGATCAGCAGCTTTGCCAGGATCTGGAGCAACCAGCATGGGCTGGAAGGCCTGCAAGGGACCCTGCTGAGGTAGAGAATTTAAGTAACCCTGCTGTAGCAAGCCTTCCTAGGACACAGTGCAATGAACAGAAACTGTGCTCCCTCCACAGAGAAGAACCTGCACTGTACCTCCCCATGTCTCCTACAATAGACAGGCAGAGACAAAGTGTGACACTGACCTACTGGCCACTGAGACTCCCTGCCTCCTCCTGGGCACATGCCATTTCTCTCTGTTGTGGTCTAACCCTGCATTCAAGTACCACACAGCCATTCACTCACTCCACCACTCGTAGCCCTCGGTGGGATGGGGAGGAGAATCGGAAAAATGTAAAACTATAATAATAATAATAATAATAATAATAAAGGAATTAAACCCAAGGAACACAAGTAATGCACAATACAATTGCTTACCACCTGCTGACTGATGCCCAAACCATTCCCACACAGTGATCAGCCCCTCCCAGCCAATCCCACCTGCCACCTCCCCCCCTGCACCGTTTATATACTAGGCATGACATTCTATGGTATGGTATGGAATATCTCTTTGGCCAGTTCAGGTTACCCATCCTGGCCATGCTCCCTCCTGGCTTCTTAGGCAGCTTCTCACTGGCAGAGCATGGGAAACTGAAAAGTCCTTGGCTTACAGTAACCAACAACCAAAACATCAGTTGTGTTATCAACATTATTCTCATACTAAATGCAAAACACCAGCTACTAGGAAGAAAATTAATTCTATCCCAGCCAAAACCAGGACAGTATCTCACCTCACAAGCCTCAGCTGGAGTAATGCCAGCATGAACAGACTCTGTCCCTCCTAACCCCTGCGTCACATCTCCATCACACAGCCAAACATAGACCTCTTGAGAATGAAACAAGCAGAGGAGGGGAGCAGCACTACACAATAGATGACAAGTCAGGAGCGAGCAACTCAGGTTGAGGCAGCTCTAGATAACAGGAACGCAAACAGTCCCAGTGCACACTTATCATCTGAACTTGCTCCTTTACACAAAATGCAGCTTACACAGCCTCCCCAACAGCCTCCCCACCCTGGCACCACAGACTCCCTCTCTTGCCCTTCTGCCAGGGCCCTGAATGTACTAACAGGTTTTCACTGTCCTGAGCAGCCTCACCCGGGACTCTAAGTAAACACCCAGCCCATGGGGTTGGGGGGGGGAGTTGGATGTATTTGCATTTAAGCTCAGCCCAGAACTACTAGTTCTTCTCTGAGCTAAGCTGGGGGAGTAGTGATTACTGTCTGCCTTGTTGATCCTGAACTATAGGCTGGTTTATTAGCCTGAACTCAGGCTTGCCCTGTCACCACAGACATGCTGGGCCTGATCCTGACCCAGCATGACTGCAAACTACCTCATCACCATGAGCTTGCCTAACTAGCTCAATTTTTGGTCAAATCCAGCTCTACATGATCAGGAACTGTGGCAATGGGCCATGGCTGGTGAAGGTCCTGGCCTGCTGGCCTCAGGAACATGCCCCTCACAGCTTTCCTTTTCCTAGTGTGCAACCAGCCCTTACTGCACCCTGACATCAGCTCTCCTGGTATGACTGCCAGGACAGCTGCACCATGAACAGCATCAGGGAACTCAACTAATTTAAAAATAGCTGTGAGGAAACTACTATCAGTTACTTTCACCTGAACTAGTTCCCCAACACTGTAATCCCAGAAATGGGCATATAGGCACAATGAAGGTAGCAGCATAAGAGCAACAGAAACCAGGGACTACTTAAGACAAGACTGCTGCTAAGAATGAGCCCTGTGATGCTAGACTGAGCTTCACTACCCAGTTCAGAGACTCATCCCAGAGTAGCTTGAATCAGATATGTCAGCCAGAAGCCTCTCATCTTACTGCATGTGCCTCCTATATCAGATCTCACTCGGATCATGTAATTAAGAGCTTTTCTGATTCCCAGAATACAAGACCCTGCTAAACCTGCAGGCTTTTTTTTTGTCAATTCTGTTGTTCCTGATTTCATCTCCATGCCCCATGACTTTACATATCTTCCTAAGACCAGGAGTCCTAGGTTCCCATTGCAATGAATTCTCTTGTCTACCTTAATATCTGTGAATAATGTGGAAATTAAGTCTTTAAATTTAAACTAAAAGTTGTCCTGTCCAGGTATTAGTACATTTGACTGTTTTCTTTAGTGACAAGTTGGTGCTGCAGAACAATCTCCTTTCCGAGGTAAGGAAATCCCACTCTTCCATCTCTTTAATACCATGCAACTGATTAGCTTTTGGTTTTGTTGCCCTTCTGAATCTCTCATTGCTCTGCACCGTTTTTTGTTTGTTTGCTTGCTAAAGCATGAAATGGGCTATATGCTGTTTACTTTTAGTTCAAAGCACAACGATATTTTTTCCTGTTTTTCTTGCATTATAACTGAATGACTTTCTAGTCCATCCCCTCCTGCTTCCAGGAAGGTAATACAGCAGTTAAAGGCCATGACACATCTTTGCTCTGAAGTAACAACTGCCCTACCTTAATTATTGCCTCATGCTGCCTTGGTTACTGCATAGGATTGGTCAGTGCTTCCTGAGAGGTCTCCTCCTGACTAAATTAGGGCTATGAAGGTGGTGAAGGGCCTTGAGGGGAAGCAGTATGAGGAGGGCTGAGGGCACTTGGTCTGTTCAGCCTGGAGGAGAGGGGACTGAGGGGAGACCTCATTGCAGTTACAACTTCCTTGAGAGGGGAAGAGGAGAGGCAGGCACTGATCTCTTCTCTGGGGTCACCAGTGATGGGACCCGAGGGAATGGCCTGAAGTTGTGTCAGGGGAGTTTTAGGCTGGATATTAGAAAAAGGTTCTTCACTCATAGGGTGGTTGGGCACTGGAACAGCCTGCCCAGGGCAGTGGTCACAGCACCAACCCTCACAGAGTTCAAGAAGTGTTTGGACAACCTTCTCAAGCACTTGATATGACTCTTGGGGATGTCCTGCACAGGGCTAGGAGTTGGATTTTGGTGATCCCTGTGGTTCCCTTCCAGCTGAGGATATTCTGTGCTAGTGAATCACTTCCAAATCACCTCTCACTCGTGCCAGTGTACCAGCCCGGTGTCCTGAGGCCGGGCTGCTGGAGCAGGTGCTGCCTCCTAATCGCTCTTCTTGCTTCTTCCCCGATAGGAGCTGCCCCACGGCAGGCACTGCCTCTCTGCTGTTCCAAAGGGCCCTTCTCTCGCTCCGGGCCCGCAGCGGCCCCAAAGGACGGCACAGCCAGACGGGCTGGCCGAGGCTCCGGGGCTGCGGGGCGGCCGGGAGCGGGCAGGGCTGACGGGGGGCCCCGGCCGTGCTTAGCCCCCGGTGTGCAGAGGGCGGTGCCGGGACAGCCGACCGGGGTCCCCGGCCGTGACCGCCCCGCTTGTGGGCCGCTTGGGCCCGGCCCAGCCCAGCCCAGCCCGGCCCAGCACGGCTCGGATCAGCACGGCCCAGCACGGCTCGGATCAGCACGGAACAGCACGGATCAGCACGGCCCACCCCGGCCCGGCCCGGCCCCGCACAGCCCCGCCCAGCCCGGCCCAGCACAGCCCGGCCCAGCCCGGCCCAGCACAGCCCGGCCCAGCCCGGCCGCGCCGCCGCTTGGGCCCGGCCGGCCCCCGTCCCCGCGGGGCAGTGTGGGAAGGAGAGATCATGGCGGCGGAGCCGAGCAAGGCGGAGATCCAGGCGCTCTTCAGGCGGCTCCGGGCAGCGCCGGCCAACAAGGTACCGGGGAGCGGCCGGGCGCTGCCGGGCCCCCCGTGCTGCCCTGCGGCCGCGGGCTGCGCTCGGGCCGGGCCCCGGGGCGGCCGGGCTGCGGCTCGTGGGCAGGGCCCGGGCGGAGCGGCCGGGGGGCCCGGGCCGAGCGGCAGAGCCGTCGCTCAGCCCGGCTGTCCCTCTGTATTCGCTTTAGTCGTGCTTCGACTGCGGCGCCAAGAACCCGAGCTGGGCCAGCATCACCTACGGGGTGTTCCTGTGCATCGACTGCTCCGGCGTCCACCGGTCCCTGGGCGTGCACCTCAGCTTCATCAGGTGCGTGGGCAGCGGGCCGGCCGGGCGGGCCTGCCCCGAGCGGCACCGGCGGCGCAGAGCAGAGCAGAGCAGAGCAGCCATCCCCTCCCCTCCCGCCTGTACAGGTGCAGGGCTCGCAGGAGCCTCTGCGGCACTCGGCCCGCCCGAGATGGAGTGCCCAAAGCACCTCAAAGGGAACATCGACATGTCACTTTCGCTAACCTTGCAGAAATGCTGCCCGGACTTTGAGTTGTAGAAGCAGAGGGGAGAGTGTGGGGTGTGAATCTTGCCAGTAAAACAGCAGTATGGAAATCTTCCTCGTAATGCTAAGCAAGGCAAACCGAGGAATATTATTTAATCTTTTCTGTATCAGCCCAGTGGGCAGGATGGTGTTTGATTTTTAGTTTAGTTCTTTTCAGTACTTATAAAAGTTAGTATTTTAAGTAACAGAATGTGCTTATGTGTCCTATATTTGTTCAGAGAGAAATTGAGTAACTGATATGAGACACACTGTGTTCCCTGGCTTTACTTGGATGTTTTCGCAGTTGCTTTGTCATGTGTTTTGGCCTGATCTGTGGGATGGGCTGAATATGAGTCTCTACAAGTAGAATGAAAGTTCTTGGCTTTGCTTTTATAGCTCAAACTCTGGCTTCTAAACAAGCAGTACAAGTGAGAAATCCTCAAAATTTGGATATTATTTGCTGTGAAGCTGGGTTTTTCCTCACTTTAAAAGTTCAAAATAATTTTTTTACAGAAGCAAAGAAGTTACTAAGATGTTCTTTCCTGCTTTGCCCTGTATACTCTGGGATAGTAGTGGGATACCTGACCATTCTAGGTCAGAGCTTGGTTTTGTATTTGGTGTGCTTGCTCTTTATTAATAGAAATAATCGGTTCTCACACAGGTCCACGGAGTTGGATTCTAACTGGAACTGGTTCCAGCTGAGGTGTATGCAAGTAGGCAGCAATGCCAACGCGGTGAGGAGCCTCTAGGCATTTTCTTGGTTTCCTTCTTGCTAATCCATACCCTCTATTTCTTGTCCTTTTCCTTTTGTGTGGCTTTCTCAGTACCAACCTCATCTGTTCTTTTTCTGGACACCAAACTCATCTGAATTGTATAATGAAGGGGAGCATTTGTCAGGTGTGCTTGGAAGTCAGACTATGACCTTTGCATGCATTGTTTTCTGATGTGCATATCTGTCACTTTCTTGTACCTCATTTAAATGAGGCTCAGTGTTCTTAAATGATTTGAGTTAATAACACTGATCAGTTTGAAAGCTCATGCTCAGCATTGTGAATCAGAGTCACCCTTTTGTGGAGGGTATGGATGGTTTTCATAAGCCTCTGGGGCCTGGAATGAGACATCTTGGAGAAAGCTGATCAGTGAATGGTTGGTTTGTGCCATGTTCTCAGTCCATCATCCCCTGTCTCTGGGAAGTTTTCTTTTTCTCTAGAGTTTGCCTATGCTTGAGTATGATCTAGCAGTATTCTTCTCTTTTCAGACTGCTTTCTTCCGCCAGCATGGCTGTACCACCACAGATGCCAATGCTAAATATAATAGTCGAGCTGCCCAGATGTACAGGGAGAAGATCCGGCAGCTGGCAAGTGCTGCCATGGCCAAGTATGGGACTGATGTAAGTCTGAGCAGTTCAGCACTGTTAGATGCGTAGTGCTGGATGCTGAGTCTTGTAGGATACCTTCTTTTATCCCTCTTCTCTCTTCAGCTGCTTATAGATGGACTGAGTGGAGCCCCTGGGCACTCCCCTGACAAGAGTGATGCGGATTTCTTCACAGAGCACACACAGGTGAGAAGAACTGCCTAAACCAGGCAGCCTTAATAGTTCTCAAATAGCCAGTTGTTCAGTCAGGAGCAGTCCCACTTAGTTTGAAATGACTCTAAATTGTGTAATTATTCAGTAGTACCATGGAAGAACTAAGATTCAGTCATCTGCCTAGGACATAGTCACAGATTTGAACAATCCCTGATGGGGCCTGTAATATCCATGCCTTTTGTTTTTGAGACCGTCTTTACCTTAAGGAATTCTTGGAGCTACCAGCCACTCTCTGGAGGATGCATTTTGTGCTGTGTTTGCACAGTTTCTTCATACAGTTAAAGCAAGAACTGGCTATTCTTTTGAACTTCTGGTTATGTCAGCTTTTCAGTGCACAGACCCTGATAAAATGGATTTGGGTGACTGTCTGCAGTTTCTCAAGTGAATAGAGTAATGTGAGAATTGGAAAATAGAAACAGTAGGAGCAGAGGTTTAATTTTTTCCGGGAAAACTCATTCACACTTTCTCCCAGATTTAAGCTCATCTCCATTAATCTGGGAAGTCTTTGCAGTAGCCAACTGTCAAATGATGCTGTTGTTCCTCCTGGCCTTTCATTCAGCTTAGCTTCCTTTTTTTCCTTTAATTTTTGTCCCTGCTAAGGGAATGTGGACTTGTCCATATATTATCTTCAGCGAAGATGTATAGATAATAATATAAATATATTATATAACATATAATATATAATATAATATAATATAGACAAAATAGATAATATATATATAGATAATAATATATATATATGGAGTTTAGAACAAGTTTCCTTTGGCGTAAAGTTGAATACAGGTTACTAAACCTGAAGTAAGTTCAGGATTTTTTGGTTCATTCATCTTCTTCAAATCACTGGAATGAGCATCTCCTTGCAGTCTTCCAGTACCTGGGATGTCGAAGATGCCAGCCAGAATCCTGTACAGTCTTCCCTGGAGGTGGAAAAAGCAGCAAAATCATCAGAGGGCAGTGAAATGTCAAGTGAGTTCATTGCTGAATATTTTTTCCAAGAACCTGCCTTCATTTCCAGGAGAATACAGTTCTGTACTACAGTTCGAAGGGTTGAACTTCTCCTTTGGTTCAGGCTTGAATGAATGGAAGCTCTCTGCACTCTGTGATGTTTAGTTTAGTGGAGACTTGAAAAATACCTCTCTGTTTGGGATCAGTTCTCTGCTTTTCCTGAAATGCACACAAAACTCTTTTGTGGATTAGCTGCCTCATTTGCCTGCTTGCAGGTTAATGATTTGTCTAAACACTCTTCTGTATCCCTTGAATTCTGTGGTTCTGAAAACGACATATGAATATAGAGCAGAAAACTGTTTCTAGGGTGAATGACAAGGAAACCAAGAATCTGGGGGCATAGCTGTGATTTGAAACAGCTTTGTATATTTCCTTGCAGAGTGGTTGCTTTCTTTTACTGTGTTAAGAACGCTGCAGAGAGAACATTTTGCTCTATGGAGATGTAAAGTTACTGTGCTTGAGAAATTGTATGTTTCAAGCTGTAACTTGATTTGTTTGCAGGGGCAGAGGAGGGAGAAGAGATGTAGTGAACCTGTGAGCCCACTGGAAAAAAAGGGGTTGAGAATCAATCTGCTAAATGTTTTCTTCTGGTTTTGTGCCCACAGATCCGAGCCAAGGCCCATCTATTGACTTGTTGAGCACATCTCCTAAAGCTCCTCTAGGTAAGTAAGACTCTTCACTGTCTCTTGCGTCAGTCTTGCTCTTATATCTACTGTTCAGTAGTAAGCTCAGTGGAGCTGGAACCAATAAACCAATTTCCAGAATGTCTAAAGAAGCCTATCTTCCTGTGAAGGCAGTACTAAGTATGTTCCTGAACCTCAAAATGAAGCCACAGTTTAGTGGAGGTTTCCTCCTCCTTTGGGTGATTGAGTTCAAAGCTGTTGCCTTCCCAAAAACATGTTTTCATTTTTTGAGCTTTGGGCAAAATTTGGCATTTGCAGATCTAGAACTTGGATGATCAAGGCCACATGGCTGTGGTATTTGGTTTTTTGGTTTGTTTCCCCACAGAACCTTTGGAGACAAATTCATTTAGATATCAGAGTAATAGGGATTTGTATCTGATTCCCTGCCATTACTGTTCTGGCTGCACACAGAGCATCTAATTGGAGCTTCTTTCCTTACTGAGAGCATGTTCCTAGCCCACAGTGAGTTCATTCTGGGTGGAAAGCCTGTGTCCTCAAGTGTCTGTTCATTCCCCGTGTTTTATGTCTCTTCCTCAGACATGTCCATGTATCTATCAACACAAGGGGCTGCTCCTGCCAGAGGTAACTGGCTAACTGCTGGCCTACACTGGCTGTTTGTGACAACTCTGCTTGCCCCTTCTGTGATTCTGCCTTCAATTCTAACTTTAGCTTCCTGTGCCTGGGGGGAGAGAATGAGCCAAAGCTTATATGTGTTATATCGGGATCTAAACCAGCTGTTCCACATCTGTAAGAAGACCTTATTGATGTTTTTCTTAAATGTTTTCTGACAGTAAAAAAAAACCCAAACTCAAACAACCTCAAATCAAATGTTAGGAACAGCAAGTGGAAAACAGTCTGGGATAGTGTGAATGTTTTGACTTCTGTTATTTCCAAAATTTATGGCAAGACTAGAAAAGATACAGGAAAGGCTGTCAGTAATGATCTATGGGTTAACAGAAGTCATGTGACTGTAGAAAATAAGGAGATGCTTACATCTGGAAGAAAAGCCCAAGAAGGGAGATTCAGTATTTTGGAACTGCCTGTAGGAAGCTGGAAGAATGTCTTGGGCAGTCCCTCTCTGCTTTGTTCTTACACTTTTCCCCAGGCATCTGCTGCTTGGCTGGACCTTGTCTGGTTTTACAAATGTGGTATGTCCTCAGAGTGACAAGTGCAAGGTGTTGGGGACCCTTGCACTTTGGGGGACCTTGTTGCTTCTACAGCTCACTGCAAATTAGGTCCATTTTGTTGGTGTGTTCATGTAAACATGACTTTAGGGTTCTTGCTGCTTTGTCCCTAAGGCATTGATGAGGCACTGACCTTCATATTTCTCTGAAGCTGCATTTTCTTGAATTTGTGTATGGAATAAATTTAGTCTTTCTATAACTTCCCTGAATCCCTGCTGGGTGGGGCCGCCTGTTACATAACACTGAGGAGCTATTCACAGTTCTTAATTCACTTACAAGTTTCTTAAGCAATGGACATGCTTCTTTAGGCCACCAGCCTGCAATTGTGGAGCTTCTAAGTGCATCTTTCTTAGCTGGGTGAAGTTACCCAGGCTTCTGATGTAAAGCTGCATGGTGTGTCCTGGATGCAATAGCAGCTGGACTGTGGTGGATGTTCATGTGGGTTGCTGTCTAATTTTCGCTTCTTAAATTAATTCATTTTTGCTTATTTGCTGCTTCCCACCTCTTGCAGAACTTAAATCCTCCCTCATTGGAAAGAAGAAGCCAGGAGCTGCCAAGAAAGGGGTATGTCTGAGCTCTGGTTTTATGGAGAGGCATAGAGGCATGTCTCATATTACTGCTGTCCTTCCCCTTGCTTTCTGCCCTTAACAAAGCTGCATACTGAGAGATCTCTTTGCGGAAGGGAGAGCTTAGACAGCTTGTAGATTAACGCACAAAAAAATTAGGTTTTGGATCATTACTGGTTACAGTCTGAAGTGTATGTGGCTGATGTCTTAGTGCAGGCCACTGGTGGGTTAGCTCTTGGGTGTTCTTCTGTACTGTGTTGCGAGCTTTTTTGGCTCTGTATGTTGTAACTACATAGGGAAACCAAAGGCCTGATCAGTGCAGCAAGTAGTAGGATTCAGGTTTTCTTCTACAGTGAACAATCTAGGGTGAAGAAATCACAATATTTTGTTTTTGTTTTTGAAGTTGGGTGCAAAAAAAGGTCTTGGAGCCCAGAAAGTAAGCAGCCAGAGCTTCAGTGAGATTGAGCGGCAAGCCCAGGTGGCAGAGCAGCTGAGGGAGCAGCAGGCAGCAGAGTCCAGGAAACAAGCCGAAGAGTCCATGTAAGTGTCCTGTTTGGGATGAGTACCTTGCATACATAAGGCAGAAGTAATATGAAGTTAATGCTGTTCATCATAGGACCACCTACTGTGAGTACAGAACACATTGCATGATAGGATAAGCCAAGATGGCCCTTGCAGCAAGGCACAAGTTACACTGCCGTATTTTATTCAAATTAGCATCTCTGGAAGAGTTTAGGAAGCAGATATGCAAGTATTTTGTGTTTCTGTTCACCTTTAGACAGGACTGAAAAAGGCAAAGGCTAAACTGGATGGGTCATTCTAGTGGGAAGTGGGGAAGACAGACACTGCAATGCTTATAATAAGGAAATCACAGCCAAAAAAAGAGTTAAATCTTGAATCTCAGGGGAGAAGAGATGGGAAAACAAGCAGTAGCTTCTGTGCAAGGATTTTTGGCAGAGCAGTTGTTAAAGTGGCTGCTTTAGTTGGTTGTCAGGGTTACCCCTTGCTCCTCCACAGCATGGGCAACAAGGGAAGGTAATGAGCTGCTACCCACCATGCCTTTTTTCCTCAGAGTCACCTCAATGCGACTGGCTTATCAGGAACTGCAGCTTGATCGAAAGAAGGAAGAAAAGAAACTTCAGAACCTTGAAGGGAAGAAGCGTGAACAAGCAGAGAGGCTGGGCATGGGCTTGGTGTCCAGAAGGTACTTGGCTGTGGATGGCATAGGACAGACAGGTGTCCTGGAAGCACCCTGCTCTGGAAAAGTTTCTTGAAGGGAGTAGCTTGCTCTTGTAACAGATAAGGAAATGATTTAAAGAGCTCATATGCTGGTCTATGTCTAAAAATGCTTCAGGCACTGGAAGGAATGGGCACTCTGTTCAAAAGTTCTTGTTCTCATTTGAACTTTTCCACAGATGTGTGTGCCCTGTCAGTGTCTAGCCCTAGAGCCCTGCTGCTTGACAGATATTCCCCTGCAGGATCCTTCCTTTAAGAAGGAAGCTCAAGACTTCTGAAGGAGCATAGATAAGTGGTGAAGGGGGCTGACAATCTCACAGCTCTCCCTCAAGACTTGTAGTACCTGCCCTGCCTGTGAAGGCCAGATTCAGTTTTGAGGCAGACTGGTTGTAGGGGCTGGATACTGTCAGACCTGTTGGCCCTGACTGCCTGTTTGTTGTTATAGTTCTGTTTCACACTCGGTGATGGCTGAGATGCAAGTAATTGAGCAGGAGACGCCGCTGGTAGCAAAATCTTTCCGCTGCCAATTGGACTTGTTTGAAGATGGTGGAAGCTTCACATCTGGACCTCCCAAGTAAGACTCTGCTTCAGTGTAGTCTTTGGCTGATTCCTGAATTTCATGTCTGGCCTCAATTACCTGTTTTTGGTACCTAGGTACAAATACAGTCCCTTCTCATTTGAAGATACATTTGGCTCACGATGGGAAACAGACTCTTCATGGGGTATGGACAAAGAGGAGGAACCTGAGGTGACTGTTTCCAGTATTCGGCCAATTTCAGAGAGGTAAAGTCCTTGCCACTGCTACTGTACCATGTGCTCTTTGTGTGCAGGACAAAGGGAAAAGTCTGGGAGCTGTGGGAGAGATGCTGCTGTGTTACAGCAGGAGCCTCATGTTACCAAAGCTAACTTGCACAGACAAGCTCAAGAAAAAGGGCCTTGAGTGGAAGGGCTTTAGGCATTTTTTTGCCTAAGTTTGATACAACCTGTCTGGTCATCAAGTACTGGCTGTCCTGAGGTGGGGAGGAAGATTTCTTGCTTTCCTTTGATCAGATGGGGTCTGAGATGGAAGTCACATTCTTTACTGTGTTGCTGAGCTTAAGCTGACATGTCTCCTCTTGTCTCCTCAGACCCACCAGTAGGCGGGAGACTGAGAACAGGCCATCCATTGTGGAATCCAGTGAAGCTCGGCAGAAGTTTGCAGGAGCTAAAGCTATCTCTTCAGATATGTTTTTCGGGCGGGAAGCAGATGCTGAGGTAGATGCATTGTGCAGTGCTTATGCTGGTACAGCTCTGGCTTTACCTCCTCCTGTTTGCTCAGGTTATACTTTATTCCCTTCCTTTATAACCTTTTTGTTTTGTTTTCTGCTGCAGTATGAAGCCAGATCCCGACTGCAGCAGCTCTCAGGCAGCAGTGCCATCAGCTCTGCAGACCTGTTTGGAGAGGCTGACAATGTGCACTCAGGTTTGTAAGCACTCAGCAGCTTGAGGAAGGGGATCAGGGGCACTCTCTGGAGCTAAGGGACTCCAGGCTAACTCCTGCTGGTTCTTATAGGTGGCGTGTCTATTGGAAACGTCCTGCCTGCAGCTGACATTGCACAGTTCAAGCAAGGAGTGAAATCAGTTGCTGGCAAGATGGCTGTCCTAGCCAATGGGGTGATGAACTCCCTTCAGGTGAGGTTACATTATGGCACCTTCAGACAGGCTATTGTCATGCTCAGGGACTTTTACCATATCCTGGCTTCCACTGGAGTTATCATTGTCTTCTCAAATTATGTGGAAAGTCCCAGGTAGAGACCAGTTTTTTTTATAGCTGATGACTACAGTACAATAGCTGAGCAATTCCAAGTGGCCAGTGAACTCTACTTGGCCTCTCTTACAGGACAGGACACACTGTCAGATATGTCTTTTTCCACAAATACCAGGCAGAACTTAAAAAGCATTAAGGTAATTTTACCTTCTGCCTTTGCATGGTGTCCTGTCTAGGTAACCTTGCACTGCATTCAAATATCAGACACCCCAATTTCTTGTTACCTGTCTCTGGATTTTGCATGAAGTGTTGTAGCATGGTATCTTGGTGTGTTTCCTCCTCAGGATCGTTATGGCTCATATTGATGACCCAGGGACTGCAACTCAAAGGGAAGCAAGCAAGAGGCACTGCTGCCACCTTTGTCTGGAGTAAACTGCAGGATTGTCTTATTACCTGGGTTGGGTGGGGAGGGGAGAAGGTAAGCAGAGGGGGTCAGGACATGGTTGTGCCCAGGATGCTTTCTGAATATCTCTGGATTCCACTCTATTAAAATTCAATGTACCCTCATACCCACTGCTATCTACTAGCCAGTGGAGATAGGCCTTCTTACAGGGTTAACCTCATTGCTGTAAAAGATATGACAGGAACTCCTGGGCTGCCCTCATCAGTGCTCCTGTCCTCCTTTGCCCACACCTTAGCTCACCAAGTGACAGAGGAAAGGGGAATGCTGTTTTTCTGAACATCATGTAACATGACTGTTTTTTTGTTCTGCTCAGTGCTCCCAATCCATGGTGCTGTGGAGTCCTCTGTATTTGCAGGGTCAGACTTTTACCATGATATAGTCCTTTTTACTGTCTTCTAAACTAGCATATATGAATGCAGGAGAAAAAAAATCAAAGCAAAGATTATTTTTTTAGCTTCTAACTACATCATCAGCAAGAAAGGCCCAGGTAAAGAAGTAAAGGATATTTACTGCATTCCTGGTTATTTTGTTGCCCAGGTTTGGATGGAGGTCAAAGTACTGAGCCTCTGACTTCACCATGAGGTGCAGCAGTGAGTGAGGACTATTGTTTTAGTCCTGTTCAACTTGGTCTCTGCTTCTGACTCTGGTTTTAACAAGAGTATATTTTTCTCTTCCTTGGACTATGGTGTTAAGGACTAGGTAGTAAGAAAAGGCGGGGGGAAAGGGCTAGTTACACACTGTAAGTAAAAGAAGAGAGGCTGGGGCTATTCTGAAGCCTTGTCTGTGGGACTGCAAAGAGGCTTGCATGGGCTTCACCTCTCCTGTCCAGTTGAGGGACTGTGGTAGCTGCGGGTGGGAGAAAAGCATTACTCAGCTGCTCTACACTGATGTTTTGCCACCCAGAACCACTGCGATGGGGCAGGAGAGGGGTAAGGGTTGGGTCTTTCGTGGCTTTGTCACTCGTGCCCCAGCATGGTTGTACTGACACAGTGCCTGCAGAGGGGCCGGGGCTTCGAGGAGCGGCAGTGCTGCCACAAGGGGAGGGTGGCAGTCGGCATGGCAGGAGTTCGTGGGCACCTGCACAGCTGTAGGTGCTGCCCCGGTGCTCGGGGTGATGCTCCCCCAGGGCCATGCCCCAGCAGCACCCAGAGGAGGGGCCAAGGCAGCCCAGAAGACCCACATGCGGCAGAGGCCTGACACAGCGTGCTTTATTGCCAGGCTGTCACAGTCACTCACCGACCTGGGAGAGAACACACAGATCATAAATAATATAATTTACAATAAATAAATAACCCCTCCCACTACCTCCAAAACTGGGGCTGTGGTACAGACTCACCAGTAGTTATGGGATTAGTCTTAAAACAGCTCCAGCATGTGTTGAATCCACAACAATCCCATCTAGTACAAGCTTTGGGTTACCAGCTCCTGGTGGCCCATGTAGCAGCACTTTATGACCAGGAGGAGCAAGGCTCCCAAAGAAGCATGAGAAAAGGAAATAATTAGTCTGTGCGAGCTGGGCTAGACAAAGTGTTCAAGTCTGTTGAAGTCAAACTGCAGAGTTAGTTCCCATTAATGCAATGCTATGCTACTTATTTTTGTAGTTGCAAAGGCTACGCTATGCTGCTACAATAATGGCAGTATCTACAAAAACCCCTAACTGGATCTCATTTGAGAACTGCTTCCTCTCCCTTAGTGCTTCTGCCCACCTGGCCCCAGCAGATCTTCTATATACTTGCAAGCCCCACCACCTGTGGCCAAGAAATTTAAAGACTCCCTCTCTAATCCCTCTGAAATTCACCATTTCAAATGACCTTAATATGCCATTGGAGGCAGTGGGAGACCTCACAGAAGGGAACTCAGCACAGCAGCAGAGACAGAGCACCATGCAGTACTTACTGCAGTCTAGCTTATTTGCTGTATTTGCTTTGGCCAGTCTTGGGCACATGGAGAAAAAAAGCACAGAGCAGAGACAGATGGCATGGCAACATCTAAGCCATGCTTTTCTAGGAGCTTTAGAAATTTCTCTACTTTTGATTATATGCAGTTGCAGCTTTACTGGGAATAATTACAATGGAACACAAGTGCAGAGCTGCTGCTGGCAATTTAACCCCTCTGGGCCAAATCTACAGAACAGAGCTACACAACAAAACACTGGCAAGAGGCCTGTGCTAGCACTCCCACTGCTTCAGCACCTGCTGAACTGTGAGGGAGAGCTCTGTGAGAACCATACCCAGCTGTTTCCAAGTGGCAGCAGAGGTAGCATCTGGTGGCCTTGCCTGCCAGCAGAGGGAAGCATAGCTTTGCAGCTGTAAATGGCTTCTGCAGAGGAGCTACTCCTGCACGAATTTGGAGCTAGGAAAAATGTGAGCTCTTCCTGGGAGGAGATGGATGAACCTGATACTGGGGACTGGTACAGCCACACACACACTGGTGATGCAGACAGAAACCTCTGTCAGAACAGATGCTCTGGGAAGGGGTACTGTTCCTCCAGTGGGTTCTGGAGAAACCCAAGATGGGAATGGTGCCCACCCTCACAACCTTCAGTTTTCAGAGGAGTCAGTCTCTTCATTGGAACCTTCGCTCTCAGCATCCATTTTTCGCCGATGGTGTAGCGGTTTCCAGGGTGAGTTAATCCTGGGTGAGTTACGGACAGGCACACTAGCTGTGTCCCCGCTGGAGCTGGGAGGACCGGACATGGAAAGCCCTGAAACTTGAGCTACCCTGAAAAAGAAGACAAATGCTAGGCAGTCTGACTTGTCATCTCCAACCTTTACCATAGCACTTTTGGAGTGAACCTGGGCAGAGAACTTAAAACTAGCACAGGGATGGAAAGGTGTTCACATCACAGAGGGGGGAACACTTTGCACTGGTATATTCCAGACTTACTGTGTGAGTCTTTTCCTGCTAAACATATCTTCTCTGGGCTGAGCCTGTGTCCTCCAACGCTCCTAGTTTTCACCATCCAAACAAAATTTCCCTGTTCATTAGAGACTGCTGCTTCCTCTAGTCCCTCTTTGAGTCACACTCTTCCGCTCTGTTTCTAAAGACCTTTCTAAGGATTTTCTTAGCTGCACTGAAGCACCCCAAAGAAAGAAACCCTGCTCAGGCCGCTCTTTTAGCCCCTCTGTTGTTTTATAGGATTGCAAAGGAAGAGGGACAGTACTTTACTATACTTTTCCAGACCATGCTGATTTTAATCTGTTGCTCTACCTCCTAGTTGAAGCAATTCTACTTACAATTTCTCAAGTTCCTGATCCATGGCAGGGTCCAAAAACAAGTCTTCTTTATCTGGTAAAGCCCCTGGGGAAAAAAAATCAACCAAAGAAAGTATCAGAACAGAGTTAGGCTATTCATTCTTAAAGAAAAGTGTTCAAGCCATAGCAGCATCCCAACTGGCCTGCAAGACAGAAGACTTTTCCTTATACCTATCAGAGAAATAAAATGGTCCATTTTCTGTGCATTCACACATGCTGTAACTGAGTGCAGACTAAACGGGAGGCAGCATCACTAGTCTCACTTCTCACAGCCCTAAGGACTGGCAGTTTTTGTTCACTATACAAAACTACTGACTACTCACTGTCAGGGAGGTGGCAGTCTGTCAACATTAGGCCTTTGGTCCTTGCCCTATTATAGTCACTAGTCCCAGATCCTATCAGAGCAAGAGATGTGGTGTTGGTGCCACAGCCTGAAAGATGTGCTGTGTCACCCAGGAAGATGTATATTTTTGTGCCATCTGCCTTTCTTGTGGTGCAGTGAGCTTGGGGATCAAAACGCTCCACAGATGTAAAGCTATTGCTTTCCTTGCAATTCAGGAAAGTTGGGCCTAACTCTGGTGCACATTAAGCCTGTAGGAGTAAGTGTGGATGAACTGTGCTCTAGCATTGCTTGTCTGGGTGTGAGCATGAAAGGCTGGGCCAGTAATTTGGTACCCTCTATCAGCATAAGATCAGCATGCTCCTATTCAAGATGAAGGACCTGGTATAGTTCAGGACTGGAACAGCTGGTTGATCATCCTTGCCCTTCTCTGAAAGGACACTGGCACCTCAGAAGAGCCCAGAAAGGAAGATGGGGCTCTTAGGAAAGCCCTCCTTCCTAACTCTGTAACAAACTCCACCTTGTATAGTGGTCATGGGAGGATGTGATCAGCTAGCACAGAAATGATAGGAATTGCCTACCACAGCCTGGATAGTGCCACTGCATACCAGGACCAAAAAAACCCTTTTGATAATCTGTACCAATAATGCAGCAAGGAATGCTCTTGTTTTTCGGAAGACCTGGGTGCTACACTCAATACCTTTGTGAAGGGGCTTTGTACTCCCTCTGGGGACACAGATCTGTTTTCTGACCCTGACACCTTCTCCTTGAACGAGAGGCTGGAGAGGAACCCTAGCAGCAGTCATCAGAAATGTAGTAATGAGTGCCTAAAAATGAGAACCAATTTAGACCAGAACCAACTGCCCCATTTTTTCTGGTTCTGGTCTTCCCCTCCTGCAAAGGAACAGGAAAGCCTGGCGCTGCAACACAGTGTCAGGAGGTCCAGACCAGCGTCGCAGCCCCCTTCCTTAGATGGGCTCAATTAAAAGAATAAGCAACTAAAGCTTAACTTGTTTCTGTATTTGCAGAATGCACAGTGAGGTCTCTAGAGCACAAGAATTACTTGGGAGAGTCGGTAAATAGCACTTAGGGAATTCTCAAATCAACATTGACTTTGGAGTTACACTGCAGATTCCAATCTGCCTGGCAAACTCATCAGCACTGCCCCAGCCTGAACAAGCTGCTTTAATCCCTATGCCTGTTCCTCAAGAGGGGCTGCTGGCTTTGTGAGACCAAAGAGAAGGCAGGCAACCTCACCGAAACCTCCTCTGCCTGAAATTGTTCTTGCTGAAGGGCTTTTGGGGAGCTTGTGATCCCCTACAGACCAAAGACTATTGAAATC
>JAWWTY010000156.1:24378045-24561542 GCA_035222235.1 Margarornis squamiger
TTAATCCCTATGCCTGTTCCTCAAGAGGGGCTGCTGGCTTTGTGAGACCAAAGAGAAGGCAGGCAACCTCACCGAAATTGTTCTTCTCAACCTCTGCCTGAAATTGTTCTTGCTGAAGGGCTTTTGGGGAGCTTGTGATCCCCTACAGACCAAAGACTATTGAAATCACCCTTCAGGAGAGATTAAAAGACACCAAGAGAAGAATCCTCCTTTCCTTGCCAAAATGCTAGCACCTGTCAGACTTGTGGCTGCTGCCCCTCCTCTGAGAGAGGCCTCAGCAAGATGCTGGCAGAGGGCCAGGGGACAGCCCACATTAATGGAATCCAAAACCCACACACTTTGTAGATGGCACAATGGAGGCCGTGGGCAGGATTTTTTTTTTCTTTTCATGTTTTCTTTGTGCTCATCTAGAAGTGGATTTCATATGGCAAAGGAAAACAAAGATTTTGCTTGCTGCCATCCAGGCATCACTTTCCTCTACGGGTTCCTAAGCCTGTTTGCAGAGGGGATTGCAGGGCTGTATTCATGCATGTTTGATATATAATCTCCATGTTGCTGTGTAAGCAGTCCTGCCCCAGAGGACCATTAGCAGCTTAAATGGTTTTCTGTAAGAAGGTGCTCAGCAAGGGAGGGCACACTTTTACTGTACTATGACACACACCTGTGCAAAAGAAGCACCCCTCAGGCAAGGTACACCTTTTCATTGAGTTTTGTCTTTGTAATATAGGGACTCAGATACTCAGGTCTAGAAGCAGAGGAAGACGATACCTAGTCAAAGACAGAGAGAGCCTACCCCTGATGGCCAGATGATCTGCTGAGTGGGCATGAGTGAAGATGAGTGTTTGGGAACACACCCATCCCCCAACCCAGCTCTTCCCATTTAAATTTACCTCCTGGATACAGCCTTGTCAAACACAAAAAGCCATTTCTGTTCCCCTTTGCAAGAGGAGGAAGTGAGCAAGGCATATGGGAGACATATGGGGGACATATGGAACTGCAAGTCTGAACTGTGTATGGATTACATACTCCCCTTTGCATTGGCAAAGGGGACTTTGCACTGTTCCCTTGGTCTGAACCGGCACAACATGAAAACAAGCAGGGAGATGCTGCTTGGTAATCCCTGTGGTTCTGACAGCAGTCTGGTACACATTTTTGTACCAGTTTGTATTTTATGATACCACCAGATTTTCAGCAGGCCATAGATTGCTACTAGTAAGATCACACTGTCTTGAGGGAAGATGGGAAAGGGCTGGGAAAGACTGGGCTTTGAGCCTTTAAGCCAAGGAGGTAGCAGTGGTTTTCACTCCTTTTCTTGTAGATGAGAGCAGCCATTTAAAATCTATGGGAGCAAAAATGGCTAAAACAGGATGGGCCTCCAGTTCAGTACAGTCAAGAGCAGCCAGACACCTTACTTGTCTCCTGACCACCTCTGCCCCGCTTTTATAGCCAAACATGTTAAAAGAACAGTTCTGATAAAATCATCAGTAATTCAAGACACAAAACATTACCATCTTAGAGCAGCATTTCCTATCTAATTTTTCCTTGTAGAAGCTCCACAGTTTCAAGTAGACAATAAGGCACAGTGTTATGTTTTTAAAGATGAAAAACCCTCCTCACTCTCTTCCTGACAGTGTAAAATGTTGGGCATAATTACAGAGGAAATTCCATAGAAATGCAGAATGACTGAAAATCTAGAGCTGAATCTCTCACAGGAGTCTTACCTAGGGCTCGATTGATCCCCTGATCCTTTGCAAGTGCCACAAGGAATCCATAGAAGGTCATTCTCTGTGCATTAGTCAACATCTCTTTTACAAGAGCAGAAGGTGGACAGCTAGGAAAAGAGAGACAAAGAGGTCATCTTGTCTTTTAAATTATTTTTTTTTTTCTCAGATTCAGCTCAAACTGGAGAAATAAACCTTTTTACCTGTTCTAACACTTGCCCTGACTCAGTTTAAAACAAATAGTCACCAGCTTGCTTATTGAGCATTGCATCTGCTCCCTGTTTGCTAAGCAAGATCTTTGAGCTGGGGTACATCCCTAGGAGCAGTCTTACCTATCTCCATCCCAAGGACAGGGAGAAAAGCCTAGATTCACTCAGAGGCATGCACATCCCAACTCTTAGCATGTTCTTTCAAAAATCATCTTGAAAATACTTTCTTTTAGAAGTCAATAAACTTTCATAGAGTCATAGAAGTGTTAAGGTTGGAAAAGACCTCTAAGATCACTGAGTCCAGTGGTTAATAACCCAGCATCACCATGTTCACCACTAAACCATGTCCCTAACTGCCACATCTACACATTTTCCGAACACTTTCCGGGATGCTGTTATCACCCTTTTACTAGTGATAGTCATCCAAGGGGCAGGAAAACCTCTCCAATAATAGTTTAATATGTCAGAAAACAATATTTAGTTGAGGATTAAATTGACGTGTTCCCTTCTACATGCACCTTAACCCCTGGCTCTGACTTCTAAGAAATATCTTCATAGTGATTCTTGCTCTTGCCCAGTCCTCCTTAAAGGATTTCATGCAAAATCACACTGCCTCATAAAGAGGAAGTGTTGAAGTCAATGGTGTAGTGGCACCCCTGGGAGATGTGGGTGTGGGCTTGTGATCCCTCAGGCAAAGGTGGTTACCAAAGACTGGCTGAGCATTGAGCTACTGGATGAAAGGCTGGGAATGGCTTCCCTCACAGTGCTATGCAAAGCCTGACTTGCCAGATGGGCTCACAGGACCCCTCCCATCTGAAGTTCTCAGAACATACAGGGAATATAAAGTTTCTGTTGTTTAAAAGAACAAAACAACCTGTCAACTCCATGCTCAGTTATCTGTAGCACTAGACAGCAGTTCAGGAGTAATTTTGTGGATCAGAAATTTGGATTCAGGCACTTAAAGCAGAAATCAGGTGGAACTTGAGTCATTTTGTGGATCTAGGCCACGACCTTCTAGGGGTCATGTGCTTGCTACCTGCAAGAAACTATGAAGACAGAGTCTGTCAAAGCCATACAATAAGGTCCAGTATTGCTCCATCCCCTGCTGAACTAAGGCTAGTCTTGTGCCCAGTATCTGTAGCTGGAGACCAACTCCATCACAGGCTCTGGTATAGACTGGCAGAGTGAATTTGCCTAGGTACTAAGTCTTCATACTCCATCCACCCCACAGGCCGTTCCTGGGCTTCAATTCCCAAGAACACAACTGCCCTTGTTTATCTCCTCTAGCTAACTCATAATGGATGTTTCCTTGATGAAAGTGTCAATGCAGAAGTGAGAAGGAGAGTAGAGATCCAAATCAATCCATTACTTCAAGAATCAGCTCAAATCCCATGTTTCATTTGGTTAAAGCTTTTCAGCTATTATGTTTCCCTTCGTACTTCTCCAATGAGATCCATATGGGAGTTACAGTTTGTTCAAAGTCCTGTATTTCTTCACAGCTCCATCCTTACAAAGGGGTTCCAGAGACAGAGACTTCAAATTTGTGTTTTAGACTCCATTCATACCTGTATTTTGACCTGTCACACAAGGACTCCAGGCACTGGTAGAAGAGAGATGCCTCTACTCCTTCGAGTGGGTTGCAGTCACTTGGGGGTTGGCGCTGTCGATGTTGTGCAGAGGATGATGTTGGCACAATCACAGTATTTGGATTCTTACCAGCCAGTAGATCTTGATAAATGACAGCCACACTTTCCAGGAACTCTGAAAGAACAGAAAATTACTTAAAACTCAGGGTTATAACCAGCAAAACATCCTCCTGACCTACCATCCTCCTGACCTACCAGTTTGGATTCAACTGTTGTTCTGTGTTGTACATAGCACCAACTGGAAATAAGCACAACTCTACAGTATCCTGTATATTCAGATCAGATATTATGCAGGCCCAAACAGCCATTTCCATAGAAGTTGCTGACTTCTTTCTGTCAGGATCATTGTGACAGGCCACTCTGTTGAACAAGATTCTTCTCAAGGGAACAAAAGCTAGATAGCACATGGATAGAACAGTGGAGCATGAAAGCTCATGTCAAACACAAAACTAGTTTGCAAATTCTAAAATGTTTTCCTTCTCCTTCTTTTGCCACTTATCATTTAAGAACTCATCCAAGTTGGGCACAAACTATATTGAACTGCAACAGAAGGAAAGGGAGCAAGTTAGCTGGGGGCTCCACGCTGTATGCCAGCTTGCCTCTGTGCTGCTTCAAAGTAAATATACAGGATCTAGAGGAAGGGCCAGGGCAGGTCAGGGTTAGAGTTGGCAGAAAGCCTCTCCCCAGGCTCCTCATACTACCCACTGTTTACTGCGGGAGTCTAATTTTAAACAAGTTTGTTTATGGATGTGGTCAGCAGTTTACACATCTAGATTCCATTTGGAGTGGTTTGCATGTGTGTGGGTTGGTGGGAGAGCGTATGACAGGCTGTGTGCGTGCACCGTGCCTGGGTGAACAGGACAGGGATGGGATCTTGGAGTGCATGTACACAAGAACAAGCTTGCAAGGACACCAGTGGCATTTAAGTCCCAAGTGAATGAAGTGTAATGCTGTGTATGAGGCGGGTGGAGAGGAAAACCAGGATGTCAGCAGGCCCTAAGGCTGTTGCCGAGGTTCTGCAGTTCAGTGGAAATATTTGTTATATCAGAGAAAAATTTTCCAAACACATTTTCTGTCCTTGGCTAATGGCATTACAAGTTTGGTTCTACCTAATCCAAAATCATAATTTTCAACTGTTTTCTATGATGAGTTGTCATGGATAAAGTTGTGATATGCACAAGGGAAGTATACACAGACAAGTATGGAGAAAAAGAGATTTTTGTGTTAGGAATAGCAGCTGAGTCTTAATTGCTGGAAAGATGGGAACTGACAGGTTGATCAGATCACCAGACCACCCAAGTTTATTCTCTGACCACAGATTGTGCTCACCACAGCTTCCAGCCAGTGTCTCCCACTATCCAGATCTGGCCTGTTTTGCCTGGTCGAGGCCAACTGTGAGCTACATCCATCAGAGGGAGCTGTTTCAGTGGGAGCGCACAGACATCCACGAGCTTTATGTTAGGAGGTGCTGTGTGCCAGGAGATGAGAAAGTGGCCCAACAGCAGTCCTTAGTGGTTGGGAGCACATCTAACTTTGATAAAGGGAATGCTCGCTCATTCAAATTTCTCCACCTTGTCTTTTGAACTTCAGTTTAAAAATATCTGGAGAGTTTTAGAGATGTGTATGTGAGGGTGAGCATATGTAAATGCACACACACACAAATCAATATTACTGATTTGTACTTCTCCTGTCAAAAATTTTAGAAGTATCCCATCTAGTAAAAATACCAATGGGGGGGGAAAGGGGTGGAATATAACATGACCAACAATATGAAGAATGTTCATATGGATTATCTGTTCATTTTCCTTTCCAACTAGGGACTCTCAAGTCAAACAAGAGAGGTGGTTCTTCATGGGACAGTTGTTAAACTTGCGCAACTCTTTGTCAAAAGGTGTTGTGGAGGTTACAATGTTATGTGATTTCAAGGGGAGGCTGGAGAAGCTCTTAAACCCGTGGTGGGGGTTCTTAAACACATGGAAACTATTACCCAGTTCAGACACTATCTGAGCTGAAACCACCTCATAGTTGGGCAAGTATTAAATGGAAGAATTTTATCAATTTGTCCAGTTCCTTTTCCTTTCAAGGCACCATCTTTCCTATCCTGTCTCCAGCAGGGTTGAGTAATTTCCTTAAAGAAAGGGGAAAAAAAGTTCCTAGTAAAAGTTAATTGTTAGGTGTTAACATAGCCTAGATAAAGCTGGAAATTTATGTCTCAAGGCTAAGATAAGTACATGCATAAGACATAACAGTTGCAGGTACCTTGTTATTCACAAAAATTTGGAACCTCCTCATGAATCCTCCTAGTCTCTTGGCATCAGTGATGCCTTTCATCAGTAGATTCCATTATCTGTATATTTTCTGTGAAAAACCATATCCTTTCAAGTTTCAAAAAAAGTGCAAGGATGGGGAAGCTGTAAAGTTGCAATGCTATACTAGTGAGTGAAGTCAGCAGCTTCCTGGCATTTACCTGAGTAGTAGAACTGGATCTGGAAAGCAAAGAGGAAATCAGAAAAAGACATCAGGCAATCCATTGCATCATCCATCAGCACAATCCTATGACAAGATGAGAGAAACAGTTTAGCATTTACAAAAGAACTGAAGTCTGTAACCAGGAACCCCAGATCTAGAGAAAGTGCAGCTAAGGAACTGTACTCAACTCAGGATTGCTAGTAGCCCAATGTAAGAAGTTAGGAGAGAGGAACAGCCACTGCTGCATGGATGTGGATGCCCTAATATCAAATGAAGGCAGCGTAAGAACCTGAAGCAAAGAGAAGATCCTGAATGTCAGTGCTATGACACACTTCAGCAACAGTGTGAACAGAGCAGTGTGACAGGGATATCAAGCATTCAAAGCTTGGTGGACATGATGGAACAAATACTGGCATAAAACCTGCAAGTCTGGTTCACATGGCTATACAGAATGACAAAATATCCTGACTTGGAAGGGACCCATGAGGATCATCGAAGTCCAACTCCTGACTAACTGTGACTACAGACAGGACAGTTATACAAGTAGTAAATTGGTGTAAGCAGAACAAGACTTATGCTATTCCTCTGTATACCAGAATTCATCAAACTAGGATATTTTTCAGATTCACAAAGATAACTACAGTTGGTAATTCACAATCTATGCTCAAACAAACTCTACTTGACTACAGAGGAAATAACATTGCACCAACAGCACTGATCAGCTTTCTAATTGCACACTGTGAACACCCTAGCCTCCCTTCCTGATAAATGAATCAGTCTCTTTTCATATCAGGTCTATCATTTGACTATCAGGTCAAATTTCTTTGCAACTGAAGACTTCTTGGACAAGTGACAATGCCTTCTTTCTCCCTGCTAAGCCCCAGGTGCATGTAGGGAGCTTCCCACTATGCATCCCTGTTTTGAAGCATACTTCTTGAATATGGAAAATATCAGCCAGAGAACGTAAAGATAAAATGTAAGTGATAGCAAAGTGCAACTCCTTTCAGGAAAAAACCCTGTGGATTTCAGAAGTAAGTTAGGGCAGAAACATTCATAAAAACAAAAATAAAACCAAGGCTCTAGTCACTGCTACTACATAAAGATGAAAAGGTAAGTCTCTGAAGTGGAACAATCAAACTTGTCTTATCAATGACAGCTTAGACTGTAAAACAGAAGAGAATACTCCACTTCGATGGAAAAAGACTCAGAGCACTCAGACAATGCTAAAGAAAGGCATTTGGTACTTCTTTTCAACTGTGTGTAGGTCTACTGACTACAGTCAGTATCTGACATATTGTGTCACATGAGAAGGATTGTCTGTTCATTATAGTCAAAGTACGGGTCATCTAGTAGGACCCTTTTGAACACAGGGCCAAATGCAATCCACAGACCAATTCTGCAGCATCAGTTGTCTAAACACATCGCTGGGGAAACACTGCTCTGTCTCATATAAAAGACTCCAGGGAGCTGTGTGGGAGGCTAACCTAGAAGAATATAAGATCTTGCAAGACTTCCCTGCCACTCAGACCAGTTCTGTTCACTGTGGCAAAATCAAACATGTAAAGCAGCTTGAATTAATTATCTCAAAGAAGAAAGACTGGGGCTAAGAGGGTCCCCAGGAGAAAAGCCAGTATTTAAAACAAAACCCTTTGAAGATGTCAAAGTGCTTCTGATTTATTTATTACATTCCAGAAGCCTCCTCCCCTCCTGTCTAAAGAAGCAGTAGCTTCAGTTCTTAATTCTCACTAATAAGCATGTTACTGAGATTGTCAGTGGCCACATCAAGGAAATGGATTTGAAGCTGGCAGGCAGAGCATCTTCATCTCTCAGGCAATACTGCTCAGCCACTGGCATTTCCAACCACTATTTAAGCACTGCAAATGTGATTGGCCACATCACTGATGAGCTGCACTCCCTCCTTTGAAGCAATGGTCTGTCTTCAGATACCCTTAAAGCACCAAAGCTTTTGCCAGTGCATTTCTCCATCTTGAAGATGCAGGAGAACAATGGTGGAGAGTGTTTTTACATATTTGTTATGCACAGAGACAATATTACATCACCTTCATAACAATCAACTAATTTCACTTGTTAAATCTAAAACTATGGTCAATGGCTGTGTTCTGCAGCACAAAGCCCCAGGCAGAAGTTCAAGAATTTGCTGGGCATTTTTTGCTGTTAAAGACAGCAAAGAGCCTCTAAGGAAGACTGTACAGCACATATGTGATGGAGGAGCATCTAAATAGAAGCAGGTGCACTCTGGTGCTGGGTTACTGACTCCACTTGGCCCAGGAGTTTGCATGCCGGAAATGTTGAGAAGTCTTTAAATCCAATACAATCATTTATGAGGAGATTGACTGCAGCTGGCTATCTCCCCACACAGCCAGCTGAAAGAGTTCTCAAGGAAGCTGGGAGAACATCATATGCAACATATCTGCGCCTCTTCCCTGAAATATCTGGCAAGGAGAAAATCCTAGCTAAGGACTGTAACCTAGACAGCAGGACCAAAACTGAGGAAAGGTTGGAAGTCTGAAGTGCAGCTCAAGAGAGTTCACCAGGTATCTCATATTTCAAGGATTTTTTTTTTCATTCTTTTTTTGTCCAATTTAGACTTTAAGCCCTCAGGACACAGATGTATTTGCAAAGTTAGTAAAGTTAGTTAGTTGGCACTCAATGAATAATGAAAATCAAGGAGGAACTTTGGAAAGGACTGAAGAAAAATGCCTACACTTGAGGGACTATAGTGGTCTTTCAGGGTTCAAGTGGGTTTGGCTGGCAGGAAAGCTTTGCTATTGTGCCAGTGGGGAAACTTTATGGTCTACTGATTGTGGTTAAAATCTCAGAAATCCAGACTAGACAGGATGTCCCAAGAAAAAACTCTAGGCCAGGCAAGTTAAAAGGACTTTTACCATTTTCTGCTACCATTAAAGGTTAACCAACGCAATCTGTCTTAAGGCCAGGCTGGCTCAAATGAGTCTTCAGGGACTTGGTTTATCTACTGATACATGGAGGCAAAAATAAGCAAAACATACAGAAAGGGCAAGATCTGCACTCTAAGGCAGTCTTTTAACAACAGGGGTACTGAATTGCAAGCCCCAGTTCCATTAGCGCTGATCAGTGCAACATGAGCTCCCACACCACATAAAACAGCATAGGAGCCATGAACTACTCTGGTCCCGCTACTCAAATGTGGGCAGTGAGTTCCTTGTTTCTCTTACAAGGGAAAATTCAGTGCTCAGGTATAGATCTTGAAATCATGGCATCAAACCAGAAAAACCCCTTCATTTTTTGTCTTCTGCGATTTCAAGATTCAGAAAGCCAAAAGGTGTCTCTGAAGATCAAAGGAATCTCTGTAGATTAAAATCTTTTATCTGCTAATGGCTATAACCCTTTGAAGAACAAAACATCCAAGAAATCTCACAGACATAGATAGCCTGGTTCTTTTTTTGGGTATGACTTCTGCATTTGTGTAGCACCAGGAACAGAAAAATTGAGCTCTCTGGTGTCATGTGAATAAAACCTATATTGTTGTAGCCCCTGTTCTTGTGTTCTGATGTTTCCTGATCTTAGTCCCAGTGTTTGTTATCAGTGCATAGCAACAGCTCGTGGACAAGAGGACTGCACCGTGCTGTGAGATCATCTCAGTCATGTAGCACGGAGACTACAACTACGACTGCCCTCTCTCTTCCCAAGAGCACCAGTAATTATGCAGGTCCTGGCTGTATCAGTGAATGCTGTGGCTGCTCCCGCTGCTACTTTATTTAATTCTTTTCCCAAGAAAACTAGCAACAAAACCATTAGGGGTGTGCAGACTGAAGGAGGAACGCTGTCAGTAGGTTTGCATGTGACACTCATGCTTTGCAAGGACTCGATCAACTGGTGCTGTAAGACAGCCTGCAGAGTTCACCCTTCTAACTGTCAAGGATCAAGGAGAACAATGGGAACTCTAGACCAGAAAAAGGACAAGAGAGTGAGCAACAGTTGCAAGCAAAGAGAAAGACGGTTTAGAAATATGTCAAGTTTTATTAAAATTGTTCCAATAGATTAGATTGTAACAGAATAATAGCAATGTGTAAGTAAATCCCTAGCCAGCCAAAAGTAGGAAGGAGTGAGGTCATCCCCACCTGAGCCTGGGTGCCTCTGACAGAGATCTCATTTCTCTCCAACACCTGCTCCCAAAAGCCAGCTTGTCTGTCTCTGGCACACACACAGCAGTGCAGCAGGCCCCTGAATGGGGCCTCTAGTTTACAACAGCCTTGTGGATTAAATTCCTTGACACAAACACCAGAACATGTGTAGATATGCTGAAGCCTCCTTCACCGCATGCACCATCAAAATTCCTGCTCAGCTCAGCTGGAGCCCTATGAAATACACACCAGCACATGGGACTGGTGTTTGCGTACCTCCATGAAAGGAAGCAGCAGATATATCCCTGCTACAGGGTTAGCATTCTTCCTTAGTCTGGCATTGGGGGCCAAGCAATTGAACTCCAAAGGCCCACTTATGAGCTGGAGGAAAAAGTGATGCTCAACTTTTAGTTTTAATTGAACCAACACAGCTTAAACTGCAGTTCACTTTGGATAGCAACACATAGGAGCCAGGGAAGAATTCAGAGAATCAGCTAAGTGGACACACTAGCAGATGGATAACACTTCTCTTTTTCACTTTCCTTTCTTATTATAATTTTCATGGCACTCTGATGCTAAAGAAAGATTACAGAATGACAAAGAGAAAAATAGCACCTTTTCGTTATTTAGGGCATGAACTACATAGACAGCAGCTAATATCCTGATCATGTGTCTGGACTCTATTTCTAACTGTCATATTTAGGACCATGAAAAAACTTTTTTTTCCATGCCCCCTCTACTGAGATGGCTAGGAATGAGAGCACTTATTCAGTAACCTTGCTGTGATCATATATGTGTGTGTGAGTGCACACACTCCTACTGAGATCTGAACTGACCCCCCACCACACAACAGATGTATACCTTATTACATTTTCACTATCAGATAGTTAATAATCAACTGCCTGGGCTGGACTGGAACCAGCAAGCACAATCAGTAAAAAATTCCATATCACATTATCAGGGACCTGAGCCAACTATCTGCTTTTGCCTTCTCTAGATTAAAATAAAATTTCAACCAGATTAACTACCATGTTCTTACTAACCATACTTTAAAACACTGGAAATCCTTCAGAGGTTAGTACTGTTTAAATGTGATCAGCCATAGGAAGCTGGGGCAAGGGGGAACACATTTTAAGAATGGCAAACAGTATTCGAAATAGAGTTTAAAAATCATGTCAGTTACAAACAAATTGGCTAACATTCTTTTATCAGCATTCTGCACTGATATTTCTGTCTCTGTATATCTTAAATATACATTCTGCATTGCTAGAAAAACACCCTGTTCTTAACCTCAAAACATGGTGTCTCTTTTCCCCAAAACCATAGAAGCTAAAGGTCCCTGTTCATAACTTTACCCACGGATCTAGTTCTTTAGTCCATTCATATAGGATTAACCTTGCCTTTAAAGAGAGAATGAGGGCCCACCTTGCTGCTTTCTGAGTGAGTTCCATTGGGAAGTCAGGGCAAAGCAGCTGCAGCAGGCAGTGGTATTCCTGTGCCGTCAGCAAATCTGCAGGAAAAGAGAGGTGAGAACATTGTAATTCTTTTACAAGCTGGTCCCTCCCCTTGCTTTCTCCCTAGGAAAAACCCCTCATATTCCCTTTACTCTCAATTCAAGTAGTCTGGGTACTAATGACAATATAACTGCTCCCTAGACTCTCAGAGCTGGGCTCTTCAGATAGACCTTCCAGCAAAGACAATCCGAAAGAGGCCTGATGAAGGGGAAATCCTATTGAAGAGGCTCCTGCAGAGAAACTGGTAACAGGTAGTGATTCAGTGTGAAAAAGAGGTAACCAAAACAGGACAGTTTCAAGTGAGAACACAGTTTGGCTTGACTTGAATATAACTATGTGGAAAAAGAAATTTCAAAGTTGCTTAAAGTTGCTGAAATTCACTGGCACGGTGACATTCCCCTAAATACGCTTGAAAATCATCCACAGAACATCTGGCAGCAGTAACAAAGGCAAACAAGGTTTTTGGGTTGTGTATGGAAGGCTACAGAGTATAAACCACAGACGTTATTACTCTGGCATTCAGTAAGGCAGCTGGATGGTCTCTTTTGGAATAATGTGTACAAATCTGGTCACTGTATTATAGGAAGCACAGAACGACGATCCAAAAAACACAAGAAAACCAATCAAATGATTCCTGGTTTATGGAGCAGCTTTGTGAAAGACTGGTCAAGAAGGGCCTCTGTGGTTCAGCAGACAGAGTCTAAAAGAGGTGACTCTTAGGGAAGCTTATAGGATCCCAAGGGAATGGAAACATATTGATGTCAAAAAGCCCTACATGATTGTATGTTCATAGTCCAAAAAGCTGTGGACTGGAGTTAAGGAGAAGACTAGCTGAACAGCAGCAATTTTGCAGTACTTCTATATACAGAAGAATGCAAAGTATGGAAGAAAGAGCCAGGAGTGGAAGCAGAGCCAAGCAGTAGTCAGGGAGGGGATTGCAAGGGCACAGGCATTAGGATTGAGGTACAGAGCATGAGTTCTTTTGCCACAAACACATCTTAGTCTTCATTAGGCTCTCATCCAAATAATCAGCTTTGTTCCAGATGACAGCCACAACTTAAAATCATAGAATCATTAAGGCTGGAAAAGATCCTTAAGATTATCATGTCCAAACATTAACCCAACACTGCCCAAGTCCACCATTAAACCATGTCCCTAAACATCACATCTACGCTTTTTTTAACATTTCCAGGGATGGTGATTCCACCACTTCTGTGGGCAGCCCGTTCCAATGCTTGACAACCCTTTCAGTGCAGAAATTTTTCCTATTATCCAATCTAAACCTTCACTCATGCAACTTGAGGCCATTTCCTCTCATTCTGTCACTTGTTACGAGGGAGAAGAGAGTGACACCCACCTCACTACAACCTCCATTCAGGTAGTTTAAGAGAGCAATAAGGCCTCCCCTGAGCCTCTTCTTCTTCAGGATAACCACCCCCAGCTCCCTCAGCCACTTCTCCTAAGACTTGTGCTTGGGACCCTTCACCAGCTCCATTGCCTTTCTCTGGACACACTCCAGCATCTCCATGTTCTTCTTGTAGTGAGGGGCCCAGAAGCAAATACAGGATTTGAGGTGTGGCCTCACCAGAGCCAAGTACAGGGGGACAGTCACTGCCCTAGTCCTGCTAGCCACTGGTACACTGATACAAGTCCTGCTGTTTCTGATACAAGCCAGGATGCCACTGGCCTTCTTGGCGACCTTGGCACACTGCTGGCTCATGTTCAGCCACTGTTGATCAGCACCCCCAGGTCCTTTTCCAGCAGGCAGCTTTCCAGCCACTCTTCTCCCAGCCTGTAGCATTGCCTGGGATTGTTGTAATCAGGGCAGGACCTGGCACTTTGCTCATCAGTCTTGCCTGTCCAGATCCCTCTGTAAAGCCTTCCTACCCTCTAGCAGATCAACACTTCTGCCCAGCTTGGTGTCATCTGCAAATTGGCTGAGGGGACACTCAGTGTCCTTGCTCAGATCATTTGTAAAGAGATGAAGCAGAACTGGCCCCAATACTGAGCCTTGGTGGATGAGGGTTTCTCCCTAACTCCACAACTCCTCAAAGCCTGGCAGTACAGTGAAAGCAAGAGAAAGGGAAAACATTACCCCTTTATCAGATATTTCAAGAGGCAGGTATGCAGTATCAAAGGGACATTTCACTGCAACATTCAACCCAGCCAAATCAAGTTACAGACTTTTCCTTCACCTACATTATTAGCCAAGGAAATGGAAGAAAGAAAAGTGAGAGCAATGATTTCTCTCTTCAGTTAAGGGAGCCTACAGCTGAAAGACACTGTTGTCAGACACTTTGACATCCATTATAGACACTCTCTAGAGTACTGTACTTTGCACTGCTCTTGAGAGGACCTTCTATCTAGTGAAGCAGTTTGGGTTCAGGGCCACGGTATGAAAGGTGTTTTTGCTTTGTCTGAAAAAGCCAACTCTGGAGTCAGATACCTGCTATAACACACAAAAGACCCAGTCTGTGCAGAACTACAATACCATTGCAGTGATTTGTGCAACCTATTCTATTGTAGTGATAAATATATCAGAATCTCTCTCCTTCCAAAACCTGAATGCTGAGCTAAATTACGTTTCTTTGAATGTGCTGAAATAACAGGTGTCTGGGAACATATGTAACTTGTTTGTATTGTCATTTCTTTCTAAAGGACAAGTCAGAGATTGTTCTCTGTTGTAGATACTACCTTGGTCCTTCAGTCCAAGTACATCTGAGCTTGGGTTAATGACGGTATTCAGTGGAATGGTGGGGTTTCCTCCTGCAATATTAGCTAATCAGTTCCTTGAAGGTCCTCAAGAAAAGTATAACCAATTTTTATGTATAACTGCAAAAGGATCTTATTTAAAAAGTTCCAATTATCATAAGCAGGATGATTCACATTTTGCATTTTCAGCTCACTATTTCTTTTTCATGACACAACATAGAGGAAAGAAAATTTTTTTCTCTATTATGCTGTTAGCTCAACAGTTATCAAGAAAAGTATCACCAAGTTTTATGTCTTGAGTTGATAGTTAAGAAAACTATCTGGTCATGTAAGATACATGAAAGTTTCATGCCACCCAAGGTTCAATACTGGGCCCAACATTGTTTAATTGTAAAGCAGTTTGATGAATTGTATTCATCAATGACTTGGATGAATGGACAGAGTGGTTCCTCAGCAAGTTTGCTGATGACAGAAAGCTGCGAGTGGCAAATACCCCAGAGGGCTGTGCAGCCCTTTAGCCCCCCAACAGGTTGGAGATGAACAGAGAAGAAATTCAATACAGGTAAATGCAGGTTCGTGCACCTGGGGAATAATAACCCCCTGCACCAGTACAGGCTGGGGGCTGACATACTGCAGAGCAGTGCTGTGGAGAAGGAGGAGGGAGTCCTGGTGGACAACAAGCTCTCTAGGAGCCAGCAGTGTGACCTCATGGACAAGAAGGCCAATGGTATTCTGGGGAGCATTAGGGAAAGCATGGCCAGCAGGTCCAGGGAGGTGATCTTGCCCCTCTACTCAGCCCTAGTGAAATGGCACCTGGAATATTGTGTCCAGTTCTGGGCTCTTCAGTACAAGAGACACATGGAGCTCTTGGAGTGAGTCCAGTGGAGGGTTACAGAGATGATTAAGGCACTGGACCATCTCTGTTATGAGCACAGGCTGAGAGAATTGGGCCTGTTCAGCCCTGAGAAGAGATGACTGAGGGGGCACCTCATCAGTGTCTGTCAGTATCTGCAAGGAGGGTGCCAAGAGGATGGATCCAAGCTCTTCTCGGTGGTGCAAGAGCAACGGGACAAGAGACAACAGGACGAGAATGAAACATAGAAAGTTCCACGTGAACATGAGGAACAGGAACAGATTGCCCAGAGAGGTTGTGGAGTCTTCCTCACTGGAGATATTCAAGAATCATCCGGATGCAATCCTGTGCAATGTGCTGACCTGAGATGACCATGGTTGATTAAGGAAGTTGTACCAGATGACCCACTGTGTTCCCTTCCAGCCAGACCCATTCTGTGATTCTGTGACCTTCCACAAGCCCAGCAGAGCAATCAGGTTACAGGAAAACAGAGAACTTGGGTAGAAAAAAAGCTCTTTTTGAAACAGACACTTTCTCGTAATTGAACAGGACAATATGGACCTTTTACTCTTCAAGGCTTTCTAGCTGTGAATAATGCTGGGCAATAAAGTTCTCAACTTTGCTAAAAAGATCTAAAAATGTTAGTCTGAAGGAGTCACATCATTTGTAAGCTTTAAGCAAGTCTCAATTTCCTTTTTTTTTTTTTTGCTTAAGTTCAACTCCCTATTTATGCATCCTTATAGCTCTTGCTCTTCATGATTTTTTCTTTGTCAACAGATCATTATAATAACCCTTTCTTCATACTGTATTTTATTCAATCTATTTAACGGATAACTACCTTTATGTAAAGTTTAATCTGTTTACCTTACCCTCTACCTCCTTCTGAACCTAGCCCGGTCATATCTGTTGGTCTGCTTTGATCCCCTTTGGATTTTCACACTGTGGTGTCCAGCAGTGTACAAAGCATCTTTCATGCATTCAGAACAGACAGGCTCTAGGACGATAATCTGCCCGCTTTAATCAGCAAAGCCCCTTTTCATTATTTTCGATTTTTAGCCTCCTCGTTTTTCCTCCCAAAGGTTTTTGGGTTTTTTTGAAAGATGAGGTTTACAGAGAAAGTTGCACTTTGTTCTCAGTCTCTATGTGGTTGATAGACAAAAGCAGCTTGAGAAGGTAACAGGCCCTAAGCAAGCTTTAATTTTGAAGCACAGAGATCTCTCACTTGCTGGAAATAACATACTTTTAAAACTTGTAATTATTTATGCTTTTCCTTCTCTCTCTTCATACCAAGTCACAGCATCATCCTTACTCCCCTATCACGAAACAACATAGAAAAAAAGCAGAAGTCCGCTCAAAAAGACTTTGGGAAAGGGTGGCAGAGATCCTCTGCAACCAGCATACTAGAGAATTAAGTTTGTTGTCAATAAAAGTGGAATTAATTACAGTTTCAGCCTTTGAGCAAATGGTCTGTTTAGATGGGAACTGCACACAAAGTTTCTTCTCTAAAGAAAGAAGTCCTTTTTTTCATATGCCTGGGGAAATGGCACCAAGTTACTCACTCAAATACACAGGCAGACTCTTTTAGGCCATAACACAGCTCAGCCTGTAGACAACCCAGGCGCCTGACCAACAAATCGTATCAATTTCTCAGACCATAGCTGGGTACCTATTACACAGGAAGTGGGATCACCACAGACCTTAGGAGGTGTCTACAGTTTGCTGTGATGACTGTTTTCCTATTCCCTACAGCAAGGTCAGTGAAGACCATGCTGAAAATTACATTTGCCCATGCACCACATTGTCTGCCAAGAGCTGCTTGGAATAAACAAGGGCAGTTTTGGTGCATGACCACGTTGCTCCTTCCTGTCTCCAGGCCACAGCTGAGTAAATAGTGTTCAATGTTGCATGATGAAGAAAGAAAGAAAAGAAGGAAGGTACCAGTCAGAATGAATGAAAACTAGAATCCACAACTGCTACTTTGGTTGCTACCACAAATTACTGCATCTCAAGTTCCAGTAACAAATGAAGCAAATCATGGAGTGTTTAAATCTGACCCCACAGCACAGGGCAACGAGTTATACACACTCTACCATGCCCTTGCAGCAGAGCAAATTTGGTCATACCATGTGCTTAAGAAAGGAGATTGTAGTCTTCATGTTAATCATGTTCATTTACAGCTGAACTAACACTTTGCTCTTCTACTGCAAAGCAGCTAATAAAAAATTCCAAAGTCATTTTAAAACAACAGCTCACTAAGAAGGAGCTGGGGGGCTTAACAGGAAGTACTTTTGACTGTTCAGCATAATTTTTGCTATACTGGTCTTCAAACACTTGCCCAGCCTGTACTGCTGCTGCTACCATGCCACTAGCAAAATCCTAACCCTTTCCTACAGATTTAATTGTCCTACAAGTAGTTTATTGTCTTTTAGTGCCTGAGGCAGGCTCTTTCTCATGTTTCAGAGGTATAGTGCAGAAAGAAGTTCGTCCATGTGGTACAGTCTTAGAAGGTACCACTTCTGGGTAAAAATGGCCTACCTTTGAGAAACATGAAGGCAGCTGCTTCGTATTTCCCTAGTTTTCAAAGCACATAGTAAGCTGGTTTTTATGCTTCCTTTCTGGTTTGTATATGGCTGACAGATGGCACCTGACCCAAAGGAATGCAAACTCCAGGAACGCTAAATTATGTGTTTATGCTGCTGTCAGTGTGTGTATGAAGTGTAGACACACCTGAGCTATCTTAAAACCAGTTATCTTTCATAGTGACAGCAGCCTAGCCACAGAAGGCTGAGCTCAGTGAAGGCTGCAAAATCTACCCAGGAAGCCAATAAATATTTAGGACTTAACCTACATTGCTTCTGTACCTAGGCTGCTTTCAGCACAAAAAATAGCTATCTACAATGTTGTCACAACACTGTGACAGCTAGAAAAATGCCCAGAGCAGTGGGAGAATATTTACTGCAGCTGATGTACGAAATCTGCCCCAAAAAGTCACATTAGTAACTTTCCAGAAACACAAAGATTGCCTTGTTGAATATACATTAAAGCTCCCTATTCCCATAATTTTTTATGTACAACCAGTATCCAAGCAGGTTGGAGCCCTGGGCAGTGTAGCTGTCCCCTTTGAATTATGGTAGGACACACAATTTCCACAGGTTGCTTTTCTACCACAGGCATGAAGTCATTCAAGAGTCATAAAGTCATAGAGCTGTAAATCAGTCTCCTGGAAATATAACAGAGAACAGCCTAATTTACTTTTCTTTAAGTGTTGGAAGAGTCTTTCCTGGCCTTTAGTTTTTTAGTGTTTCTGGTACAAGTGAGTATCACATCCATAGGTTTCTCTCTATATCTCTGTAAGATTGCAACCTTGTAGAAAACAACAAAAACAAAAAAGCGCCCCTAAAAATAAAAGTGTATCTGTTCTTATGCTGTCTATAGGAGCTACAATTTTACAAAAAAATGAACATAAGCATGAGTATTGATAATACTGCAACTTCACAATGAACATCTGGCTCGTGGGTTAAGGTCTGCACATGCCTTGTTCACAAGATACCTATGGCCTAATTTCCTCCAAACATCCTAGTGCTTATAGCAAGCAGGAAGCCAAGAATTCTAGGAAAATTAATCCATAAGTAGGACCTAAACATCAATATACAACTGTGTACAGCCCGCATTTCTTTCTCATAACACGCTCTACTCTAAAAATAAAAATAATTGTCTTTCAATTAATCATAAAATTTTGCATTGGGAGATTTTATGACCTATCATGAAGATCTGTTCTTGAGAGAATGGCTGTTTAAATAAGAATTTGGAAAAAAAACCAAAAACATTTAAGGATTGTTTTTCTTATTAATTCGCTTTTTCAACTGACAAGAAGAGATACAAACAGAAACTAGACCCAGAATGTGCATTTGTCTAATTTTCAAAAATTATTTTCCTTATTTTAAAAAAAAACAACCAAAAAGCAAGAGAGCAGGTCTCATAATTATCCCCATAGTCTGAGATGGAAGCTCAAATAAAGCTAAACTACACAATAAAGAATAAGCAGTCACACACTTTCTTCATAAGTTGTGTAAGTATATTCATGTAAGATGTGTACAGCAGGATTCATTCTGCTCTTGAAGTGTACAGTTTCCACTGTGTACAGTCCTTAAATCATAGTCCTAAGAGCATGGGAAAATCAGAAGAAAACTGAACAAGACTCATTTACCACTTTTAAGCTATAAGAAAATGCTCCAGAAGCCAAAGATTGCGACCAGGTTAGATAAAAAATAACTTCTTAAAGGGCTGGTTTTTAGTGAATAGTTTAAATAGGATAACGATAAAGTCAGTTTCATGAATCAGCATAAGAACCTGTTCTTTAGGTGGAGTCTTGGACATAAGTAGCTTTAAATCCTGAGGCTTTGTACCAATGTCTGGCTCAATCTCATATACTAGCATACATTATTTTCTCAGTTTTACTAACTGGACACATTAACTGTCTTCCTGATGGTGAAGTTCAACATGCAGTTAAGCCAACCTGAAACCTTATTCCTGCTGAAAGGGACAGGTCTCGCTCCTCTCCTTTTTTCTTTTCCCTCACTTGCTGCTGGCCACATGGTTCCAAACCACCCCTTATACCAGCTCTGATACTCAGCAGCCCTCTTGCTGAGAAAATTCAGCCTTTTCCCTGGGCCAGTGGATTGGATTGACTCTCAGAAATATCTAATCAAAGCCCATGCAAAGCAACCTGTGGAAGAGCAGAGCCAGCTGCGAGGAAGAGGGAAAGATGTGGGTAAGGACAGCAGAATCTCCCCTCCTCAGCAGAGAAAAACTATTAGATAGGCTTAAGTAGTTCTCTGCTTAAGATGTTTTAATCCTTACAGTCCAGGATGTATGCAAGGCAATGTCATAGGATTAAGGATCCTCCTAATGAAAAGCAGGTTCAGCTTTATTGGCTGTACTTGCACCATACCTGCTGCGATGGTTTGTGAGCACTCTGGTATCAGAGATACTTAAGACAGAACTTTTGGCATCCTCACTATCCAAGCAGGCAGATGAGTTCAGGTTATTCACAAACCTACTCTTCCCACTGATACCATTTATGTCCTCCAAGAAGGAACCACAGGACGTCCTCAGGAAAGGAGCCCAGAAGCCTTTGTGTCATGACATGACATGACATGACATGACAGCAAAAGCAGACAGGGTAAGGTAACTGAGGAATGAACAATTACTACAGGTTGGCTCAGGATGGAGGGGAGGGGGGGATTTGCGTGTGGCATGCAGAAGAGTACCCACAGCACTGGCTGCACCCTGGATTGCCTCTCCTGACCTGTGAGAGTACTAGCAAATCCTGCCAGATGTAAGGGTGCTGCTGCAGGCAAGTAGTCTTCACAAACAAGATATTCTGCACTCTACAAAAGCATCATGGCTGCAAACTGCAGACTTAAGTAACTCCTGTTGACAATAGGTAGAAAGACACAGCTTATGATGTGAAAAAACAAGAGTGTGAGAGATTTAGTGAGATTTGCCTGGAACAACCTGTGTCAGACTCAGGACAAATATAGTGGAGAGCTAAGCAGACTGACCTAAAAAGATTTGTTGGGGGAGTGCTGCAAGAGAGAACAGGGAGAGTGGATTAGCACTGTGGTTGAGCAGAAAGCTAGTTTGAGGCACTCAGGTAAGAAGGAAAAGTCTACAGCTGATTTGAAGCATGAACTCATTGGTTCTGGAGGTAGCCTGAACAGTTCATATGAACAGTGAATTCACTGAGAAATGGATCTATTATGGGCATAGCACCATACTTTGAGTGAGCTAAAGGTTTTTAAGAGAGTAAAAACCTTCTAGATGGTGTGATTGTTTTTCTGCACTTTGATCTTGAGCCTTTTGTAAATAAACCACTTGCCAGAAAAACAAAAAATGAATTTATACAGAACTGATCAGATTCTATCTCCAAAATCCAGAATCTTGCTGTTTATACAAATGTTAATCATCCTCCCTTTCAAATTCCCCATAATTATCCTTTAGTATGAAGTGTTTCATGTGGCAGCATTACTTCAGCTTTGAGTGAACGTTACTCAGGGCACCATGAGCTGTGCCAAAGGTACAGTCCAAGGCTATCATTTGGCGTGCTTATGTGGCTAACATGGCACATCCACAAACTGAAAAATTTAAACTTTCATTAGAAACATAGAAGTTTTCAGCTCTCATGGTTGTAAAGAAAACATTCCAATACTGGAAGAGTTTAACTGATGCAGTGTGGTATTCCTGAATCCACAGACAGTCTGAAACAAGACTCAAGTTCAAACCTTCCACTTACTTTGAGAACCTTAACACTATACCTAATGCAACACTAAAGATAACTCTCTAATTTCTTGTTTTAATTCTAGCATGGGACTTTGAATGAAGTCAGGGCTTAAAGAATTCAGAGTTCCTGAAGTGCAAGGACAGCAAACAATAAGAAAGGAGAAGCAGCCTTGACTTCTGTCAGTATTTCCAGAAGTAGAAGAAAATAGATGATGACAAACAAAAGAGCCTGGTTTAAATTTTCCAGTACACTGTAGACTACAACAACCAGATGGTGGTTTAAATGGACACCCAATTTGCTCCATGCAGCTTTCTTTAACATTTACAAAGATAATTCCACACATATTCCAAAGCACATATAATCCTAAAGATATGTTCAGCTCATTGAGTATGATCCAAGAAGACATTTAGCCTTTTCCATAGGACACAGGCCTGAAGCAAAGAGGCTAGTTTTGTGGACTAGGCTATGAGAATGTATGACTACCCATCATGTTTCAGAGGCATAGCAAACCCAAAAAAACACAAGACAAGACTGACTTTTAAGACAGATAAACCAGAAAACTAGAAATAAGGTATCATTCCAGAGTGAGAGTAATTTGTAACTGAAATGCTGTAACATTTGACAATTTTTGTATATGTCCACTATGAAATTATTTTTTCCTTTCACTGGAATGTTACCAAAGACATAACTAGCAGATCTCCCCAGCAACAGGTGATTTAGACTGCTTTTATCTTGTTCAACAGTTGACTTTTCCTCACTTGGAGGAGTTTTCAGTAATTCATTGAGAAAAGAATCAATCCAATGCCAGAGCTAATTGGTCTTGTAAACAATAAGCAGAAAACATTCCTGTTGGAGTTCTGGCCATCTGGGGGGCAGACTGCTCAACCACTTGAAACAGGACCCACAGCACTCTTAACAGGGAAGTACAGGAATGCCAGCAACACTTCACCAAAGGGGACCATCAACATTTCCCCCAAGCTCTCAAACAGCAGCAGTAATCTTTAGACAAGATGTGGATCAGCCCTCTATTCAAGAAAACAAGTTGTCATTAAGCTTAAGATCTTCAAAACAACTGAAGAATTCATAGCTACACGTCACGAGATGGGCAGAGTAAACGGGCAGGTGGTATGCAGCTGTATTGCGTTCAACGAAGGACCTTACATACAACCCCTCCTCCCTCAGATATGTACTAGGACTAGCAACAATATGGGACTATGGCCAGTCTTCAGTTGCTGTTTGGTATTTCCTTTCTGCTTTCAGAGCTCCAAGAAACACAGTTAGCTGGCAAACAGTTCATCTGTGTTGTGCATTCAGGGTCAGGGAGCAGAAGGAATCTATGACATTGACCTAAAAACTATGGAAATGCTGCAGATTGCTGTAGCAATCTCGGATCAAATATCTCCTTGACTACCAGTTTCTTTCTAGCTTACTTTTCCAGGAAACACCTGGAAAGTGAAAGGTTCCCATGAACCAGTTCCAGTAGAATCAAGTATTTTCAAATACTCTGAATCTCCCATGTATTCCTATGGCACAACATGGCATGTAAAAGCATGAGGTGCGATAATCAACAATTTTCTCATAATAATGAATAAACTAGAAATGTTTTGGACTTTCCTCTTTGAACAACTGCTTTGGAAGACGTGTTCAAGAAACTGTGCAGCTGCTACAAGCACACAAAGGAAGAGAGAAAAATCATTTCAGAGTAATTTATAACATGATCAGGGATAGCTTTGTGTGTCTTCCCCTATCCCTGCTCCACACCAACTCTTAACTAATCCACTGCAAGGTTTTGAACAGTTACTGCACCTTCACCAACAGCTGTCATCACAGCCCACTGATACTGCTTCTCTGAAACACATCCCTCATGAGCCCAACTAAGAAAGAGTCAAGTTCAGGCATGTGAAAATGGAGAATCCCCCATGCCACCAAAGTAACACCAGTGTGCAATTACACAAAGCAGTTAACTGTGGTTGAAACTCAAGAAGCTGATTGTGATCCACAAAGCACTGAAGGTCTAGCACACCTTTCTCTGCACTTGTGTACACTTGGAACAATTTGACTACCCGACTTCAAAGTGAATCTTCTAAGAACTGAAAGTCATTCATAGTCCTGGCCATTCCTTGACTTTACTGCACCGTATATTTATGTGTAAGTTCATGTACAGGCTATGAAGTAGAATCCCAATTACCCAGACTGTTGGCTAGTTTTCTCCAATTTTCTTTCACAAATTCTAATGCCTAGAAAAACTGTCTGAAAGGAAAGGGCATAGTTTTAGGAGCCTCTGAGTCAACAGTTAAAGCCTCTATTCATAAAAATAAGTACCGTATCTGGACCTTTGCTTGGACAGTGTTGTTCAGTCATCTAAAATGCTCTTAAACACACCAATATTGAGTCTCTTTTATGAGTGTGAAAACTTAAGAAGAAAATGAACCTCAAACCAAACAAATCAATAAGAGAACTGGCTGGAGAAAGGTAATCTAGTTAATGACGAGACTGAAGAAGTCATCATTAGTTATTTAGAAGGAAACGCAGTGGAGCATGTAAGCTCCACAGGGAATGTTTGGAGCCCATTACAATATCAATGAGCTAGATTAATGATTATAAATGACCACCACTACAGAACTGGTCTGAATGCAGAACAGAATGAATGCACTATGAGAAACCTGAAACAACAAGGCATCCAAATGCCCCTTTTAAAGGGTATGTATTTGGCTAAGGTTCTGTAACGTCTCTTGATTTTAACTCTTACAATACTCTAGTGAGCTGCGTGTCCTAAAAAATAATATTTTTTCTTAAAGATTGAGAAGGAAGTTAGTTTTCTCTGTATTTCAAATGGAGAAACACACTTTTAATAAGAATTCAACACAGATATTAATCTATAAGAAAATCAAACAAAGCTTTTTCATTTTTTTAACATTTCCTTAAGCAAGTTCTAAACTCTTCCATTAATCCTGAAAGTTTTTCATGGACATCATGCATCTTTGTCAAAGTTCAACTTAAATGCCACCTATTTAACTGCTAAATACACTTCCATGGACCATCTACCATGAACCACAAGTCAAGAATATTTTGCTGGAAGAAAGTTCAGGCAAATGCCCTACATATTCCAGCATTATGCCCTAACACTGATGCTATGCATATATTATGATAATCAGGGAAGTGTAAGAAACCAGACAAAAGAGCAAGTTGTTATGGAAAGAAAAAAGGACACTTTCTTCTTGCTGCACAGTGCTTTTGAAAGGGGAGTAAAAGGCCATCTACAGGAGGACAAATGTAGAGATGAATCCATACTGAAATCCTGGCTTGCAAAACTGAAAACAGAGTTCAGTTGTGTAATCTTTTTCAGTCTCAAAATGAGGTCAGGCTCTTCAAGATCTTTGTAAGGATCTTCATGGCAGGAATAATAAAAAGGAATATCACTTAACTGATTAGCTGTGGGATGATAGCTTAGCATAGTGAGAAAATAATTTTGACAGATATGGTGTGCAAGTGATTTCTTCTAAAAGAAGCATGATCGGTATTCTGTGGAAACTTGTGGATGGATTGCTGCTGTGATGCAGGCTACTGAGAAGACAACACAAAGAAGAAACAAAACACAATCTCTAAAAGATGTAGGACTGTCTTTACCTGGAACCGAAGATGATAGGAGTCCTAAACCCCCAAACACAGTTACTGCTGACTAACCCATTTAATGAAACCAGTGAGATGGGCTATCCACAATGAGTAACACTGTATTAATCTCTACTCGCAGCTGGAGCCTCAGCTACATTGTTCTAATACAACTGTACTCTTTGTGGTTTCACTTATAGTTTTTCATCTCCTATGCAACAATATCCTGACTGTTCAGCAAAAAACCATCATGGAAATGCAAGTATGATAAACCCTCAGAGTAGGAGTAAAGATGAAAGCTGCTCTTTAACCATCCCTAGCCAGTGAAGACTTAGAAAACACATGTTCCTTTTATTGGCTGCAACATTTGTCCTTCTTTTCCCATTCAATATTGAGACTTATGGAGCAAGTCTGAAAATCAGATGGTGCAAATCATACAGCAATATAGCTTTAAGAAGTACTCAAATGTAACATATCCCAGCATATGTTCTTGACTCAAAGGAAATGTGCTGCATCTTTCAAAGCAAAGCATAAAAGCTGAGGACCTATTTGCTCCATGCAATTAGAAATGTTCTTAATGCTGCCCTGATGGGAAAAAAATTGCTTCCTGGTGTTTCTGGCAAAAGAATTGTGTCTAAATTCACTACATCAGATGTAGCTGCATTCTAGTAGTACTTTATGTGAAGTGGATGGTAAAAAAAAGGGGATGCTATATGAATGTATTAATTCATACTCCTCTCACTTTCATGCCACGTTTAAAGGTAGCATCCATCCTTCCAGTTCTCTTTCACATGAGTTATCTTCTGTCTGGATCTGTTTCAGGCTTTGCTGTGCCAAGTCCCCACCTACATCCAGTACTAAGTGCTCCGAAACTAGCAGTGCTAGCTCTTAGGATTCAAGACTACATAAAATTATTAACATACAGGGGATCCCAAGGGAAAGCAAAAAATATCCCATCTCCAAGAATGCTCTGAGATGTTCAGTAGACAAATGCAAGAGACAGCTCTTCCATTATTAGAAAAATACAGAAAGTGACTCTCTAGCCTTGAGAACATGGGTCCATGCGCCAAAAAAGATTTTACTTAGCAGCTCCTGGAACTGGAAACATGAGGAATAGGGGCCTTGAGGATTCATGCTTGTGGGCAACAAACAATGCTGAATTTCAAGGTTTCTAAATTATCTCTATGAAGAGTGATATGTTTGGAAAGTCACTTTGCATGACATGTTTATCAAGGGAAAAAAACAAATCTTCTCATTATTTACTTTTGCCCTTTCCTTTCAGGAGGATGTTTTCTGGGGTTTGGTAAAGAACAAACAGATGAGTGCTGCAAAGGGAAATAGACTAAGAGCTTTTATGTGTATATCTCATTTTCATTTGCAGCTTTGTATACACAGCTGTGACCAGAACAGACTTTTGCTGAATGAAGGACACACAGTTCTGCAGCCACTGCCACAGCAAAAGGAAGATGATCATTAATTGCTTTGCAGTTAATGTTTGAAATAACAAATCCATAAATTATTTGGAAATTCAAGGACCTTTTCTTCTGATTTCCTTTCTTTTTGAACTCCTGTCCATATCATTCTAAAGTCTTTCCATGAATACAGTGTATATTTGAAAGCTTCTCAGTGCTAGACAGATTAGATTCTAATTTCAATGTCCGAGTGAAAACATTAACTATTCAAGATGTTAAAAGGAAGCACCAAAAATACTTTCTATAGCACCTATTAGGAAATAAAAAGAAAGCTATACAACTACTAGAAGTGTCTTGTATAGCAGGAATATGTGGAGATGCAGGAGTGGGGTTTGTGGCTACAACAATGTGCCTTCAGATGCTAAATAGGAATATGGACAGAAGAGTTTTGACTAGATAGAACTTACGCTCCATAAAACAAGTCTAATTTATTCTTCATCTTTTCAGTATTTTAGTATTTATAAGTGTGAATACTGCTGGTCACAAACATGAACAAGATCAGTGGTAACGATATATTAGCAAACAGCCATGTTTGTTGATTCAAACATGTCCAAAAGCCATAAGAAAAAAAATCATTGAATTAAGGAGTAAAATTAAACATGAAATTGTATCTAGAATGATTAAGCAGAAAGATAAAAAATATTTATTATATTTTTCAAGAAAGTGACAATGTTCAGCTACATGATTATCAGATTTGTCACAGATCAAACAGCACTAACTGCACGTAAGATGTCTGGGATTCAGTCACAATTCCTCCCTTGCTTAGGAAAAGAAGAGAAGAATATAGTGGTCTAATTATTCATGTTTGAGGCATTTTATTACAGGTTAAAAGTTGATATGTAACATTATAAATAGAGATCTGTAATTCTTTTATGAACTTGGCTCTCATAATGCCTGTAAGCATTAGTAGGAATAGAAAACATGGCATGAATGAACAATCTAGAGAACTGAAAAATTAGAGGAAGACCAAAACTGATACTGTCCCCAGGAGTATGGGATTGCAGTTACAAAACACTAGTACATTTGCATGTTTCAGGTAGAAAAGATGTAAGTGCAGAAACTACATTTTGGTCAGAACAACAAGAGGGTTCTAATTCAGGCAAAGGGACTGCAAAATCAGGAACACAGCATGCAATGAGAAAAATCATAATTATTCCATCCAGCCTCAGGTCTGAGACTGAAGAATATCTGCTATTACATAAGGAAAGTTCAGAGGTTCAGCCAGTTTGGTAACTGTGACACTGCTTACTTCCCTTCTTACTTCCCATTGTGCACCTGGAGATGCTGGTGTGTTGCACACAGTAGAGATCTTGCCATTTCCTAAGATGGTGAATGTAATGCTGAATACAGAACTTTTCTTGCTCTGAGTGTTAGCTAGAGCTGAAGTAGAACTATAAGGCAAAGCAGCTTGTTTCCTTCTATTTCCCTAAGACAGGCATAATCCCATCCTCTTCTCTTAAATTATGTCTCCCAGACTTTTTAATTTGAAGGCAGAAGACCTTGTGTTGAGAGAGACTCTCCTGTCACAGAATAAAAAAGGAATTAGAGTACCTAATGTAATCAGAGACTCAGAGATACACTACTGCCCATGCAGTACAGAACATCCATGGGACAGAGTCATGCCTCCCAAACTAGCCAGATCCTTCAGTAACACTAGCTAGATCCTTCAGTTATGTGTCTGGTCTCAAAATAACGTTGAAAATTTTCCTCATTAATTTGGCTGCATAGAACATTGCTGAAAGCCTAAATTAGGCATTATTGCTAACTGAGCAGATGAGAAACAAATGAACAGAATCATCAATGAACAGATCATTGCAAAGCAGACAGTCACTAGTGTTCTGAACAAAACCTCTCTTTATTAAACTGGTTAATACTTAAATTTTTAAAATACAAGGACATATGTGTTTCTATTTCTAGGGGTTTCCTTGTCTGTTTCAAGACTGATCATCCTGTGAAATTGGAGCCCAGCATTAGCTGTACAGAAGGAAGGTCTTTAAGTGATAGTACATGATACCACATTTAACAGTGTTCCTGTGCCAATCTGCATAATGAATGGGGGATGAAAAGCAATCGTTTTTCTTCATGTACAGCTCAGTGAGGACAGTTCCAAGCCTGCCACACAAAACTGCTTTAATAATGCAATCCAGTGCCTTTGATTTGAGGAACATGCAAAAGAATAAACAACCTATTAATCTAAATTTTCTCGTTTGCCTGAAAGTACAAAGCAGCAATGAACAAACCTCTTGGCTACATTAAGTGTACTGAAATGCAAAACTGCTTCTTTTCTCACCCTACAGTTACTTAGCAAAAAGGAGGAGGGAGAAGAGGGGAAGAAGAGAACAGGCAAGGGAAGCAGAAATGGTTTTAATATAAACTGCTCAGTTAAAACACAGGGCACAACAAATTCTGAAGGAGGCTTTCAAGTATTGTTACATGAAGGCACTTTAATACAAGTGGATATGCTTAGGAGATGAGTGCAAGAGATAGCATTGCTTAGCAAAGAGAAAGAATCCTTAGGCTAACCAGCTCTGAATTGAGCTGGTACTGTCAAGACGAAGGAACCACTGGTAATAGCCTGACTAATGTTTTCGGTGGTTTTTTTTGTTTTGGGAAGCTTCAATACAAAATATAGGTGAACAGTTTGATTAATGTTAGTCTCCTGACTGTCTGCAGTGGTGTGTTTTACTCTGTTATTCTAATGTACTTGCAGTCAGTAGAAGTGCTTTCATTATCCATCCACTAATTTTAACATCTGCAACAGAATTATTCTAGAAGCACTGTCAGTCTGACTCCGTCTGGGTCTGCTGTGCCCAAGCATTATGAGTGTGGTTGGAGGATATGTTTAGGCATTTGGCTAAACAGTTTTGGCAGGCCTTCTTAGTTCCCCTACAGCCTTTTTCACAGTGTGAGAAGGGCAGAGATATATTAAAGTTGCTTGTAAAAGCAACTTCGCTACTATCTATGGTTCAAGTAAAGCATGCATAGTTTTCTTCAAACTCTTTTCTGTATATATAGCAAATTATAACGTACAGGAGAAAATCAGAAAAAAGAAAAAAGCTACTTCATCGGCTGTAACAGCAGTGGGTGTTCTTTCGGAAAAAAATAGAAAACATATTCTGACAACTTTGGAATGAACAGAAGAACAATAAACTGAGAAAAGGTTAGGACCTATACCAGAGAGGAATGAATGTCTGTCAGTTAAGCATCCATAATACTTTCTGTATGGAAAGTTCAGGAAGACACTAGAAACACCTGCAACCAGGGTGTTTTCAGTAAAATTTTATTTGAGCCAATTACTAGTCATCTTTTTGCTTTGACTCCCACTCTTTACCAAGCAATTAAAGTCAGACAAGACAAATTTAGCAGGCTGTTGATAGCTTATGCTACAGTTGTAAACAAGAGATCTGAAGTTATATATAAATTGTTTTCTGAGGAAGAGAAATTATGGTTTTAAGAGCAAGTTTGGCCTACTAGGCCCTTTATATCACCATCAGGCAAAGCTGTAATACAAACATAAATTTCATACCAAGTTTTGTACTGAAAAGGGCAGTCCTATTCTCCTCCCTACCTTTCATTCCCATCTTCTCAATTATTCCAGCATCGCTGCCTGTATAGCCCTATTGTGAACATGACAAGAAACCAATTAAACTGAAAAGTAATTTCTTTTTTCCAGTTTATTTTTTGTTTGAATCAGCTCTGTGCTGTCTTCACTATACAGCCAACTGCACCCTCACAAAGAAAATCAGGAGCAGAGAGGAAAGCAGGAACTACTCCTTTCCCTCACCAATGCCAACCTAAAAGTCCTTATCTAACCACAGGCTCAGTTTTCTTCCTTGGGAAGATGCAGTTTCCTTGCAAGATCCCTTGTAGAATAGCTGGCCATAGGACTCTCAGGAAAACTCTTCTTTCTAGTGTCATCACTATCCTCAGATTGCAGTCCACAAAATATCCCTACCTACATAGCACATGAGAGAGTGACAGACAATAAATTATAGTACCTGCGATTAGAGAATGCGACTGAAATCCATAATAGCCCCGTTAAAAAGAAAAAAAAAGTCAATGCTAGTGTAAAAGCAGGAAATTATTCTCTTGAAGAGTAAGCTTAACTATCTCCTGCATCACACAATTCTAAATCATTAAGGAAATAGCTTATGGTTATTAAAGCTAGAGCATTAAAAGGATAAATCATGCTGAATTTATCTACTGAAGAATCACTTACAAGAGTAAAATCTTGAACTCAAGTTAGTGAATAAGTGCCAGGTGCCTTCAATTATATCCTCCAGTAGCCACCATCTGAAGAAATTTAGGGTCATCTTAATTAAGGACAAATGAATCTTTAACCAGTCACTTTAGTACTCAGCAATGGTGTATAAGCCTCTGTTTCGTAGCATTCAGAGGCTTCATTTTATTAAACAACATCCCTGGAACATCCTTTGCTCTGGGCAAAAAAGTCATTAGATGCAGCTAGTTCCACCCTCTCTTATGCGTTTGTATTTGACTTGGAAAAGTGCATCTCCTTCAAAAGTGCCATCTCTGCCTTAAGGTATTCCAGACAAGTCAATTTTCTTTCCTTGTAATGGGAGTACATACCCTTTTGAAGTTTTGGTTTTTTTTGGTTTGGGTTTTTTTTTCAAAGAGTTCCTCATGACTATCTAGTGGTTGAAAGTGTGATAATTAATTTTAAAATTACCAGATTAGATTCCTCTACAGACAGCAGGTTATTAATAGCTAAAGAGTTCAAAATTCTGAAAATCCACCCACAGCTGGATTGACATGCCAACCTAAGGCGTATTTTGCCTTTGCTGTCAGTTTCTATCACTATTTAGAAGACTTATTATTCAACTTTATGAACAGCAAACAGTATTACAGCAAACCACTCTAACTTGAGTAAATTGAAAGACCTGCTTTTGGATCTTCACAGTTTAAAAATCTATTTTTCCATTAAAAAGAGTAAAATACGGATGAGCAAAGATAAATTCATTTATGGAAAGGAACCTTTTTGGAAACTTTATAGCGTTGCCTAAGCGCTGAAAATTTCATCCTGTGTTATAATTTCTTCTTTCTGAAACTGAAATTTCCCCCTATTTATTCCTTCAGATGTTTTGGAAGCCATGCAAAGAATATAACAAGGTTTTGTCCAAGCCTTTACCTAATTTCATGTACAAGTTATAAAATGAACAAAGAAGAACTAACTGCTATGGAATTTGTTCAGAACACGGAACACATGGCAGTATATGGAATAGGAAAGCAGTTAGTATTAATTATTTCAATAGTGTAAGAACTTATTTATCTCAAAAAAACTCAAGGAAAAGCCATTTAAAAACTTGACAGGAATACAGTATTGTAAATATCATAATATGCTAAAATTAGGAATGTGCAGAAAATTCCCTCAAGTCTCTATAAATTATATCATCACTTCCTCCACTATGCAAAGACTATTCTGAAGCATTAAGTTATTGCTAAGTTCTTCCTAGTTTCTTCATAACACTTATCATCCTTGCTTACTTCATACAAATTTAATTGTCACAGTGCTGACAAACATCTTTACTGACACATTTTTGTATTATACTTCATTCGGATGAAATGTCATGTATATTCCTTTCCAAAAGTCACACAGCCTACCCAAGATGAAATTCAGATAGTAGGAGAGATTAAATTCTCTGCCAAACACTGACAATATTTCAACTACCCTTCTGATATATTTCAGCTGGAAGATTCAAGTAAAACTCATCTAGTATTAGCAGAGATACTTTTCACAGACTCCTAAGCAGTATAAAAACAAAGAATACAAAGTGAAAAAAAGCCTGCTGACAGAAGCAAATAATACTGAGAAGCCAGGAATTTGCAGAAAATTGGGAAGAGAAACAAAATGAACCTGGTAAAAAAAAAAAAAATCAGGGGACAAAAAGACAAAGATAATGACAGGCGTATCAGGAGAAAAGTGTAGTAATGTTAGTCCTCTTGACACTTTTCTACATGGGAGGAAAATAAAGTAGTGCTCAGAAGTGTGCACTGTGTTTAATCTGATACATGTCATCCTTCTTTTTCTGCATAATCCAAAACATTTTCCATTTCGATGATAATTTGCGAAGATGTCAGTAGTGGAGTGGTACTTAACATTAAAAAATTAAAAGCAGATGTTCATAATTTCTGTGAGAGTCTTGAAGAAGGTTGACTGACAAGCTCTTAGCACTACTGAGAAGTGATTTTCAAAGCCTGAAACACCTGGGAGATTTTATAGTAGAAAAAAGCTGAAGTCACTTTAGCACTTAAAAACAATAAGATTGTGCTTACGTTGACTGAAGTGCCTACCTAACAACAGCACACAGTATATCAAAGAGTGCAAGGATGGGGTCAAAATAAGGCTTAAAGTGCTGCTATTCATTGACATAACCTAGGCACCTCTACCACAGCCACTTTGATAGTACTCCCAAACAAAATATTCCAGCAGAAAATACTGCATTTTATTGGTTAATTACTAATAGCTACCAAACATGAAAGCTTCTTGGTGAATTAAGTAATCTTTTCAAAGGTCAACAAAAGTCTAGATGTAAAAAAGTGTTAAATAACAGTTAGACCTTGAGAGATACTGCACTTTATACTGAACATTGCTGTGATTAAAAAAATTTGAATTATTCAAAACAACGACTAAACACATTAGCAGCCTAACTGTTAGATCTCAAAATAAGGATGAGAAATCACTACTTAGGAGATGTATTTCTCTTGGGATCCCTAAGGATATCCCCTTAATTCTACATTTGAAAATAAGTTTTCAATTAATCGCCTAGAAGAGAAAAAGAATTAATATAGCTCATCTGTGAGCCACATACAAATTTAGGAAACACTAAAAATTTAAAAGGAATGAGTAGTAATATGGTAAAACCTCATTGGCATAGTTGGCTCACATGTATGGCTTAGAGTATCCTCATATGTGAAACACTGTGTCTAGAAACAAAAAAAGCAGAGGGCTCCACCTGGGTAAATAGTTTCTACAAAGACTAGAGAAGAAGAAGGTGACCACAAATGCTTAGAAAAATGTGATTAGGAGAATAATATGGTCTCAAGCAAACACAGAAATGTCAAGTAGAGAGGCTCAGTTACCAGCACTTGACCAATCTGAAATACCCAGAACTTTGGAATGATGGGGAGAATTGAAAAAGAGTCAGAATTGCTGCAAGAATGAGAACGATCATGTGCTTACAAAATATGCCTCAGAGAGAGGCTTACAGTGATAATTTCCTTACTCCTTATCAAAAATAATAAGAAATTGACTTAAGCATATGAAACACTTACAAGAACATAATTTTAATTTTAAAACATAGTTTTAAGAAACATTTTCTTTAAGGTAAAGAAAATCACATTGTTAAAGACGGCCACGAGTTGAGATTGTAGCAGCATATTCAGGATTCTGATTTTACTAACCCCCAATGATACATTTCAGCTCAAAATCAAGTAAGTCTCATTAAATTCTGATCTCCAAGAAAACAAAACAAAACAAAAGTTATCAACAAACAACCTTATCCCCTGTCAGGACAATTCCTTTCTCACTTGGCCCTTCTATCATCACAAGTGGTCTCCACAGCCAACTGTTCTCTCAGCAGCAGCAGCGTGGAGGGTGCACAAGGGCCATCCTACTGCAAGCGTGATTACACATGGATCGGCCTTCCTGAGGAAGGTGTCTGAGACCAGGCTATTTCCAGTAGCCCTCCTTTCCATGAAAACTCAGTACTTCATGGGGACCGGGCTGCAGGCCAGCCTAATTGCTCTGGCAGCTCCGGCAGCTGACTGCTTCCTCCTGCTATTTTTCCCAGGGGCCCTTCGGCCCCTTCAGGCTCACATGACTTAATCAAACCTGAATGCCCTTCTGGAAGATATGCAAATTATATTTCAGGCAGACAAAAGTGTTTTGGCTCAATACTGGTGTAACTAAGTGAAGTTTAATGATGTGCTACACGGGTCAGACTTCATGGCCTAATGGTACTTTCTGGCTATAAACTCAACAAGTGTATTGCTCTATAAAGGAGATTTCAAAGCAAAATATTAGTATATTCACTGCATTACCTAATTAGGCTGGGCCAAGCATCAACACAAAACAGTACAACCTGTATTTTAAGGCCAGGTTTTCAACACTGGGATTTTTGCAGTTAGGAACTGTTGGTGATTTGAGTTCGGCCATGGTTGCAGAATACCACACTCTGCCTTCCACCTCTCCTGTGACCTTGCACTGGCACATTTCAATGTGCTATGCTGGGAGAAAACTAACTCAAGCAGCAGAAGTACTGAATAGTTTGCTGCCAGTTTAGCACGCCGAGACAGATCAGCACGAGATTGAACAAGTGCTGCAATAAGAAGGATGCAAGAAGGCAGTGCCTCACTAGCCAGCAATTAGATCAGGTTATGCTGACACGATACTGTGGATTTAATTAAGGTATTAGTAAAGTCTCAGATGCATTCAATTTAGAGAAGACAACAGCTTCAGTTTCCAATTTATCTTAGGCATATGACTAGAATATGTCTCGTTTTCCTGTCTAGCTCTTACCACAAGAAACTGAATCACTAGGATATCCTTCTCTTAAATACTGAGCTGAAGTTTTTCCACTCAAAGTAGAATAACCTAACTATAAATGCTTCATAGCCACGTGAAGCATGGTGGTTTGCTTTCAAACCCATTTTAAAAAAATGATTGTGAAGAAAACAAAAGTATATTGCTTTCAGGGTAATGAAAGTACAATTTCTAAAAGAACAGGTTTCAACTTGCAGTATTCATGGGCAACCCATTTGCACTCTGTGGTGGAATATAGTCTTGTATATTCCCTTTATTTATATTAAAGATACAATGTGGGATTGTAAAATGCATTACAGGCAACAGCATTTAACTAAATACTGGACAACTCTACAGGGCACGCACATGTACTTTCTTGATTCACCTGATAAGATCAATTGAAAAACCAAGGACACTAGAGGTAACACTATGATACAGGTTGTATCAGTTGTTCTTGTTACAATACGGCTTCTGGGATAAAGTGCCAAGCATTTAATTGGGTGTAGGGATCGGTTCTTGCTAAACAATAATGGTACCTCTACTTATCCAGTCAACCACCTGTCCTTGTATATGTTACTAGAATTAATACTACACAGAACTCAACATAATTTGTTGTTTATTTACAATCACTCTTCTCACATGCTAATGAGTGACACTAGCTCTTCAGAGGCAACATTTGCTCTTCTTGCCAATGCATCTTTGCCAGACTCCGCCCCTGAAATAGATTTCAGGGAGGGACTGAAGCCAACAAGAGGGAATGCAAGGGAGGATAGTATGATATGAGAAGAATGCCTGCAATTTTACAGGGAGAAGACCCAGTTGCCAGTTATTCAGATGTTTGAACTTGCACACAGATATTATGCTGTTCCATCAACAAAAGGTATACACTTAGACTCTCAGTGTCCAGAAAATGCTAGGGAACAGGTGCTTCTCTGTGCTCCTATCTGCTTATGTACTTATTATTGAAGATGGCTGCATTAAGAAATAGTGGAACATATTCCACTATGTGCTTCCTCCCTCTCCCTAAAACATGGAAAACATCTCTACTACAATACCTTCACCTCCATGCTAGACAAAGCCTACACAGATAATGTAGTTACTGGGCAGCTTCTTCAAACTCACCCATGACTCAAGTGAAATATTCTGGGATTGGGATTTTGCTTTTCAACAAGAAAAAATTTAAAATCCTTTAGAATTTTGAAACTCCTTCAAAACCAATGAAGTAATTTGCTTCCCTTTTGTTTTCCAAGCTCCTGTCGTGGTGCTTTTGGCCCATTCTAATACTTGGAAGCAAGAGGATTGCATGCTGTAGTTTTATCACAACACATCTAATTCAGTGCACTTAAAGCTTGCAACAATGTGCATGCACAAAGCAACCGAACTACCACAATGTTTTAGTGATCCCTAGCTGTCTTCTGGCACTCAAGCATGGAAGTCACATGCTAAAACTGTAGAAGAGAACGAAAGGTCACTATGTAGAAGTAGCATCCAGACCAGGCTAAGTGTGCAGAAGACCGTATCCTTTCAGGATCTCACCTGTATGCTAACATGACTGGAAAAAAATTATATAGTTACACATGCAGAAATGGGAAAACAAACTCTGCAACAACTTTCAAAGATATTAACTCTAGTAGAATCCAAAAGAGTTCACTTAAGGCCAAAACTGAATTCTGTGAAAAGTCACCCAACTGATTCCCAACATATCCCACTGAGTCTGATCCACTGTCAAAATTTCAGAGAAGTGTGTGTACACACTGTTCATCTTCTGGTCTTTCTAGGAGGGGCAGGAGGAGAAAAAAGAAGCTTGTTCATAATGATAGCCCATCCACAAGCCCCACTCCAGCTTGTGAAGCACCACACATCAGTTTTCCTCTTCCCCTAATTTATTAATTTTCATTTCAGAACTATAAATTGCTCAACAACATTTACTGCTACTTATGCCCAAACTTCGCCAGTTTCTGCTAGAATCATCATAATAATGAACAAGCTAATTATATTTGAGACCTCTGTCAAAAGCTACTTAACCTGTCTGGTAGGTAGTTTTAATTTATAACTATCATGGCAAGGAGAGATAAAATAATGTTGGTTAAAATAATTTAATAAAGTTTAAGTTATCCATTACAATCACTTCTGAATTTTACCGCCTACTTTTATATTAAGGTACACAGTCATCAAGACTAGAAATAGATATAAAATTTCACAAAAATAGATCATTTTCTTTAACAAAATTTAGCCAAGCATTGCAAGTGATCATGTTTATAGTTCTAAGAAGAATGAGCTGAAACACATATAGCATTCAGTAGAGCAAAATGTGCATATTTCATCAGGTAGGGTTCCATTTGTACACTGAAGCTGGAATACCAGTGTGTGTTCCTTCAGTAGCAAACTCAACAATTTTTCACCTCCACCATGCCCATCACAGTTCATGGCTCTTTCAGTTTGCAAAACCAATTGTCTGAATAACTGTGTTATCATTCTAAATACAAAAGTGATCTGAATTAAAAACAAGCTTTAAAAATATTCAGTACAAGTAGTGAAATGATGGAAGAACTCCATACTGAGTATATCTGAGAATCCCTCGCTTAGCAAAGGGGAAATAAATATTAGTGCAGAAAAATTAGCAGCCTCCATGTTGCCCTGATTGCATTCAAGGCCCAAGAAGTTCTGTGTTGCACTTCTGACAATAGCAGATGGAAGCCAGTCTCAGAAGCTTCTCTGGAGGTATTTTCTGTGAGATGCTTTCACTTACAACTCTTTATCAGTGTTATCGCTTTTGTTTATTTGGTTTTGTTTCTCCTCAAAATCATCAAAGAAGACAAATAAAAGTTAATTTTTCTTTAAGGCTCAAGGATAATAATATCTGTCAGATCTGCATTTAACTTGAAACCATTTCAAATTCAAGGTGATCCGAAAAGGTTCCTGAGGAGTAGAACAGTCACTCTCGGATACCTCAATACCTTAAAACCACAGTATTTCGAAGAAAACTCTCTTGATACCTTCTTTAAATCATCTCTTCTGCAGAGATATTTTTGCTTGTATTTCCTCAAAAAGCTACTACAGAAACAAGAAAACAAGATTTTAGAATAACTTTTGGCTATAACTTGAACAATGACATTCCTATGTTGTAAGGATATATTTGATGACACATCCCAGATGATTCAGGCTCCTCTACCATCAACTGCTACTACACTCCAGTTTGAAATTGATCATTATTGCGTAACTTGAGGAGTTTAGTAAATTCCTTTTGCTATGGTGCCTGCAAATGAGCTTACAAATCAAATAAATACATTTCTAAGATGACTTAGTAGCAAGCATATATCCAGTGTTTTGAGGCTGCTTAAAATATTAGATTAACTTAACACTTACCTAAGCTTCTTCTGAAAATACCTTAGAGCCATTCCTTAGAACTGACTTAATAGTGAGGTTTCTGCCTTGCAGAGTAGTCATCAGTAAAAAGTAAAATTCTTATCTACCTATATCCCCATTACATTAAAAAAGCTCAAAAAAAGAAAAGGCAATTGAGAAGACCAATTTGCTTGTATGATGTCACTTTCATAATCTGATTTTTTACAATTTTTACATGCTTAGTTTGTACCAATTAGAAACAGAATCACACAAATATCCACAAATCAGATGTATTTGACCAACACCCAATTTTTTATCAAACATTTAGCAAATGCTCACATACAAAGAGTAAGAAAAGGGTCCAGGCAACCCAGTAAATTTTAACAATCTGGCTAAAATGAATGGTCCACCTCACACTCTGCTGAAGTGATGCCAGGTCTGAAAGAGTTAAAGATGATTGTGTACACCGTGTGTGACAATCTCTGCAACCAAACCACAACAAACAGAGCTGACACTTTCATATTTGCTCTCTGCAGGTTTGGTTAGTTTTCAACATGAATAGATATTACTCTTGAAATCCAGTTCTATCTATCATAAAGTCTTTCCTTTGTTCCTGCAGCACTGATTTTAATATCATCCAAAGAACTGTTAAAAGGCAGAAAAATTCCCATAGGAAAAAACTTCTGAGTGTGAACTGGGGAAAGGGGGGAGGGAAGAACAGAAGAAAGACTGCTGCTATTACAGGCTTTTTATGTTAGCATTTTTAAATTTCAAATGTTTATACAGTTTTACTCACTCTTTTTCCTGTATTTAAAGAAGAGCTAAATTATTTTAATGGAACGAAGCTGCGAGTTTACATGCATCGGTCTAAAATTAACAGTTTATCACTAGCAAAAAAGTGAGAGTTCATTAAGGCCTTGATTGCTTCAAATTTGATCTACACAGACAGCTAAATACTTTCAGTTTTACGTATCCAGCCAAAACTCGTATGCCCAAAGATTATTTAATTTAAACCAACAGGTGGAACTCCAGGTTATAAATAGAAAAATGAAGGTACACTAAGATTAAGTGATTTGCCAAAGATACGGATTAACAGGATTAGGATTCAGGAGTTGCCAGTTTGAATTTCTCTGCTCATCTGACATTTGCTCCAGCAAATTAAGTACAGCAAGGGCAGCAGAGAAGAGAGACAAATGCTTACATCTTCCAATAGGCATCAACAAAAACCTTCAAATCCCCATTCAGCTGTTTGCCTACAGATTCCCTTTACATACACCTAAAGCATGCCTATTATCAGAATTACTATTTTGAGTACACAATAAATAATCTAATTTATTTTAAATCAGCATAAGACCTTGTAAAACAAAGCTCCAGGCTCTGTATGTGTAGAGGGACATTGCAGATACATTCTTCTAACAGAAAGTCAAAAGAAATAATGGACAAAATTTTCAGTAGCTGTACTACATTTTAAAAAACTGCTTCCTTTAGTAATCATGTTTAATTGCTGCATCTGTGTACTGGATTTGTGGGGCAAGGTTTTGGTAGTGAGGGCAGCTGCAGGGGTGGTGTGTTTTAGAAGCTGTCTGAAGCTTCTCCCCCATGTCCAGTAGACCCAGTGCCAGCCAGCTCCAAGAGGAACCCACTGCTGGCCAAGGCCAAGTCCATCAGTGATGGTGGTAGCACCTCTGGGCTAAGACATTTAAGAAGGTGTAAAAAAACCCTCAAAACAGCTGCAGCTGGAGAGAGAAGTGAGACTGTGTGAGACAAACAGCTCTACAGACACCAAAGTCAGTGCAGAAGGAAGGGCAGGATGTGCTCCAGGCGCTGGAGTGGAGATTCACCTGCAGCCTGTGGTGGGCGAAGGAGGTAGAGAAACTAGGAGTGAGGTTGAGCTGAGGAAGAAGGAAGGGCTGCGTGAAAGGTGTTTTTAAGATTTGGTTTTCTCATTATTGTACTCTTGATTTTGTTGGCAATAAAGTCAATTAATTTTGCCAAGTCATGTCAGTTTTGCCCATGACAGTAATGGGTGAGTGATCTGTCCCCATTCTTATCTTGACCCACAAGCCTTTAGGTATATTTTCCTGTCAATTGTCCAGTTGAGGAGAGGGAGTGACAGTGCAGCTTTGGTGGGTACCTGGTGTTCAGTCAGGGTCAACCCAACACAATCTGTTAAAGTTGGCAATGTTTACTTTCTGAGAAACAGACAAATAACATTTTACTAGACTTTTTTTCTTTAATATTAATTCTGCAAGATGTCTTAGCTGGGATTCAAAGGAAATACTTCAAGACATTACAAATTTGATTTCAGTGACGATCGATTTGTTTCTTAGCTCCTCTAGTCTAATAAGATTTAATACAGTACTCTCTTTCCTTTGCTTTGCTTAGGGGATGCAAAAACTGGGGAAGATTTATAAGAGAAAAAAAACATCACGGAATCAAAAAGTTTCCTAAAAGTTTTATTCATGAGCATTGCAGAATAGTGAGCGCCAGAATAAAATAACACAGCATCATTAGAAATATACATTTTTCTAAGGGTTTAAGATACTAACCTGGAAAAATGTTTGAAATGCAGAGTAAAAGGATAATTTTTATGTGGTTTAACTTCAAGCACTGAACTTAGGTACTCAATGAAAAGTCTAATCCACCTAAACTCCTGATGTAATCAATAGAGAGAAAGACTACCACATAGTGATTTATGGCAAGAAGCCCATCTGAACTGTTCGAAACTACCCTGGATCAGACACTCTCTGCTGACTACCAAAGAAGTGCATTAGATTTCTAGTTTGGGCATCAAACTTGAATACTCACAGGATAAGACATGATGGACACAAACTGCAACAAGGGACAATTTCCAACAGGTATTCTTTTGTTTTGGCTTTATCTACACCAGTGCACATACTCAATTTTCCCATGCAGCAGCCTCTTGAAAACAAACATCAAAATCCCACTTTGCTGGGTTTGAGATCCAAAGCTCAACTTTAAGCCTGTTTTTCTAGGTAAACAGCAAGGCATAGCACAGCCCGTTCAGGTTCTAAACTTCTGCGTTTTACTGTTTAAATAAAAGAACTCAGGAGATGGCCCTTCACAGAACATATATGCTTAAGAAATCTTTCACTAGACACTACATGCAACTCACTTAGCAGACTGGACCTAAGGGGGAAGAACAGTCTGCTATTTTATAAGGTGGTCCCTTGAAGAACAACATGCTTGAACAAGACTCTGCTCATTAGTACTTTGAAGCTATGGAAAAACAACAAAATACTGCAACCTTTATATAAAAGGGAAATAGTCTGAATTTACAATGAGGAAAGATGAAAAAAGAAGACACTTCAGCATATAAAGTAGTTTCTATTTTGAGCTCCTTCAAAAGGGAAAATCTCTTGCCAATTTTACTTTAGAAGCTAGCAACTTCTGATTGGCTTTCTAAGTGATACAGTTAGCAACTAAGTCCTAGACTGCTTACGAGCAAGGCACTTTTGGACAGGGTATACATTACTACTGTACACACATGAAACAACCTTCCCCTCCTGAAGAGGGAAGAATGGTCAGGAAAAGGATACTGAGCATGTGGTTCTACAATAGAGATTATAAACTGGATGACATATGTTAACTAAACTGATTTCTAACTTGCTCTAAAGACTTTGTTGAGAAAAGCATGTAGCGAAGGAGGCTATAAAGTCAAACTTAACAGAACTACAAATACACCCTACATCATCCTGAGCAGGTCACACTCAGTGGTCTGAATATCCTGAGTAAGGCAATGAGTACTCTCAAAACCTGTAAAAAACCCAAAAAGATGACAGATTCTTACAAATAATTTATTTAAATGATACTGCCTTATACTAATATATGTGTGTTTTCCTACTTGTCTCATGGTAAACCAATCCAGTATCTGTAAGAAAAATGCTTTAGCATAAAAAATTGAAGTAATAATATCAAAAGGCCAGACATCTTGATTTTACCTCTGACTATGCAAACTTCAGCTAGTTACTTCATTTTCCTGTCTCACTTTCTGGAACTGTGAAGTGAAAATAGTCAAGGATTTTGGAAAGTTTCATTCCTTAATGTCTGTAAAATACCTGGAGATCCAGACAGCAGGTACAGGGAAGTGTAATCATTAATCATCATTCTGAAATTAAGAAATCACATTTGAGGTTCTGTCCATAACAGAAGAAAGCCATGAAACAACTCTAAGTACCTTAAAGACTATTACACTTGTTCAGTCATTTCAAGGGTTTGATAAAAGAAATTTCCAATCAGAGTAGACAGAAAAATTTAAATCTGTTCAGGAACAAGCTGCAATATTAACTGTTCAGTATGCCAATATGTTAACTAGCATTTGCTTTGCATTGGAACTTTGCACAGCAAAGCCACCCTTCTGCCAACAGAAATGAAGAAATACCTATTAACAGCATGGGGAGTGGGGATGAGAAAGAAGAAATACAGAAAAAGCTTTATTTCTGACATCAGGTAGTGATGCAGAGACAGGTTTGCACCAAAAGCTTGACTTCCTTTCAGATAATGTGTAAGTTTCTGTGGGAATTATATACAGAAAATTTTACTGAAGGGTAGAGAACTTTGAGTATGCAATACCTTAACTCCAGCAAAAAGTGGAGGGAGAAAAGTAGCAACAGATAACCAGATACCATAGCTGGAAGGAAGAAAATATTTGAGTAACAGATAATCAAAACAAACAGATAAATAATAAAAAAATGTGCAGGTAAAGAGCTGACTAAAGGAGGTGGTGCATACAATTCATAAAGCATTTGTCCTACAATACAAAGGAACTGAAGGGGAAGGGTTGAAATTCTATTCAGGACAATATTGCCTTTCCTGACATCTCTCCTCCCTCTGTGAAAATGAACATTAGTAACACTTCGGAACCTGACATTAGTTTTATTATGCACTCCATGTACTCTCCAGCCCGCCTTGCTGCTCTGGTTTCTTCTATTGACAAACACCAGGTTAGTCCATTACAAATATTATACAAGTTCTACTGGAGAATCAATACAGTTTATTAAATTAGCTGATGTAAATTTGTCTGCTTCTGGATCTAGACCTTAATGCGGGAAAACCTCGGAGGAGACAAGATTTGACAAGTACCTTCGTGAGCATTAGAATTAGTAAAGCTTTTATCCCACAGATTTTTGGGTTTTGGCTAACTGACACTGAAGTCTAGGAAAGTGTGAACTTTTTATGGAAGCTTTTCCTGTGCCTGAAGCATTTCTAAGGTAATTTTCTTTATACCTGAAAAACCATTTCATGAAAGTTTCAAAAAATGATCTACCTGGCAATAAGAAGGACCACAGCCCTGGATTTCAGGAGAGGAGACTTTAATGACTTCAGAGATGTCCTCGGAAGAATGCTATGGGATACGGCTCTAGAGACAAAAAGGGGTCAAAAAGAGCTCATTGATATTTAAGTATCTCCTCCTGCAAGATAAATAAGGGTCCATTTTTCCAACAGAGGATGTGAGATCCATGCTTAGTAGCAGCACAGAATGCAAATCACTCTCAGAGCAGCTTATGAAGAAAGATATCAGACTGTACATTACCAGAATCACATACTGTGACAAATTCAAAATGGATCAAGCTTAACTTATAAATACTACTGCCTACATTTCATAACTCATTTGCAGATTACAGGTTTTCCATAGTACTACCTTATCCCCATTTCACAAAGTAGTAGTACCATATCAAAGTACTAATCATGCATGCAGATCACTTCTACTGATACTCATCTAGGATCCTTGAAAGTGGCATAACAGAGTATAAGCCAACAATCCTTTTAGACTTACAGACGTTTATTGAGGTAAGGCGACTTTAAAGTGATGTAAGAACTTCAACACCTAAGCATGGCTGTACTCTTTAGCTAAACTAACTCAACATCACACTTTAGTCAAACATGGACACTGAATGGAACCAAGGCCTCAACACAAAGTGCAAAGTAGGCACTTCCTGAGAGACTATGAATTTCTAGGAACCAGTTATCTTGCCTAACAAGAAAAGGTTTGCTGCAAGAGTTCAGTAACATAGTTACAGAGACAGAAACCCAGCTCATGTCAATCCGTTAAACACAACAGGAAAAAATCAGTTCCTCAAAAGAAATAAATAGCACCCCCAAGCTTATTTTATCAGAATAACTGAATTTTGAGTTTTTGTGAGTATAATTAATAGATGAAGTAGAAGAGCAGGGGGTTAGAGATTGTAGTTGTCCAAATTCACAACGAAGAAACAGGAAAAAATTACTAGATATAGGTCGAGTCTGCTCAACTCAATAGGACACACAGACTGTAGAGTCAGAAGTACACTATATAAATCAATTGGGTTAACTTAGGAAAGCTAGGAAGTGAATTTGCAACTGTGGAAACTATGAATAACAAGAGAGGAAAGCTATAGGAAGCAGCTGGGATTCTAAAGACAAAAATTACTGGTTCAGAGATTTTCTGTGCAGTTGGACAACAATACTTAAAGAGAGTTCTCACTTCACTTATACTGGTAACTTCTAGTACCAAGGCTACTACATCAAAGACTTAATTGCATATGTGTAAAGGAGTGTCCTTACTCTTCTGTTCATGCTGAACCAAAACACACATTCCTTCTTCATAGTGCTCTACCTCAGGTTCCATCTACACTGCTCACAGCAGCTCAAAACAGAGCTGCCAGAGTTTATTCCATAGAAACAAGTGTAGACACACCATAACAACGCTCCCTGTACGTCAGCTGACCTGCTGAGGCAGATCAACTAGTCTCAGGCTGCCATCAAAGCAATATTGCTCTGCAATTTCCAGGTCCCAAGCTAGTATCTTGGTAGTCCTGAATTGTACCATATGGAAATAGAAACACTGAGCTCAGATTGCCTATGTAAACATTGCATTGCACAGCACAGACATACACTTGAAGCCAACAGCATGGGGAGAAGTATGTTTTATGGTTCACTGAGAAGGGATGAAGATAATCCTTTCTGCAGAACAGGCACTTTCACAGCTCAGGGCAGGTTGAGAGCCAACAGTGGGCTGAAAGCAGATGTGGGCTGCACAGAGACTCTTCTTCTCTTAAAACCTCTTTGCAGAAAGTCACAGTATAAGGAACAAGAGAAAACAAGATTTTCATCTCCTTTCTCGACCTCTCTCTCTCCTTTTCAGCATCTCTGCTGCTGAAGAGTAGATCAGAAATATCATAAAACATACTAGTTAATGAAACTAAGGCTTCATAGACATTCTACTGGATAACTGCCTATGTACATGTAGTGTGCAGATCATCTCTTGAGACTTGTCACAAATGAGAGAAGAGATAGACCAAGTTTGTTTAATATAAGAAACATGGAACATTCAGAATCCCAGACCAGGTCACAAAACTTAGAACTCATTTTCTTCCAGGGAACAACCCCATGATTTCAAATACTAACTATTCAGGCCCATACTGGACCCTAAAGAAGTCTTAATTGAAAAAATCCATTTCAGTTGGTTTGAATAAGAATGCTGTCATAGGGATGGGAAGCTTGCCAAAAGACTGCAAAGCAAATAGTAGTAATAATTACCAGTTGAATTTTGGATAAGTGCTTAGCAGAATGTAACAATGATCACTGCTTACTTAAATGTTTCACTCAACTGGGACAAAAAGTAAAGGACATATTAATTTAATTTGCCAATGACGCAACCAGTGAAGAACTGTCAAAAGACACAAAATAGTGAGAAAACACTGGAAAACAAACAGAAAAGTTTATTGGTTTTCAAAAAAAAAGTACATCTAGAGTGTTATACCTCTGGAATATAAAATTGAAAAAAAGTTTTGAAATTAAGAAGAGCTGGTGTATGTTCAGAGATAGTTGAAAAGGAAATGTAATACTGAGGGGAAAACAAAACCCAAACCAGTTTAGATAAGGAGGATTTTCAGTGTACTATATTTAATTCCACAAATGGTATTGACAGAATGGTATGAACTTAATTCAGGGAGGGACTGGCTGAAGACTTCATCAGTGACCCAGTTCTACAAATGATTACTGCAATGCATTTTAGATCTATGCAATGCAGATGTTTTAGCTTACAATGCTTGTAGATATACCTCAGCATCTCCAAAATGTAATCCTCCACTTATTTCTCCCCAGCTTCAGAAATCCTTTGTCCTGATACTCCAGAGTAATCAGTGGTTCCAGGCAGAGTTATGTTGATAAATCATAAATAGCAACAGCTATAGCTGTAGGGCAAAGGAACTGCGACGTGAATAAGATTGAAAATCATTCATTTCAGCCAAGGCTATTTCACTGCAGAATGAGTTTCCAGAGAGCACTTTATTAAAATTCACAGCTTAATTATTTTTAGGACATACTTACTGACTCATAAAAAAATTCCTACAATAATATGGTATAAAAATCTGATTTGGCTTTAATAACAAAAGGGAAAGGAAAGAAGATTCAGACATTGGCTGTGACCATCATGGTATTGTTCTATGCACCTCACTAGACAGATTGGCTAAACTAACAATGGAGCAACATTGTAAGCAACAACTTACAAGGGAGGGAATAAAAAAGACAGAGGAATTTAACATAGAGAGTTACATGTGGAAACATCAGAACAACACTAGCAAAGGAAGGGATTTTGTAACCTCAGGAAAGTAATCTTGTCAGCAAAATGCATTAAAATAGCATCATTCAAAATTCAGACAGGAGAACAATGGACCATTTAGCTCTTCTCAATCTCCAGTTTACATGACTTAGATGGATGGGGAAATTCTTTAATTTTTGTAAGGAATCTAACCTTCCTGGCAAACTCAAGAAAAGCTAGTCAGAGAGACACCGCTCTTCTCACTTCATGACAGAGCCTGCATGCTTGGTTGTGCTAAGCCTCCCTTTCCACAAGCTCCAGAGAGAGGTAGGCTTCCAGTTTCCTAATTCAAGTGTGCAGAAGCAAAGAGGTAGCCATCACACCATGTGATAAATGCGAAAGAAACACGGTAATTTTATAAGAAGATTTTATTTCAATATGAGCAGTAACAGTACTTTTTGACTGAAGGGGAGGCAAGTCTGCAAAAAGGATTCGTAACCAATATAGTCCAGCATACTTCCTGCAGCAGTTTTATGTTTCGGTGCTATATCTAAGGTATCAAACAACAGCTATTTTTGCTGGAAGCAGTTCTAAATTGGGAGGGGGAGAGTGGAGCAAAGAAAGAAAAAACAGAAAAGCTGTTGAAAAGCACAAAGAAAGCTGAAGCTCTAGAAAAAAAGTGCCAATGGTTCTGACTGAGCTTTCTGTTTGCTTCTCAATACATGAGGCCTGGAACAAGTTTCTCAGTGCAAAATTTCTCTAATTGGCTGGAAAGCATTTAAGGAAAAATCTTTTTAATTAAAAACAGAGAACCAACAAGACATGAAAGCCATGGGGGCTGGGAGAGGCATATGTTGACCTTATGAAGCTTCACAGCAGAACTCTGCAGGGGCTGGTTAAACTGAGAAAGCACAGTTTTAATTAAAGAGTCCTGAGGAACAGACAATTCAAAAAAGCGGGTCAGCTAGACTCCAAGAGGTCAATTTAAGCGTAAGCAGAGGGAAAACAAGACTTCTGGCCATTCTGCCTTCCTCTGGGAGAAATCTGTTGCTAACTGATCATTATGCTCTCTGCTTCTCAATACAAACACTAGCTGTCCTCTAACCACCTCTATGGGTGCTGCATATCATTGTACGTGTTAAAGGAGGGCACAATGGGTTACAGAAAATGGGGTTACATCAGGCTGGCATCTGGTCACTAGTGGGGTTCCACAAGGTTCTGTCCTCAGCCCAGTTCTCTTCAACATCTTCATTAACGACCTGGACTCAGGATTCAAAGGAATACTCAGTAAGTTTGCTGACAGCACTAAATTGGGAGGAGCTGTCAACTCCCTCAAGGGCAGAGAAGCCCTGCAGAGAGACCTCAACAAATCAGAGATGAGTAATCATCAACCATATGAAGTTGAACTAGGGCAAGTGCCAGATTCTGCATGTGGGACAGGGCAATTATGATTGTGTGTATAGACTAGAAAACGAGAGACTGGAGAGCAGAGCTGAGAAAAGGGACCTGGGTGTCCTGATGAATGGCAAGTTGAATATGAGTCAGCAGTGCCCTGGCAGCCAGGAGGACCAACCGTGTCCTGGGGGGAACACCAGGCAAAGCATCGCCTGCCGGACGAGGGCGAGGATTGCCCCGCTCTGCTCTGCACTGGGGCAGCCTCACCTTGAATATTGTGTGCAGTTTTGGGTGCCACAATATAAAAACAACATTAAGCTATTAGAGAGTGTCCAAAGGAGGGTTATGAAGATGGTGAAGGGTCTGGAGGGGAAGCCGTATGAGGAACAGCTGAGGGCACTAGAGAAGATGAGACTGAGACCTCACTGCAGTTACAACTTCCTTGTGAGGGGAAGAGGAGGGGCAGGCACTGATCTCTTCACTCTCATGACCAGTGACAGGACCTGAGGGAATGGCCTGAAGTTTTGTCAGGGGAGGTTTAGGCTGGATATTAGAAAAAGGTTCTTCACTCGTAGGGTGATTGGACACTGTAACAGGCTCCCCAGAAAAGTGGTCAGAGCAACAAGCCTGTCTGAGTTCAAGAAGCATTTGGACAATACTCTCAGGCCCATGGTGTAATTCTTGAGGTGTCCTTTGCAGGGCCAGGAGTTGGACTTGATGGTCCTGATGGGTTGCTTCCAACTCTGCATATTCTATGATTCTACGACAAGAAATTTTGTGAAGTTTTTTCACAAAGAAACCTCAGTTTCTTGAAAGTGGATCACATTCATCTGTTTGTCAAATATGTGTTTCCTTCTAGTCCTGGTATCATATTCCCAATGCATGGAATCCCAGATATGCTTATGCATACTTGAAAATAGAACTCTGCATCTTGCTAAGCTTCTAAAGCCAGTAGAAAATCCTGTAAAACAGATCCAACATACCACCAAGCAGAAAAAACCAAACCAAACCAACAAAAAAAACCCTAAACAACAAACTTCTCTTTACTTTTTGAAGTGTTATGATCACATTTAGTGAAGCTAGTAATTTTTCCCTTGCTATTCAGAGACAAAAGGAAAAATAAACCTCCAAAAATAAAGTCTTCAAACAAAGGGAGTAATAAAGGGCAGTGTAACTAGAACCCATTAAGTAGCAGAGATAACAGAGAAAAATGAAACCTAAAAGCTGCCACAACTCTCCATAAAGAACTACTTTCCAGTAGTTCAAAAGGATAAGGAATCAAGCAGAAAAGTAACATCTACAGTAATTTTCCAAGAGAAACAGTAACATTAGTGCATTTCAATTATACGCTTCTACATATACAGGGATTGTTACATTTAAGTATTGTTTGTGTTCAGACAGATTTCTCTCTTATTGGTCCTTTGAGAACTCATGGCTAGATGCATCTGCTTGGATGAATGACATGCACATCCTGAGTCAAGGCATGGTTATTTCAAGACCAACAGACAAAGCAGAAAATTTCCCTGCATCGAGGAGGAGCAACTAGCAGCCAGATTAAGAAATCACTTCACTTGTTTGTGAGATCGTGCCTACTTTTCTAAAATCCCAACTAAACACTCAAAAGTGGAAAGGCGGGGGTTTTATTTGTTTGGGCTTCTGTGAGCTTGTATAAGTTTGGAAATTGCATAGCCTTATTTACATCTTTAATATTCTCTCTTGCTTCCAGCCAGGCTACAAGCTTTGACGCAAGTTATTTATTATATTCACCTATATCCTCACAGGGCTGGCATTTATGTAGTTTATTAAGGACACCCTCCATGGATGGAGAAAACTAAGAAAAAGCCACCACTTGCTCCTAAAACATGAAATTCAAATCTGGAATGAAATTTAAAGTAAATGAGAGAGGGAAAAACAGCAGTAAAGGAACAATTAAAACCAAGGACATCCTAGAAGGCATGGCAATTAGTGAATGTAATATTTTTGATAAAGGAAGACAAAATATGCCTTCATAGTTCTTCAAGGACATAAATCAATGACAACAACAACGAATAGAGCAACTCCTGCTCAGAAACAAACCCAGGAGAGAAAACTGGGGCAGATCAGAACCTTGCTGTAGAAAAAAAGGGTTTATTTTCATCTTTTCTGCACACAGAAATTCCATTGACATAAAACAGCATTTGATGAATAACACTCCATACACCTGACACAGGGCATCAAATGCAGAAATTCTAGTTCAGGTCTCAAAAGCAATATACTGATGTCAACCTGAGCTATATTGCTTCTAATTTCAGAAACAACAGGTTATTTGCCCCATGCTCTTTTGCATAGCATATGATAACCATAAACATAATGTCTTACTAAGACTCTATAACTTAGCTTGTGGTGGTTTGACTCTGGCTGGACACCAGATGCCACCTATAGCTGCCTCAAACCAAGCATGGGAACAAGGTAAACAGAAGGCCTGGGAAATGTCAAGATGACCTTGTACTGTTTTACCTAAAGCCTTGATTTACTGACCAGGATGGAGACAGGCTCTTGGATTACAGCTTGTTGTGCGTGGGGTGCGAATGGGGCGACTTGAAACTCCAAGGTCTGTGTGTGTGGTAAGCGTGTGGCGGCCGCCCGTGTGTGTGGTGAACGTGTGACATGCAGCTGTATTCTGCCTTGACTGCTTAGCCACTCCCAGCTGAAGCTACACTATATAACCCTGGATAATTAGAATCAAAGTGATTTCTGTCAATCACAACAGGAGTCCGTGCCTCATTTTGCCACACCCACCAAACCTGTTCTGTCATTCCCCTTCCTCAACTGGACAATTGAGAAAAAATATAATTAAAGGCTTGTGGGTCAAGATAAGGACAGAGAGAGATCACTCACTGATTGCAGTCATAGGCAAAACAGACTCAGCCTGGGGAAATGAAATTGAATTTATTACCAATGCAATCAGAAGAGGATAGTGAGAAATAAAACCAAACCGTAAAAACACCTTCCACCCAGCCGTCCCTTTTTCCCGGGCTCAACCTCACTCCTGATTTCTCTACCTCCTTCCCACCCCTGAGGGGCACAGGGAAACCAGGAATGGGGGCTCCAGTCAGTTCATCACACATTGTCTCTGCCACTCCTTTTTCCTTGCTCTCTTCCCCTGCTCCAACAAGGGATCCCAGCCCTGGGAGACAGTCCTCCACAAACTTCTCCAGCATGGCACTCTCCCAAGGGCTGCAGCTCTTCACAAACTGTTCCAGTGTGTGTCCCTTCCATGGGGTGCAGTCCTTCAGGAATGCAGTGCTCCAGCTTGGAGCATGATGCTTCCCAATGGAGTCACATGTTGTGCCAGCAAAGCTGCTCCAGCATGGGCTCCTCTCTCCACAGGTCCACAAGTCCTTCCAGGAGCCTGCTCCAGCATGGGTTTCCCATGCAGTCACAGTCAAGGAAAGAAATCCAGGTCTAGTCTATGCCTGAGTGTGGTAATGACCATATTTCACCTATCATGTTGCACAGGTTCAGCTTCTTAGTAAATTAGTTTAGTTCTTAAGTGGACATGAATGTTATGAGTTCCCCTAAACACAAGTATAGCAACAAAAATCCCACAGCAAATAAAACTGAAAGAAAAAAAAATTCAAGGTTATCAAGTTTGTAGTCCATAATTACTGCTAGAGAACCAGAGAAACTGGACTAAGTGGATGAAAATATTGACAGCAAGTTCTCTAAAGGGATGCATTCCTGTCTCTAGTTAATGTAAAAAGAAAATGTATATAAATGTATAAATATACAGTTAAACATGCCATATTTGTTTGGACTCTTTTAAGCCCCCAACCAGAGCACAGTAACATCCACCTGAGCTTTTGTTCCTGTGCTCACCCTTTCTCTTCCAAGTACCTTGGTGATTACATTTTCTTACTTACATAAAACTACTAAGAGTAAAAGAGAAGGGAGATATTATGTAGCTAAAACTTTTCAGTTCTTTTCAACAAATCCTGGTGCCCTTCAACTGGCTGAGGTCAGTTGCTAGATAAATGGAGCCCGATAAACTTGTACTGAAAATACTGCAGTGGGTACTTTCCATCAGATAGTTTCTTCTCAATTTGTCAGTAAGGTTTACCGCTAACAGCTGCAGTTCTGGTGGATGACTTCTTCACTATCATCTCTAACTCTGCTACAGAAATACATTCAAGGAGTCTATGCTTTATGTTTCCTGACTGTGACCTGATCTCAAATCACATTTGTCCTTGCTGCATTCTGGTTAAATTAATATCATACAATTAATCTGAAATATTTAAAATATTATTTCTGAACTAAAGTAAATGATTTATAACTTAATAAAGTAGCTATCACTGGGAAGAAGGGGTGACAGACAGCATAGTTACTTCAGTAGCTAACTATAGATTTTGTCATGTTCAACTATGATCGTTTAATTTTCAAAGATCTAAATGGCATATGTCAACTCAGTCTTTATTCACAGTCTTGCAAGCTCTCTTCATCATAAGAAGAGTTGCAAAGCCTAGCCAGAAGGTGAGGCTTTATCTATAATTAAGAGATGGTTCTAGTCTTCCCTGCAAGAAGAAATGAAGCTGAATAGCCTGCAAAAAGTGAAGTTTATAGTAAAAAAAAATAAAAATCAACATTCATATTTCTACAGCAACTTTCAGTGTATTTGCTTGAAATACTAAATTAAAAAGTAAAACAAAACATGATTTTAGTTGCATGTAGTTACATGAGTTCATTTTGAACTCTGGCCAGTTCTGTAATACCTAATATACGGAGTGTAAGAATAGCTAGACATGATAGTACAGTGCTGAATAGTTATTTTGGCACTGAAGCTTTTTCCTTGTGGGTAGGGTCAGGGAAGAGGTCACACAGTTGTCAGTGGTCCCCGTTCCCCAGCCATCCAGATTCTGTACCATCATCTAGGAGCTATGCCAGAACTAGTTCAGGCACAGCTCAGGTGGCAGCATTCACTGCCCCACAGCCCAACACTGCTACAACCAACCTGCTGCAGGGCTCCTCCTAATTAAAGCACTCAGTTACCCCAGCTGCCTAATAATCTCAGCACTTCCTTCCCTCACGCTCCACACACGATATTCTAATCATCGCTGGGTCCTATACACCAATCCCCAGCACATATTTTTTCCTATCCATCCCAATGCACAGGCCCATAGATGTCCTCCCTCTGATCTATTGTTGCTTGACCTGCTGTTCTTTAACAGAAGTAACACTGGCAACAAGGTGCTCCTAGACTATTTTATTCTGGGAGCATTTTTAAACCATTGAACAGGGAACTGTGATGGTGTCTCCCTGCTGACAATGTTAGAATGTTAGAACATTAGAAGACAGTGTGAAGTGTCAGTATTTGTACTGCATTAATAGCCTAGCTCATGCTTTTAATGTCAAGGTAACAGGAAGATGCTGGAATACTTGCCTCCATTTTTCCCCACTGTTCGGAAACACCTCCAGAAGGTCCGAAGAAAAGACGCCCTGTTATGAGGGGTCGCTTGAACAAAGCTGAACTCACGGAACAAGATGTGTGTTCCTTGTCGCACGCTGTTAAAACTGCGGAGATAAAGTCAAAACAAGAACGTTAGAAAGCTGAACCGACATGAATGTTCTGGGAACAGCTAGGACAGTAGCAAGAAAACCACTAGCCATTACATTTGGTGAAACCAGATCTCCAAAGTTTATACCCATCTGTTCTCTAGAGAGAAGACTATTTGCAAAAACCACACATTGGAATTCAATTATAGGAATTAGAGGTTTGTGAAAGTAAAATTTATTCTAAAGAATCCCAGCAAGAGGTGTCCAAGAGCCACTTATTTGAAAACAATCCATTGGAAAATGGCTGGCCAAGAGTAACTGTTGTTTATCTGACCAGAAGATGCCCTTTTTTTTAGTACCATTTGAACTTCACTGCTATTCTCATTACAGTTTTCTGTAAAGCCACAAAAAAATTCTCTTTAACAGAAGCCTCAAGATTTCATTTCTAGGTTACCGAAACTTGACCGCATTGTATGTATAAAACTTACTGCAGTTGTCACAAAAAGACAATTGACACATCTCTAAACACTTTGCATTAGTGCATTTTGAAAAGAGTACCTAGATTATGATGGATAGTCAATTCGACATTCACATTTTTGTACTTTTGCATAAATTTCTAAAATATGAGTTGTAAGCACTTTAGGCTAACTTATTACAGCAAACATTTGTCTTACAAAGGTTTCTCTGAAGTGCAAGAAGTTCTCCTTTGGGCATGGTAAAGCTCAAGATACAAGAACAAAAGAAATGCAAATGCAAACATTATATACCAAAAGGTATAATGACAGGGCTGCCTCAAAGATAGACTTTGTGCATTCTGCTCTGCATCAAGCAAGTGGGACAAAGCTTTGAAACACTCCAGAGAGATCATTAAAAACATTCACTTGGGACAGCAGCTTAAGTCTCCCGCACAGGAGAGAATTAATGCCAAGATACAAGTTTACTTTCATCACAGCATATCCTCTCCATAGGTAGCATCTCCACAACAGAAAAAATCTGGTGGTCAGTGAACCCTCCCAGTTTGCAATTTTAAATCACCTCTTTAAATATAAATAGTTCAAATCACTTTATCCTTCATAGTACAGAAAAGGGTTTCAGACTTGAAAGAGAATTATACCATACTTGAGCAAAATTTAAAAAGTCACATAACAACTGGGGCTGTGCGTGTGTATGTGGAGAGAAGCCAATTCAGCTTTTACAAAAGGAATCACAAGTTTTCATTTTTAACATCCTGGTTATCAAACACGTGCGAGCAAATGGAATTTTTTGTCAGGTGTTGAAAAGTAGTACAGAACACCTACTAGTAGCTCTAGCCCACCTACCCAGGAGGAAATGCAACTCTGAAATAAGTACAATCACCTTGTGATTAAGAAACACTCATGACTCTTGAATACTGGAATTAGGAGCTCTTTCTGAAAATATAATGGACAAATACAATATTTTGTATTTATGAAGCCTATATTCATGCACCAGAGAAAAGCACAACCATTGTCCCAAGAGATTAAAGTAAATAAATAAATCACGTGCCAGATCAAAATATGCCAAAGTTACATTGCAAATATCGTTGCAAGTAGAGAGTATTTCTTACAAAGAACTGTAGCTCACTGCTTTAGAGTGAGTTCAGAGCAGGGGAAAGTAACTTGCAAAAGGTCCCACAAGACGCCTGTGACAAAGCTGCAAATGGAGTTTCAGATCTTCTCATCCCCAACCACAGCCTGTAAGATTTTTTTCATTTCTGGTTTTCATTGTTTTGCTGATGATTTGACAGGCTGATGGAGAAAAGAAGGATAAGAATGAAAAAGAAAAAACTTGATGTAATAGGAGAAGACAGTTTTCAGAAAGATAAGATGCGTAAGGGAGACATTTTGGAAGAGAAAGAAGATAAAGGCGGAATGATACAATTAAATGCTCCAAATTATTCTGCTCAGAACAACTGCAGAACATGCAACTTATGGAAGCAGATCCTGGCAAAACTGTAATGGAAAGGTCCAGACATGAAGCTAGTAGACTATTAATTCACAGCAGACAGCCCTACTAGATTACTCCTTATTTCTAATAAGTGAAAATTCAAGTCACTTGCATTTTCAGCATGGGATGGCTCTAAACCTACTAAGCAGAAGGGTATGATATCATTTGTTGTTGCTTTCTCAGTTAAAAGAGTGGGTGGGTATGTTGGAACATCAGCACACCTGGATGTGCTGACAGCCAAGTGCCGTCAGCTAGCTGAGTAAAAGAGGATTTTGTTTAACTAAACAATGGAAAGATTTTTTCCCCAAAAGCTCAAGTCTGCAAGCATGGGAGCCAGAATTTTATCCCAGTTAAGATGCTACATTTTAGATACCCTATTTTATAAATTCCTTTGTATAAGCTGTAAAAATTCAGCTCAAAGCCAGCCCACGATGGAGCTATCCAGCAAGGAGGCCGGTAACAAGTCAAGAGATCTGCTCTCAGGCAGGGTTAAGACCACTACAAGGGACAGGAGCACTATACATTTTGAACTATACATGTTGAAATTCCTTTATCATGGGTAGATGGGCAGTACCAAAATAACTTGGCCACCTTTCTTTAACAGCTACCCAGAGGTGAAGTTACCACAAAATAGGGCAAACTTACAGGTAAACACTTCTGGAAGAAAAAGAAATTATGACAACCTAAAACCATTACAGGTATTCCAACAGCAGGTAGGGAGTATGACTAACACCTTACTTCTGATCTTTATATGCATGAGAACAGATGTCTTCTCCAGTTCCTTTTGAATACAAAAATGAAACAAGCTGCACTCAGAGGAATGGCTTAAGTAAGCAAGATACCAACAACAAATCAACAAACTTAACTCGAACGTTCTCAGCAAGTTTAACAGCTGCTGAGATTCTTCCTGTAGGATTGCTCAGTCTTCCCTCTATCTGTCCTCCTCTCACTAAACAACTGATACTGTTAGCAAAGTAAGGCAGCCAGAGCTTATCAGCACATTTGCAGAAGAAAGACATATGAACAAACCAGGGTATCTCAACAAGTTATTACTTTGTCCTCAATCATTGAGAAATGGGTTTGTGAATCCAGATGAAGGGAAAATAATTTTTTACTTCTCTAGCTAACTTCTTTCCCCTCGTTAGGCATTTAGTACAGCCATCTGCAAGAGATTCCTTCCAGAAGAAAGCTTTCAACACCTCTGCAAGTCTCCAAGACCCCTGTTGAAAACCTAACGGTTGCTCCAGTCCTCTACATTACCAGTAAAGACAGTAGGCAAATTAGAATATTAACAACAGTTACTAATGATGTGATTTTGTCTTGCCGAAACCAAGACTACAAAGGGACCCGAGTGTTCATTAGTTTACACCCGTTTACTGTGAACACTCCTACTTCTCACAAGAATTGTTACGCAACTGAATACTCTGTTAACAAAACAGCTTTTCCCATTCCCCTATGAGACTGTCCTGGAGATAGATGAGAGAAGATGAATGCAAGGTTCTGACTTGATGGGAAGATCTAAATAAATTTTTACAGTAGGGACTTCAAGATGCTTACTTTCTCATTCCTTTCCTTTACATGTGCCCGAGCAGCCAAACCACAGAACAGTCTTCCAACGCCACTGCTGAGAAAGCTGTGTCTTGCAGCACACCCAGACTACGCTTGTGGGATGGCACATGCACGTGAGAGGAAGAAAACATTTTGGGAGGAGACTGTGATAATGCAGCCCCAGCCCTCAGAAATGGCTACTGTGCTGGGAACTCTAGCACTCAGGTGCTGCTTTTCTGAACAGAGCTGCTTTCATAAGGCTTTGTCTTTTGTGTAATTACATTTCGGCAACCTGCCAGAGTTCAGAAACTTTCAAGCCCTCCTTTCAAACCTTTGGACTTCTGAATAGATTGTAAAAGTCTCAGGATGCTATGGTAACATCCCAATTGAAACCCACTACAGCAGTTAGCCTCTGCCTGCTGAACTTGGGCAAAGCCAAAGACACACAATGCAGAGAGAGCCTCAAGTTCTCAAGAAAGACAGAAGAGCTTGCCAGGACCCTGCTGTTCTCCTAGAAGGTGTCACCTTTGGTTACCATGCGAGCAGCTGAATGAGCTTACAGGACCTCTCCTCTACGGAAAACAAGGAACAAGGACCATTACTCCTTACCTTGTAGCATTACTGCTTGCATTTTCTATTAAGAGAATGACAGAGAAAGAAAATCACTTTGCAGGCTTATGTTGCTTCTTCAGGATGAACAATTTACCCACAACTACTCTTCTGAGTTACACAGGTGTCTAAGTCATTAAAACAGACTTGAATGACCCAAGCAAAAATAAGGTAGTCTTTAAAGCAGAGCTGCCACCAGAAGCTGTGCCTAGACTGACCAAAACATCTGTAGAGAGAAACAGTGCAGAGGACCTGATGTCAACACTATGGGCATCCCAGGGTTTGTTTTCTCTTGAAACACACTCTGGACTAGCTCTAGTCCGTGGACTGAATGCTCATTTGCAGTAGGAATACATCTTCCAGTTTAGCTCCATCTGAAAGGAACACAGGTCACGAGCTTCAGGACTGCTTCGGGTGTGAGCCAAAGCACAGTAAGTAGGGATAATCAGGAGTATTAGGATTAGAGACTAGAGCACAATGCGTAACAAAGAACTAGCTCTAGTAACAGAAAATACTGAGATACAAAAGACTTTAAAACCCAGGTCATTTCTGTCCTAAAGTAACTCATCCACACACAAAGCATCCCCAAATGACCAATCACACTTATCCCAAGGCTATGCTCTGAAACAACAAAGTGAGGTCTACCTTGCCTGGAAGAAGCCCTGAGTGGGAACTCTTAAAACTCTAGGGAGCACTGGAGGAGAAAAATTCACTGCTGTATGAGTGTAGTTTAAGACCATTCTATTCTTCACCCATTGGTTTAAGTGTACTACACTATTTGCAATATTCAGATGAATCATTGGACTGTTTCTGTAGCTATTTCTCTCGGAAGGTAACATAGCACCATTAGCAGTCCTCAAATCAAAGCTCTTGTATCAAGTGCTTTTTAAAATTCCACAGACTGGCACAATGAACTCAGCCTCAAGGAAATCATCTTCCTCTAATGAAATTATCAATGCTTTTTAGGCACTTGCTCCAAATGTGTTAGGAGTGTTAAGACACAAAACAGATGCTAAAAGTTATTCCTGATGACTGGCTTTAAGAAATTGTATTTTAACAACCAGGGAAATTGAAAATCATTAACACACAAAACTTTTGCAAGATTGGGTGATGTAACACTGCACACTCGGAGACTGGATTTTTTGAGATCCCTTCTGTCTCACCCATTCAAATTTATTTCAGCTGAAGGGTGTGGAAAGAGGGAAAGAAGTGACACAAACATTAATTATGTGTTTTCAGACTTCTTGGTATAGGCCCAGGAATGTCTGTATTCATAGCAGTGTTAATACAGGTGGTACAGAAATTATCCCACGTACTAGGATGAAGGAAATGAACCATACCACCTGTGACACAGTTCAGAGTAGGCAGCAAACAAGCTGTTCTTATGTTGCTTGGTAGCAAATTAAACCCTCTGAGACAAGTCTACAGATTCTGGAGAAGGAAAGGATTAAGGGAGTTGCTGTGCTTTATCTTTTTTAGTGTCCCCCTCCTTCAATTTTTCCTACGCTAGGTCAGTAATTTAGCACTTCAAGACTTCTAAAACACAAGCTAAAATGACCATACTGAGTTATTAGCCCACGATTTAAAAAAAAAAAAAAAAAAAATAAAAAAGGCAAACGGGGGGGGGGGCAGGAATCTGTAAAAACAGAGGCCTTTTGATCAGTGCAGCATCCTGCAGTTTGCTGTAACTCAAGCTGACCATTCTTATATAGTAGGAATTAGGGACTCCCCCTGCCAGGCAGGGTCCTATTAAAACACAATAGCTGTTTGAAAAGGGTAAGCAAGCTGATATGGATATAATAGGCCACATATTGGGGCCCCTTTCTACTGTGAAATAAAGCTTCTTAGAGTTATGAGCTGGGAAGCCTAGTATTCAGGAAGATGGGAAAGGGCATACAATGGAAGAGGGTAAATAGCCCTGCAAAAGCCCTCCAAGGTGCTTAAGTGAAAAGTAAAGAAGCCTTCACAGATAAGCATCAATCACCCATGGCTAGTTCTTTCAGTCTGATCAGGTGCTATTTCAGACTACATAGTGTTTCAGGGAGTTTGGAAAGGTCTCGCTGATATAAACAGAGATTTAGTCTTTACAGTAGAGAACTGTGCAAATTGCACACCACAGAAACAGCTGCATGGACACTATAATAACCAGTTTTTACAGAGATAACTGCAAGTTGCTACCCAGTTTCCCTCAAAAACCCCAGTATTTTTCTCCCCAAATCGAAAATAAATACATAAATAATAAAACAATCCAGAAGTATAACTACCCAAAGAAAACTGCTAACTCTCCAGCTAATGTATTTAGCATTTTTTCAAACTGGTCCAACTTGACACTTTGGAGCAAGAAGAAAATTCCTTACTGAACTCCTCTATAACCCTCTATATTCTGAGGGTATGGGAGATTCAAGTCCTCAATAAGTTTCATTATCATACAGCCCTGATCTCCATTTTTTGGCTTCCTTTATTAACAAACAAGTATTTCTGCCCATCCTGTCATGCTGTGGAATTCATTCACTAGCTGCAAGATGCTACAGAAACCATATAGTGAACTTATGGCAAAGGTGAGAAGACGGCATAAAGATGAAAAACTCTACTAAAAACACAAGCAACACACAGGTTTTCTCTAATCTAACAACAGTTCCAAAAGTAGTTATGGAATTGACATCGGCTGGAGATGGATTTTGATACCAAAATGTCAATGTCCACCAAAAGAGGAGTATGGACTTGAAAATTATTGAATAACTACACCCATCTTGATCTGCTGAGATGAAAGAGCAATGCCAAGTAAAGGCAAAATTGTTCCTCAGTGCCAAGGCCAAAGTATAAGCACAAGTAAGGGCCTGCTTGCTCCACTCTGCATGTGGTCTCCTGTACCACCTATCATAGGACAATTTCATGTGTTATAAGTTAGACAGTTATTCTAAAAGGTAGCAGCACAATCAGGTTATGACTGGGATGATCCATGAAATACTGAAATATTAACTTCATATGTGTTCCAAAGAGATTCAAAACTGGTGCCATGCACACAGATCCCATATTTGCTCATTTCAGTCAGGGTTTGACTTTCAGAGAAATTCAGAAGAATTTCAGAAGAAGATAAAAAATTGACAACTAATACTCTCTCACCTATTCAGTTGTCTTGGCAAGAACCATTGCACAACAAAGACTGAGCAGCTTCCAATATTTCTATCATGGCAACAAATGAACCTTGCTAAAATTCCTTACTATAGGTGAAGCTACATCATTTGACATTAATGCTAACTCTGCATTTAGAGATTTCTTAGCTAAACCACTTTGTGCTCACTACAACTGCTTGGATACGGTGCTGACCACATACAGTTTGTCTAATTCATTTGAAGATACACAATAGGATTAATTTTGTAGGACATGAGGTTACTGCAAGTCTCTAAAGCTAATGTATTCTGAGATCTGTATGGTTTCAACACAGCACAGCATAGAAAATCTCAGATTCTCTGAAGATTTCTAGAAAGTAGACTTTTTTGCTTGGTTGGTTTCTTTTGTTTTTAAAGAAAAGAAAGATCAACCATGTTTTAGAAATGCATTTTTCAGGCTTGCAAGACTTTCATCAGTTTGCTATTTATGGAGATGCAGACATAGTTAAGGGATTTTATCCAGTAAAGGATAAGGAATTCTATTATGGAATCTTATTGCATCCCACTGCTGCAGGCATTCGCTGACTTTTACAGCAAAGCAATTAGAAAGGCTCCTCAAGACTTTCTGTGACACAACAACATTTTGCAGGCTAAGAATAAATACAAAAGTCCTTCCAACAACACAACACAAAACAAACAAACAAACAAACAAAACACCCAACAAAAAAACACCCCGACTTCAATTCTGGTCCATCTTTCTTTAAGGATATTTCTGGGAAAAATATAGCATTCCTCAAACTTACACTACTTTATTCCAATTTAATAGAAAGTCTTATAAGCTTAGACAGATGGAAGACAAGAACTCCCAAACTGATCTCCTATATACATAAAGTAGCCTAGACCCATGCCAAAGTACTTCACTAAAACAAGAACTAAATCATGAGAGTTAGAAATAAAAAGAGAGGTATAGCTCTTGACGAAGTTATCATGCATCCAACAGTAGTTCTCTTACAGCTTGAGACATCAAAAGCTTTATTGGAAGAAAGAGTATGTTCAAAAAATACATTTGTGACAGAAAATGATAAAACTATGCTTTGTAATTCTTAAGAATAATTTAAAAACCCCATAGATAACATGGAAAAAACCACTGATGTGTACCAAACTTTCTACTCTGTTAGGTTTTTCCAAAGCTGCTATTCTCTTGTGCATTCTACTGAATTCCAGTTGCCAATTTCACATAACTAAAACAGTTTTCTTCAAAACATTTACAGAAGCTACAGGAAATCCAATCCTTGCAGCACGTGACTGAGCATGAAGTGAGATTACTACTTTATATACATATTGCAGATTGTATGTAAAAAACTGTAAATAGTCCCACTACATCTGTTGTGGATATAACAATATTTATCTTTCTCATCTTTTCCTATATATTCCAACAGTGACTCAGCAAGCACAGGCAAGCAGTTTTTCATAATGTTGGAGAAAGATGCTTGTCAAACAGCGATGTCAGCATTGAATACCTACTTTGCACCATGGTAAGCTCTACTACAGACCTTTCTCAGTGGAAGTTGGACAACATAAGATTGCCAGAGTTCACCATTTCTGACTTGAGGGCCCTTTTACTTCTGCCAGGATACAAACGAAAACACAACAGAGATATGCGATAAGAAATGCAAGATATTAAAAAAAAAGCAGACTGATGAAGAAAACAAAACTGAACAAAAGAACCTGTGGCATCCCAAACAGGATGTGATGAGCACTATGAAATACCCAACTGATGAAATGAGTTATGGCAAAATAACCACAAAGAGAACATATAAAGAAGGCTCCTTAAAGATTTTCTTAAGAATACCAATGACTTCCATATCTACCTTGTTGCACTGCCAAATGCAGACAGTGGGATGGACTGGGAAGCAGAAAAACTTCAACACAGATTCACATAGCAAAGAAAAATTACTTCTCTATTACTTTCTAATCAAGGTCAGAGAGATCCATTTTCAGCAAATCCTAGGATTTTGTCCTTTTCCCTCTCTCCCTAAATTATCCAGACTTGTTTAATAATCATAGAATGGTTTGGATTGAAAGGGATCTTAAAAATCATCTAGTTCCATGGGCAGGGGCACCTTTCACTAGACCAGGTTACTCAGAGCTTCAAGCAACCTAACCCTAAACATTTCCAGGAATAGGGAATCCACAACTTTTCTGGACAAGTTCCAGCCTCTCACCACCCTCAAAGTAAAGAATTTTTTCCTAATATCTAAACTTAACCCACCCTCCTTTAGTCTGAAGCCATTCCCCCTTGTCCTGTCACTGCATGTCCTTGCAAAATTCCCTCTTCACCTTTCTTGTAGTCTCCCCTCAGGTACTGAAAGGACGCAACAAAATCACCCCGAAGCCTTCTCTTTTCCAGGCTTTGCAAACCCAAACCTCTTAGCCATTCCACATAGGAGAGGTGCTCCAACCTTCTAATCATCTTGGTGGCCTCCTCTGGACTTGTTCCAACAGGTCAATGTCTTTCCTGTACTGTCATCCCAGAGCTGGATGCAGCAGTCCAGTGGGGTCTCACCAGGGCAGAGTAGAGAGGCAGATTCCCCTCCCCACCCCCTGCAGGTCTCGCTGCTTTTGATGCAGCCCAGGACACAATTGGTTTTCCGGACTGGGAGTGCACATTGCCAGGTCATGTCCAGCCTCTCATTCACCAACACCTCCAAAGCCTTCTTGGCAGGGCTACTCATGATGTACTCATCCCTCAGCCTGTACAAATTCATACATACAGACAAAAGTCTGATTTTAACTCCCAGCTGGGATCATGTATACATCTTCAAATTTGTACTAGTAACATCAGTAACTATAATGAAAAGTAATACAAAAATTGGAAGCATAAACAGGATTATGCAATAATAATCACAAAATATTTCAAGTTGGAAGAGACCCACAAGAATCATTAAGTCCTGGCCCTGCACAGGACCATCCCCAACAGTCACACCATGTGCCCAAAAGTAACATTCAAACACTCCTTGAACTCTGTCAGGCTTGGTGCTGTGACCACTTCCCTGGGAAGCCTGTTCCAGAGCCCAACCACCCTATGATTGAAGAACCTCTTTCTAATATCCAACCTAAACCTCCACCGACACAACTTCAGTAATAATCACAAACTAAAACTAGCCAGAGGATAGTACATTCAACTCTAATCCAGAGAAAAAGCACAAACACAGTTAATTCAGATTGAGAAAGTCTAAATGCTTGTATCATTTGCCAAAATATGGGACTTTGACTTTTGGAAAATTTCAAACCTTTTTTTCCCCCCAGTTTTATTAGCTATCAACACTGACTGTATGCAACTGGCTTTACCTAAAGGAAGCTCAGCTTCATGGCAAATGTACTGCATTTCAATCTTCAAGGCTGTAAGAATGAATACAAACATACCCAACTACACAAAGTCTTCACAAAGTAGTCAGCCCACTTCTGCTGGAACTATTCTGACAAAGACCACAAATAAATATGTAATTTCTCTGATGTAAAGAAATACGGAAGAAGTGGGCAAAGACTGCCCTGCCACCCCACTGAATACATACTAGGAGCATCATAATCTGATGACACTGCACATGGAAGTTGTGATTGCCTCTCTTCAAAGAGCAAGAGCACAGTGCAGCTCAAGTTAGTGTAAAAGCAAAGAGTTATCTACGGATAACTACCCTGTGCTGACAAGATGCTGATATCAAGTGCTAACATACATATGATATGGCAAATCCTCCAGATTTTTCTGTCACCAAAACAGTATGGTAATTTTCCTGAATGGAGTATTATTACCACATACAGCATCACTGGTAAATATTGTCTTTTAAGTTCAATTCTATGTTACCCCTTTGCTACAAGTCTTCCAAAACAGTCCTGCTTACTAAAGAAATTCCTTATGTTTTTATCCCCCCTGTATTTCTTTGCAAGGGTTTGGATGCATCTGAGTATCCACTGACCTGTAAGATTCTCAGGTATGTGGGAAGAAAATACTACATTTTCTATTATGTTGGCAACATGTACAAACTACAGTGGGAATCATTGTGTTGTTGCCATTAATATATGCATTTTTTCCAGCTGTTTACTCAACAGCAGTCATCCCAATCAGCATATTTGTCAGGTTAGGACTTGTTGCAATGTTTGTTACAAAGAAACAACTCTGGGAAAAATCAAGAATTCATAGATCCTGTCTGTCATATGAAAATCCTAATGCTGTTTCTGCTGTGAAGCAATTCTGTAATAAAAACATCCCACTTCAGGAAACAGATCTACAGGTTCCACACAAAAGTCACATAATTTAAATAATAAATAAACTGATTTATCCACATCCCCCAGATCTCCCATATAAAACACATACTCCATGCACAACAGACGGGGTATTGAAATCTCATTTCTAATATGGGCTGGAGAAACTTAGATTACAAGGAAGAGAATCTGCTCTTCTAACAACTCTTCTTTGTAGAGGTAAGACTGGAATGCAACAAAGGCTTTGTGTCCATTAGCAACACTCTTAATGGAGAAATATGCAACTATTTGTAGTTCCCCAGAAACATTTATCAACAAATTCAGTCCTGTAAATTCAAGTACTTTGTGGAGAGACACTTTGAAAATGTCTTTCTTTCTCATAGCAACTTATTCACAAGAGCTGCAAAATCTGCTTCTCAGAGCTTCTGGCATGAGTGCTGTGTCTGAGTTCATATATTTGCTCTCTCTGCTGATAACTGAAGAGCACAGGAGAGGCAGACAGCAGTCTTATGCAGTACCCTAGGGATCAAGGACTCCCAAGCAAAAGCCTGTCAGGAACCATCAAGCACATTATCCTAGCTGAGTTTTTCAGCCCAAAGGGCTGCTTCACAGCTAGGTCATTGACAGCAGCAGCTTGATACTGATTACATGGCTCAGTGCAGTCTTGCATCGAGTCATAACTTTGTCTTTTTCTCTCCAAAGCAGAAGACATGTAGGACTCCTGAGAGTATGTGAGGAACGTACAAAGTGGGGGTTTTTTGCAATTGCTGATAAGATTGTATTAGAGAGAATATTAACATTTTATGTCATATCCTAAAAGTATTGTTACCTCCCAGATGCTATTGATTTTGTCAAAACACACAGAACTAACACTAAAAAAACCCCAACATCCAATGCCTCTCCCCCAAACAGTCGTACTGAGAAATTCTAATGAATGGCTCCATCTCTCAGAAAGGGAATCTGGCATAACTTGTCAAAGCCCTAAGGACCTTCTCACTACTGTTTTTGCTGTTTACACCATAATCGTACAAAGCACAGAGACAACATTCTACAACGCTCCATGCTGTAAAGTACATGCAGTACAATATCACTTCTGTCTTGAAGAGCTTATACTCTCCTTGCAAACAAGACAAAACAAGTTACTCTGAAAAGGGGAAAGATGCAGAGCAGATGACAGCAAGATAAGGTCTACATACACATATGCAAAGAAAAAAGAAAATTGATGGCTCTGAGCTAGCTCTAAGAATCTCTCCTCTTTATGAGCAGATAATTCAGCTTATTTCCAGTTGCCAATTAAGGTTGTCTTCCATGTGTGGCTTAGCTCTCATGGGCATCCCATCTGTCTTGTTCCTGGCCCTTCCCCTCACCCTCCTTCCCCAAGGGTACTGAGACTTTTTTAAAGAGGAGGACATTGTTTACAGATTTATGTCAATAATGTTCTATAGCAATAAAGGACTGAAAAAGCAAAAAGTTTTTCTGATACCAAAGCCTGTGTCTTTGCTAGAGAAAGCCAAGGGAGCAGTATCATATTTGTCCCTAATGAAAGAGTTGCACAAATTGTTCCAGCCAATTCAGACAGCAAGAGAAAATGAGGCACTTTAATTGCTAGAAGTTGATACTCCTCATCATGATAACATCTTCCTACCTAAGGATCACAAACTATATAGCACTGGCAGTCCTGTTACTCTGAACAAAGCACATGTCTCTTTTGTAAAATAGGGCTCTACACAGTGCAGAGTTGGTATTTTGAATTGCCAGACACAGAGCAGACCTTAAAGCAGTATCTGACCCCCAATCCCCTCAAACACACACATCACAGGTGCCTTCTCAGATAAACACGGTTAAACTGTCACACAAGATCCAGCAGGGGCATTCAAGTTAGCAGAACATCCCTTACACTTAAAGGGGATCTCAGACATTAGTTGGCAGAATTCAATGGAAGTCGTGCTGCATCTCCAAGCTAAAAGCAAGATGTCATTCTCAGTCATGCTCTACCTGCCATGTGGTCAGGAGACATGTCACCAGAAACAAAAGAAGTGTTTTGGGATAAGAATATATACTCAAAAAAATGTCCTTTCCTGTGTCTCCAGTTCATTTGTGTTTGGTTTATCAAACAAACAATAAAAGTGATGGGAAACAGTGTTTCCTGACTAAGGTAAGTTACCACTGGTTATTATTTCTGAGCTTTCCAAAGCCTCTTGAATAGAGCAGCACATCTACCTGTATGCTGGACAAAAAAGTTTTAGGCAAAGAGTTAACCTAGAAGAAAAGCAAAATTTACCAGTAGGAAGTATCTTTGTCAATTTTTTTCTGGCTGCTTTTCCAGATGAAATGAAAACAAGACACACAGACTCCCTTTAAGATCCCAGGAAATATAAAGTGGGATGCTATGCACATTCCCTCTGCGTGATCAAATGCATTCACATTCATATGGGGAGCCTGTTTTTCTTCAGTATAGGAAAGATCAAGAAAATAGGATGATAAAAAATGTATAGGAGGAACATGTCCCTTTAATATATGTTGGCACAGACATTAGGCTGTAAGACCTAAAGCAGCATTAGTGTGTAATTACACAGAGAGCTTTCAAGAGTCTGTATTTCATGGAGATTGAAAAGCAGAGCAGAGATTTCTCAGGCTTGTAATGAACAAATGCCAGTAGCATTTCAGCATATCTATAAAATCAAGATCAGTCCTAAGACAGGCATAATTTTATGTGTTAAGCTAAAAGATGTGGATTAATTGGCAGAAGGGTGACTGATCCCTATTCCTGTAAGGGTCAGGAGTGAGTCAGATGACGGGAGCCTCAAGGTACTCCCAAGATTGAAAGCAGATGTCCACGTGACTGTGGACTGGGACAAATGAACAATGGAATAAAGTGGAAGAAAAAAACTATCCCTGAAGACTTAAACAATCTTGGAAGGAAAAAACGTAGAGATGAGGGTCAGCCCTCTGCAAACAGCAATCCCAGTGTTAGGCAGTAGATAGCAGTGAAATACATATCCAGTTCCATTTCTTAGAAACAACTGCATCTCATTGCCAGTAAAACACTTAGTGCTTGATCCATATAGAGCAACGTGATCATGTAATTTTCAGTTCTGAAATTTCACTCTTAATTACCCATAAAAACAGTACTTGTAACTGGCTCAAAGTTTTGAAGTAACTCATAGTAAGGTGGGGTGTTGCAATGCATGATGGAAAGGCCACGGTTGATCTCCAGAGGTGAATCCAGCATGAGAGGACCATGGAACACCACTCTCTTGAAAAGTGTGCCCTCTGAGAGAAGTTTGGGGAATATGTAACACCCATCCTTGATAGACTAACATCATAATTTCTGAAAAGTTACAGAAGTCATTATTTCACCCCTAAAATTATTTCACACTTAAAAAAAAAAAAGTTACTTGCTTGGGCCTGCCTGCTAGCTTTATAAACCCTGGGCTTGGTCTCTAATTTTAACTAAGCATAAATAGGGAAAGGACAATGTGAAAAACTGGGTGCCCTAATACCAAGTCCCTTCATCTCAAATCATTGCAGCATACTTCAAAACATGCACATTCCAATCCTCTTCCTTAGAAAAACTTGGAACAAGAAAAACACTGGGAGAGTGCCCACAAACCTCCTGAAATCTCACAAGTTATCTTTCAGTTTGAAGATGCTGAGATTACAGATCAAGCTTATTTGCTTGGGAGAGCAGCGTTGCCTTCAAAGTACAGCCTGAACAAATGTTGACAGTTGAGTGGATGAACAGAAATCTATTGGGCAGTGAGTGCTCACCACTAAGCCCTGGGAGCCAGAACATATGACACTTTGATAAATTGTCTATCATTTATTCTCTAATTCTTATGAAGAATCCCATATTTCAAATCTTCACAGCTCTCAAAATTACTAAGCCTGTTTGTGCTTTGGTACAGGTACACAGTTTGCTCTGTTAAACTCCAGACATATTATAAAAGAAAAAAAAAGAAAGAAAAAAAAGATATTGACTGGTTCTATATTACAGAAAAAAATGAACATGCTGCCTTTTCCCACCTTTCATGAAATCAGAAACTCCACAAAACACTGTGAACAAAAAGCCACTGTAAAAAATTGTATCTTTGAAAATAAATGGGAAAAACAAGATCTCCAGCACCTAATCAGAGGCTTGTGCTCTATGGTGAAAGTTTTATTATAATGGTTTCAAATTACTATTTATTCTTTCAAAGGTAGAAGAGGAACAGGAAATAAAAAGAAGATGGTCATCACATCAAGATGAAGAAACACTGCAGAGAAGCAATGTGAATAGTTTCACTGCATGGAAGACCTCTTGCTCACCATTTAATTTTTTAAGTATATGTGATCAGAAGTTTAGAAAAGTCTCCAAAGTGTCAGCTTGAAATTAAATGCGATCTGGAGAGATGCCTGAATAACAATTTCAGTTGGGTATTTCAGAGCCCCTTGCCTTCACCTTTGGTAAAGAAATACTTGTTGGGCGAAGGTCATTTTAGACATGCTCTTTATCCTTCTTAAGCTCTTGTTTACTAACTATTTGCTCAGCTAACTAATGTCAGTATTACTTTCTGTGGACAGAAAGCACACAGTTTTTGTCTCAAGAATCTTTTTGCTCATTAGTGGGAAGAAATTATCTGTTTTCATGTTCAGTATTTAAGGACTTATGCTGGTTTTAAGGAAGAGGCATTCTATTAAAGCATTCAACAGGACAACAATCGCACAAGGAGACCAACAGTTCCAACTCATACTCAAAAAAAGGAAGAATGAGTGCTGCTGAAACCAGAAGTAGCCTCTGCTTTTGATATTAACAGTCCTGATTAAGACAAACAGAATTTGATTTTCTATCAAAATGTTTTTAAAAGCTCTGTTTCCTAAAGTGACTGCTTCACATGAATGTTTGTAATAGTAAAGGTACTAAACTGTACGAAACCCATGCAAGTTTCTGAAACATGCTTGGACAGCCCTTGGCTAACCCAGTGAAATCCAGCATTTACAACAAAATCAGCATGTGCCCAGCTCCATTCTCCATGTACTCTGTCTTTTTCCAAACGCCCCGCTCAGGCTGGTCCTATTGGCAGTGTCGTGATGTACTTACTATTCAGTGAAGAACCTGGCAATGCCATACTGACTAATATCTTCTCTGTTCTCCAGCAGCTGGCTCACTGCATCCTCCATGTACGTGAGGACATGTCTTTGAGCTGCAAATAAAAGACAGTAGGAGACAGAAGTTAGAATACAAGGGGCCTGCAAAGTCCAGAGCCAGACAAGCCCAGTTATGCTGGGCTTTACACAACAAGCCAACATGCACTTTCTCCTCCAGTTAGAGAGCAGAGGTTTCTTTCTCCCAGATATGGATAGTAAATTCTTCACCTAAATGCTGCTTTCCTTTCTGGCTACAGAGAGTTAGTCATTAACAATGCTGACCCTTTTTTAGAATCCCCTGAGATTCTGGAATTGAAGGGTGAGGATAAGAAGTGCAACTGCTTCGCTGAAAAATGCTCACTCAGGAGGAGTTCCTGATCTCTGTTCTGAGTCACAGACATCTTTACCACATAGATCATCAATGTCGTTTTGACAGGGCTGTTGTAGAGCTTTGGGTGTTCCCTGCCCTTCCCTGTTTACCAAAGCCAAGTAGCTCTAAGGTTGTTCTGTAAAGGTTTTTTCCTAAAGGTGCAAATAAAAGTCCGTCTGTTTCCAAACAAGCATCAGTGAATGTGGCAGGTGGGGAACAGGTCTCAATGCCAAGAGAGATTTATATTGCTTAACAGTCAGTCTCAAATAACTGCCTAGGCCATACACAAGGGAATTTCAGAAGTGGTGGATCTGCCAGTACCCAACCACAGAATGTCACTCACTTTATAAGACTTCTGAGTAAAGAGTCTGGTAAAACACAAACTGGTTTGCTGCTTCTACAGGGGGCAGACTGTACAAATCAAACATTTACCAGGGAGGAAGCAGCACAGTTTTGCCACTGAGGCCCTTTGATGTTTCTGGTTAGAAACCAAGCTGGAGCAACAAAGAGCCGAGTCTGAGGTGATGCGCCAGCATCAAGCACTAGACTTTCCAAATCTACAAGTTCAACAATCAGAAGGCAAGTTACAACGAACCCAGGAAAATCATTCCTAACCTGGAAAGCACACAAACCCTGTTCCCAAAGCACACACCTCCATTCTAAACATGTATGCTGCTGCATCTTTGCAAGTAGTGTCGTGTCCTAAAAAGAGCAGGAGAAAACCCTTAGGGAATATAGGAAAGGCAAGGGCTGTTCTTGTTCCTTGCCAATCTGCTCCAGACTTGGCAGCATCATCCCCTCACCAGCAACTGGCCAACCTCAGACCCACATCAATATTCTTCAAACCATTTTAATTTGTGCTTAATATCCTGGTAAGCATCAAGGCTGTGCCACTTGATACACAGCATGGAAGTCCCTTTCATCTTACTGTGGGGCAGGTGGACTTCAAGCGAGGCCCGGAAATTATTATTCCCAGTGGATACACTAATTAAAAGTATGTATGAATATTGATTGCTATCAGGGGATTTCTCTGCCTGGAACACTTTTCAGGACAATGGTAAAATTGGTTAAGCACACCCTGGAAAATACCTTGTAGCTGATAGCAAAATGGTGAGCCAAAGGTTTAAAGATATTATCTAGCACTAAAAGATATAGGGTGTAGCTTTATTTAATTATTTTAATGCAAAGGAATAAATTTAATTTATGTGAGTGATTAAAGAAAAATAGCTCTGCGCACCTGTGTCCCCTGAGGGAAGAATGAGTCGTGCAGCTCAGTCATAGGCTCAAGACAGCAGCAACTGGGTAACTTTACTTCAGCCCATCCTTCCTCCCTCCTCCTTATGCAGTCCGTCTTACATACAGCAACTGTGTTCCCAGGCCCCTCTTGAGCTGTCAGCGTTACCAGATTAAGCCAGGAAATGGTAGTAGCAGACAGGCTTCTATTCAACCTGCAATAAACCTCTGCTCAACTGCAAAATCAAAATTTTGTGGGGAAGTGTACACTCCTTTCATAGAAGAGCTCCTATCAATGAATGACATTTCTGTTATTTTGCTTCTTTAGAGTCATAAACGACTCCTCTAAAAACCTGTGGGAACAGACAGGCATGGTCCCACAGTGCTACACAGCACCATGTGGGTGATCTCTGTAACAAATACCTTTGAATCTGCTCCTGGAGAATAAATTAACTTTGAACATAGAATTTTTAGACATTTCTATCACATTTCAAAATGTACACAAATATATATAGGTCACTATTGAATACAGTCACTGGTAAAAAGATATTTTTTTTTTAAGCTTTTTGTTGCACAGCCTAGTGATTCTGGCAAAGAGCCTCTCTCCCTATTTTCCAGAAGGTGGGTAGAGGTGTGGGGAGGGAAGAAATCTGTGAGCAAAGAAGCTGAAAGAAAACAGCCCTTGCAATCTTCTCTAGAGGTCCCCCTCTTTGTCTCTTTGACTGCTGTGCTCTTTTCCAGGTAGCACATTTCACACTGCCAAACCAAATTCGAGCTGTGGCTTCCTCTTCACAGACTGTCCAGTCCCATGGAACGATGCAAGTAGTATGTTCTATAACCCAACTAACTCTACCCTACACAGAAAAGTCATAGAACAAAATGCAATTTGCATGCAGGTTTTACCAGGCCAGAGAGGCAAAATAAAGTGCCAAGAGTCTAGTTATAGAAAAAGAGTAGTTCCTTAATTTATACAAACGGTACTTTCCATAACAAACACTGGAACCATACAGGAATATTAACTATTTATGCAAGCATAGTCAAAAATCTGTGGGGTTCTGTGCAGAATAAATGAGACAATTCATACATTTTAATGAGTTTTGAAAATTCAGGGATAACGATGTATTAGTATATATACTGCTCATATTTTTGAGGCCCACTTCACAATAAGGCAGTAAGTCCAAATTAGAATGTTAAGCCCAAATACTCATGCAACTGTGCTATTACAGCTTGTCTCTACTAGTTGTCTTCCTGACAGAACTCCACTATACTGCAGCTTCCACACAGGAGGTAATACATCAGGGCACCATCCTCAGCATTTATTTGTTTATGGCTTATTGTAAAAAAAGCTCCCTATTTGTACAAAACTTTCCAATGAAACCCATATTCTGTAAACTCTACTCTGAAATCCCAGGCAACTACTGCAGTCAGTAAACGTGCCTGCCACACTCATTTGGTAGGTGCTACTCTTTGCTCTCAGATTTAAAAACTAACAGGCGGCTTTCACAGAGGCATCTGGCAGAAAAGGCTCACAGAGGAGTTTTCAGGCAGCCCATAATGTGATGTTAAGAAAATTCCTTTGAGCAGAATAACTTAATTCTTATCACTAAACCACTAACAGTTATGTTACACTTGGAGCCCCTGTCCAATCAGTAGCAACATGTACAGCTCCTTCAAAGCTGGCTCTTGTAGCACTCATGAGAATGGCCTCTGATGGCATTACCACCATACTCATGTGCTCACACCCCACCAACACTCACATGCCCAATGTTTAAAATTAATTTTGAAATTAGTGCACTTTTGGCTCAGAACCAAATGCAGGGCTGAGCAGTGGCTGTTCAATTCAAGCATAGCCAGACCAAGTCATACAAATCTCCTTGAGCCTACAAGTAAAAGGCATAATGAGGATTACATCTGCAGTCAATCCACAATCTCTATGGATTTCTCTACAACAGATTAGACAGCCACAACTAATTCCATTTAGTCATAACCACACAAAATAATTTTGCTTATGTATTTATAATAGTAAAAACAGGTTTTTTTAAGCCATCAAATTACTTGTCTCAATCTTCTTATGAGAAAAAACAATCCACTAATTCATAGTTTTGATTACAAATGCTGTAAGAACAAACATGGATACTTGGAAAGTCTTGGAGGAAAATTTAATGCAAATAATATCACTGCATGAAACAGAATATATGCACTGAAATTCTCAAAGCCAGAAATTCAGAAGGAAGAAAGAAAATACATGTCACCTTTAAGTCATGATACTGTTTATATGTAATGGTTATAGCAGCAGCAGTGCTCAGGGATGGAGATGATTAAGACCTTAGAATTGCCACAGCACTGTTTGCATCAGTTACATGATACCTATTTCAGTACACATTGGCAACTACATCAGGTTAACCATACTGGTTTTGTGTATTAGTTTCCCAATGTGACAACTTAAATACAACCCTCTAACACTGCATTGATGAGTAGCTTCCTCTTCCAACAAGATTGAGTCTCCTAAAGGCAGAGAAGAAAAAGTGAAGATTAGTAAACCAGCACACTTACCAAGAAGTGATGCTGCCTGTCTTGAAAGGAATAGCAAACACAGGATGACCAAAAGATGCAATTAAAAACCACAGCAGATGCTGCAAATTAAAAATAAAGTGCACCAAAGCACCTGAAGAAAAAATATGATTTGAATAAATTGGTATCAGATAGTAAAATATGTATCATCTTGTTAAAAGAAGCAGCAGAACAGAGCCCTGCAGCTTACTTACTTAAAAAACTATTATCAAATCATCTATTATATTACTGCTTAACTCTTCAGGAGAGATGACTTCTTCTGGAACATGAGTTGTCTATCAAAGCAATCTGTTCTATACGCACACAAGAGGGCTTTTAGGGTTGGGTGCTTTTATGGTGGGTGGGTTCATTCCTGGCATAACTGAATACGCTGAAAAATCAGGAGTGGGAATTCCTGGATAATAAGGCCAGCTTTTATTACTTATTTGCCTTCTCCTTAAGTGAAGTGCTGAAAATACACACTACTTGATGCAATTAACATTATGATTCATTTTAGTTATCAGAAGCTCAAGAGCATAACAAGCTTTAATGCATCTGGAATATTTCTGGCATTTTTCAATCTCTGAGAGCATAAAGCAATAGCTAAATTCCCTTTCAGATTTTACTCTAAATTAGCGCTTAACTAAGGACTCTGCTGTATTAGACACATTGGAAAGACACATCAATAGTAACATAAAAGGAATTTCATGCAAATATTACCAAAACAATAACGATGCAAGAGAGAAATAGTAAGGATACAAACTGCAAGAACAAAATCATGTCAACTCTGGAAGTTTTTCCAACATTCATGGTCTGTCAGGATGCTCTTTTTAATCTTTTCAGATATCATTAAGGACTTAATTCTTAAGATATCTTTAAGAAATGGCCTGAGCAAGAGAAGTATGTAAACAAAATAATCAACCTAAAAGCCACATCACTGTACAGCTATAGTTCTTTCCAGCTTTGCACAGCTTCACAATGTAATTTCCTATTAACCCTCAAAACCAAAATCTTTTTTGAAGGACAGAACATGTAACTAAGTACAAGTAAACCTTGTCATATCTCTGGTAGTCATACCAGAGATAACACTGCAATGTGAGACATGCACTGTTACTCAGGAACACATGCCAAGTGGCCACACACTACAACTACACCATATTTCATATGTTCACAGTTTCAAAACCACTTTCAACAAAAAATTCAAGAAACGTTTCCATTCATAATTTAATCTTGACAATAACTAAAAATTTGTTTCAAACAATCAGCACATTAGTCACAAACTATGACACTGTACTCTTTCAGTTTGTGTCCCTGGCACTGCACAAAGGCTGACTTAACTGTCCAAGTCTTTCCAGCACACTGCCTCCTGCAAGATGTCACACAGCTGTTAGAAATCACCACCTCACCAAAGCAAATCTTGAGCTATCTTTTATTTTCGTTTGGGCTTTTTTAAAATCTAAACTTATGCAGTGCAATCATCAACATTGTGGAAGTAATTGTCATTCCAGATTCTTATAAGATATTAAGTAGCCTAATGGTTCCCTAGCTATTCATAACCAGAAGAAGAGGTTCAGAAGGACTGTGTACTCTCCAGTTCTGGAACTCTACATGGATGAGGATCAGATTTCACCTGTACCTTTCAAGTTAAGGTGGAAATCCTGTGGTGCAACAGTAAGTTTGTGGAAGAAAACTCCATCTTTTGGAGAAAGCATTAGACCAAGTCAAAGAAGATTCAAATTTAACTAACATTTCTATAAGAAAACTCTTACACGTCAGTGGGGAAATAATTCACCTTCCACATTACAGTTCTCCTATCTATATAACAGAGCAAGTAAAAAAAAAAAAAGCATTCTCTTCTCAGTTTTTAGCTCATGAGTTCTTTCAGACAGAGTGCTTCATAGAAGCTCATCAAACATCTAGACTAAGAGCAGCCAGTGTCAGCTGAGATGCCTGGACAACAATGTAGCCTATACATTGACTATGCTGTTCAAAAAAGCAATTGTACTTGGACTTTCCAGCTCAATATTTCTTAACACTGTTCAGAAGAAGAGTAAACCCTAGGCATCTGTAAAGTTTCTACACAACTGAAGTTCTCTGTTGGGAGCTACTCAGTTTTGTAAATGCACAAATGCTCTTTCTAATCATGAAGCCCAAGACCTTCTATGAGAGAGACGAGGAAACACAATCATGTTTCTGGCACTTAATAACCCCATGCTTTACTGATAAGGCACTTCTCTAGCAGAGTATTTGCATTCTTACATGCCATATATTGGCAAAGTAAGAAAAGAAAGCACATCCTGGAGTTGGGTAGTAGAAGGGAGGAGAATACAGAGGAAAAACAGAAGTTCAGAAATTTGCAATACTCTATTGCTTTCTCTCCATAACATGAAAGGGGAGTGGGGAAGGAATACAATTAGAAGCTTCAGAATAGAACTGCATGAGCAGAACAACACACTAAGTGCTCCATTGCCCGCTGTAAATAACTGAGCAATCACCAGTTATTAAGCCATAATGAGGAAGGCATGAAAATGTCTCAAACATGCCTCATTTTGCCTACTGTAGTTGCAGTCTCATCCATCAAATGAGAAGCACATTTTCATCACTATGCCCAAACAATAAATGTTGTTTATTCAGTGAAAATACTGTTTAAATGTTACAACATCATCATCACTGTAGCCTTTCTGCCATCACTGCAAACCTCATCTCCTTTCCTATTCACTGAGTATTCGTTATCTCTTTTCTTCTACTTACTGTCTCATAACCTTTGTGGCATGAGATCTGTTCCCCTAATTTTTATTTTCCAGGAACTCTGGAAAGCGTACCAAATCTTTGTAATTATTTTTCATCTTAAGGGAATGTTTAATTCTCTCCCTCTTCACTTCTATTTTAACTCACAACTGCTTTTATTTCCCTCTTAGCATTCTACCTGGATGTGGAAGAATCATCTCAAACAGAGGAAAAGAAAAGGGGCAGGGGGAGGGAAGTAATCCAGCAAGTAGCATGTTAAGTTATTTTGCCTGCTCAATTTATGTGTTGGCCCATTTTTGACACAGAAAAAGGGAAAAGAGGAAAAAGAGGTTAGGTGAAGCTTGGCCGTGCCAGGTCAGAAAGTGCCATCTGATCTGGGAGACCCAGAGGCTAACTTATGTGGCAGCCTAGGGCAACAGAACTTCAGAATGAAATTATAGAAAGTGAAAGTTATCACAATTGCTTACAATCCCACTTCAGACAACTGTATTAACAAAGCTTCAAGGCACACAATAGAACAAATCCAAACAATGGTGATTTCAGAATGCCAGGCCCATGTCAAAAATATAAAAGCAACTTAGAAAAACACATGGGAAGGTGTGTTTATTTGGAGGGGAGGGGCAGTTTGGGTTTTACTTTTTTAACTACTTTCCTGCTGCTAATACACAATACTTTTCTTAGGATCTGTGAGCAGTTTGGTAAAGTTACAAAGTCTCACAAAGAGAGAGGCATTGTTATTGGTAACATTTACAACTAATAAGAATACTGTCAGGTAGCACTTTCCCCCCTCTAACAGACAACAGATATTGCAATCTAAACTGAAGATCATACTAAGCGATGAACAGAACAGACTCTTACACAAGTTATTCCTCAACCTAACATGGTCACACATACATCTTTTTCTGACACCAATGTCAGAATAATTCAGAAGGTTGTACAAAATGAAAAGGGAATTCTAAATCGGCATGTGAAACAAAGATAAAAGGAGGCTCACTTAGGTGACTAGTAAAACTGCTTGCATCTAACAGTCTTGCACATCTCTTAGAAGTTTCATGTTTCAACTTCAGATGTGAAACAAAAAACTGATTTATCCTTACACTTTAAGTATTTTTAGTCTGCTTCATAGACCATTTTGAATGATTCAATCATTACTGACAAGTTTCACACAAGTAAAAGTTAAAAGGTGTGCCTATTTCATTAAAAACAATTAAACATACCTAAAGCAAACTTGGCTCCTTTAAAAAAACCAACCAACCAACCAACCAAAATGTTCTGCAAGTTTCAACCTAGAGCAACTCTGGAAAAGTTATGAACAACTCTATTAACATGTAGGCTGAAATGCTGATGAAGTGTGATAAGAGTAGCACAAAACCAGAGTGTATCTGCATGGAACTGCCACACTGCTCTCAAACACCTGAAATAGCTCCAGAACTGAAATCAGTAGTAAGAGCTTCAGCAAAGTGAGTCTGTTGAGAATCACCCTGAACTGAGCACTAAACAAACTTATTTCTGCCTTGAGTTTCCTTGACACAGAACAGCAGTTATGTAGTATGCAAAAAGTACCCTAGCAGCAGCCTAGCAGTAACAGCACAATGAGGTTCTACTCCAAGACAAATTAGATCACTCCTTTGCTTAAATAGTTCATTTCTCTTTAGTGCTATGATATGCTTTGAAAGACAGTGGGACCCCTCCTCTTTGACACTATTGCTAGGCTAAACAAACCAAGCTCTTTCAGTCTGGTCCCAGCAAGACAGGTTTTCCATTTACCAGATGCCAGCACTATTTCTCTGCTCTTGTTCCACTTTGACTTAAAAGAGACAGCAAAATCATGATGGTATGGGTAGCACAAACCAATCCATTCCATTTCTGACTGGTCCTTGTACAAGACAGCCACAGTTCATTATGTATACCTTTATAACAGTTATTACCAAGCAGCCTCTTGGGCCTAGAAAGTAATGGTTGAAGAGTTTCACTTCAAAAATACTCTCTAGAACACATTCTAAATCCTTACTACTTGTAATTCATCTCCTCTTTAGCAATTAATGAAGCCAAATTGACTTTATTCCATCCTAATTATTTTCATTTGACACAATAACACTGAATCACTTTGCTCCTTAGTTTCCTGGAACAGCAAACAGTTACAGCCAGCCTAAAAGGACGCAGTCTTCAACAGAGCGGCTGCTTCACAGCTGAAAAGATTTTCATTTTATGCTGGAAATACTACCACCACCACCTTATTTCAGAACAAAAGCTGACATTCAAACCATCTCCCAACATAAGAACAGCCTTCCTTCCTATGTTGGGAAACGAACACAAAAGCAGGATGCTGACATAGATCTGCGAGCAAAACAGGTTGGCAGTGTGTGAGATGAGGCCACAGTCCGTCACAGGGCAGCTGGACGCTGCTTGCTGCCCCTCACGCCGTGAAGCGGGGCAGGGCAGGAGCCCGCAGCTCCGGCCGCGCTGCCTGCCCGGAGGACACGCCTCAGGGCACCGGCGGGATGCTCGCTGTGCCCGAGGGGGCTCCGCAGCCCTCCCACCTGCGGGGGCACCCGGCGGTGCAGCGTCCCGCAGCACCGACCTGCAGCCCCCTCCCCGGCCGGGACGGCGGGCACCCGCGAAGGACGGGCCGGGCCGGGCCGGGCCGCAGCCGCCCCGGCCCCGCCGAGCCCGCCCCACGCCGGGCCGCAGAGAGAGAGCCCTCAGGGCGCTCCCCCGCCCCGCTCCTCACCCAGGTACTCGGGCCCGGGCAGCGAGAGCCGCTCGGGGCTCAGCATCCTCCTCCTCCTCCTCCTCCTCCTCCTCCCGCCGCTCCTTCCCGGCTTCCGCCCGTTTCCAAGGCGCCCGACGCTCCCGGCGCCGCTCGGCCGCTCGCCCCGGCTGGGAACACGCCCCTCGCCGCCACCGTTCCCGGTCCCCTTCCCGGTCCCGGGCCCGGTCCCGACCCCGGTCCGCCCCGGGCCCGCCCCCGCCAGCCCGCACAGTCCTGGCACGGCCGGGGGCGAGCCGGGACCGCGGGAGGGGCCGTGGGGCTAGGGAAGGGGCCGTGGGGAGCCGTGGGGATGGGGAAGGGGCTGGGGAAGGGACTGTGGAGAGCCGTGGGGCTGGGGAAGGGGCTGAGGAAGGGGCTGTGGGGAGCCGTGGGGATGGGGAAGGGGCCGTGGGCCGGGCCGAGGGGAGGAGGCGGTGGGGTGGGCCGGACAGCTGCTCCAGGGCCGCGGGCACCTCAGAGGGAGAAGAGCGAGTCAAGCTGAGGAGCCAAAATGGCAAGGGGAGTGCCGGGTCATTCTGGTCAGATGTAGGCTGGAAATCAGCACATGTCTACTGCCAGGGACTAATAGGACTACAGCCGTGTGGGAAAGACCTTAATTTGAACGTGAATTGTTAAAGGTCAAAGTCAAAGAATCACAGAATATGCTGAATTGGAAGGGACCCACAAGGATCATCAAGTCCAACTCCTGGCCCTACACAGGACACCCAAAGAATCACACCGGGTGCCTGAGGGGGTTGTCCAAATGCTTCTTAACTCAGCCAGGCTTTGTGCTGTGACCACTTCCCTGGGTTAATGAAGTAAATGAAGGACACTGTGTAGCGCCCGTGCCTCAAAGAGCACAGGCTGAAAAGGTGACAATTGTGTCCTTCTGACTGTATCGCTCCCGTGCTGGAATTTTTCCAACCCTTGTGCTCAAGAGAGGAAGTTATGGAGAGCATGAGGAAATGTCCCTTCTCTACATGCAAGTAAGAAAGAGCAGAAAAGTCCTGAATCATGGGGCTTTCTCTAGGGCTCTTTTCCGTTCTTGTCTGGGAATGGCCATAGTCCCAGCTATGCAGGAGATGCAGAGCTCTCCATGTGGCTGAAAGCAAGCCTGCTGGGCTCCTCTTTCGCAGAAGCTGATGGGGCTAAAATTCCCAAATTACTTTGCAGCTTCTTCCATTGCCAATAGAAAAATACCACCCCAGGATGTAATCCTGGGAGTTAAAAAGAAAAAAAAAGGGACTGGAAGTATTGTCTGTATTTTTAAAGACAATTCAAAAGAACAGAAATTAATTTGACTACTTGTACATGCATATAACCTGCCTTTATTCCACTGGAGGAAAGAGCTGAAGGGGGCTATTGGCAACCCAACTTTAATATCTACTCCAAGCAGCCACAATTAAAAAGGGCAAACAGGATGTTATAGCTTAACTATTAACATCCTCCACAAAATTATATGGATCACTTCTCTGTCTTTTGTTTTGTCTTTAAAAGCATATGTCTTAGATATAAATATTTCAAGGATGGGCTGAGAGAATAATTTAGGGACAACACATTGAGACACTTCACTGTGAAGAATGATTGGAAAAATGTAAGATTGTCCTAAAGAGGCTAAGCATAACATATGAAATGATGTTATCTAAAATTATTTTGCTACAGTGAAACTCATTCAAAACTCCAGTGTGTTCAGTTTTGCAGTCAGTGCATTTTGTGATAGGCTATAAATATATATGGGACTTCTTTAGTAATTCATACAATTAGATCATAGCATGCATTGACACAAGATATTTTTGAGGCCAGAAATTCAGCAGAATTTAGAAAGGATGCAGAATGAGAAAACACAGTATTATGTTATTACACATAAAAGCATAGGGGGAAAAAAAGAACACATCTGTAGAAACACAAAGTATTCTACTTCATGATGAAGCCAATTATCTGACTAATGGGGTTTTTGAAAATATCTTTCCTAACACAATGTCTATCCTATAACTGCTCACTTTAGGGTTTCTGGAACTTTTCAGTGAGGTATTTGATTCTAGGTCACTGTTGGAGAGAAGAAACAGAATTTCATAGACCTCTTGTGATCACTAGGTTCAAGAGCACAATTCCTGCACTTTCAAAACTAACATCAAGATCTCTCTTTTCACAAGTAGTCATTTATCATCATCTAGGCAGTTTCACTCGTGTTTAAAAGCTAAATCTACAAACCTCTTCCATAAGGCTGGTCAGCTGAGCTGGTAGGAGCCTTCCACAGATAATGCACCATTTCTTTTTTTTTTTTTTTCATTGTTTAAACCATGTCTGTAAACTACAATTTATCCTTGATCAGTATCTGGAGCACTAACTTATAAGAGACCCTTAAAGCCCAGTTTTATACACTATATTCTAATATTTCTCTGATTTATTTTTTTTTTCCCCACTTGTTACTCCTTGGTCTCTCTGGGTGAGACTTTGTTATTTCCTTCAAACCAGCTAAGGGAAACCTTTTGAACACTGATCCCATTTGTGGTTTTAATAACGATAAGTTTCAGTAGTAGTGGCGCCTGACTGTTAATGACTCAAAGAAAACGATATAAAAACAAGATATCATTTCTGGAGCCATTTATAGACTTCCCTGTTTACTATTATTTCTCTCTGGGCTTGCCAGAGCCAGGATTAGGTGATATAACAGGTCAGCTGCAGCACTCACCTGCTCTCTCACACTCATGACCTGAAAAGGGAGAAATGCCACCAGTCTGGCCATAGGTATTAAGTTTGTTTTCCCATCTTGATTTTAGAACCCTAGACTAGTGCATTTTGGTAAATTGAGAAGGCTTTTCTGGGTCACTGGAAGCTATCTGCAAGCTTAATATCTGCCCCCAGAGAGGCATATCTAACAAGAGCTTAATGTTCTTTTGGACCCAGCTGGAGGAATGATGGTGAAAAAATGTGTTTTTCTCTGTCACAAGTCCTTGGTAGATTATCAGTAGTACGGGTCTCTCTTTAAGGCAAGCCTATGGAGTACACTTTCGCCACCTGCCCTAGGAATCATGGTGATGCTTACATGTCTTAAATTGCTGCATTTTGTCTACCAGGAATATTTGGGTGTCCATGTTGGTCATCCAATAAGGATCAGTTGGACTACATTGATATATTTTGTGAACACCCTCTTTCAGAGTTAATGTGACCTTGATTTGATTTAGCTTAATTCACTTTAAAGTGTGGTTTAAGTAGCCTTTCAGAAATCATACTTTAAGTAAATTGGGCTAACTTAATTATATGAGTCCACATGGCCACAAGTTTGAAAATAGTCAGTGGTGTAATTTAAATTATGTCCTAAAAGCTAATGTCTTTATTATGTTAAGATGCATGGACTGAAGAACTCCTTTCTGTGTCAGTTTTTATAAGGGTTTTTCAGGAACTTCACTTAAATCAGGTTTCTGTTTTCCTCCAGTCCCACATACTTTGCCCCCATTATGTTTATTGCTTAGCTTACTCTTCGCTGTTCTTATGTGCATCCTCCTAAGTGATACTATCAGTGGTGAATTGAAATATTTTCCTTTTATTAGACAAAGTTCTGCTGAGAAACAGCTCTTCTTTCAGAGAAAGTATTATATAGAATAATAAACAGGACTAGATATCAAGTAAAAAATTCCAGAGGAAATGCCTAGTTTTAAACAGCTCAAGTCATTTTGTCTGGCTTCTATTACTTTTCTTGGAATGAAAAGTTTCATTTGCTTAGAATTTTAACAATTATTGCTAAAGTAGTTACAATGAAGTCTAGCCCTATTAGACGAAGCAAACTTTATTATTTTTTTTCTTTCTTTCTTTTCAGGTGAAATGCAGTTGCTTTAAGCCTTACAACTACAATGTACAGAGAACTGGTCTGTGGTCAGTCTTCGGCACTGCTCCATCTGACTTCAATGAAATCAATGTAAGACAGTTTCACACAAACACTATGAAATCGTCTCTAGCCTTTCTTGTTCACCCTTTGAGTGTCCAAAGTCTTATCCTTTTAGAACAGTTAGCTAAGAGCCTGTCTCATGCAGAACGCAGCTTTTTTGAGTTTGTGTGCTTTGTATTCTTTGAGGCTTCCCACATGTTTTTCAGATGAGCTTTACCTCATACATAATAATTAATAAAATTGCAGGTGTGATAACAAAAAGACATATGAAAAGCAAATTGTACTGACAATTGTCAATCTTTATTGATAATCTATTATTTTGGGCACCATAGCAGAGACAAGTTTTGAGGAGGGATCTGAAGAAATGGAGAATAAGAGCATCAAATGCTATTATTTATGTAAATTATGGGAAATCTTGTAAGTGAAATTAGGATTCTATTATGTAAGACATTTTAAAAATCAATGGCACTGAAGATTCATTTATAAGTCAGTTGCAAAACCCATAAAAACCTCTCATTAAATTTTTTATTTAATAATTATTTATATGAATTATGGCCAAACTCTCTAAACCCACACACTAAAAATAAGATTATCTTAAATAAAAAGGTCAGCCAAAATCACAAGGAAATTATGTGATGAAATCCATATTTTTATATTGTTGATTCCTCAGGAGACATTTACAGAGGAAGATCCAGTACTTCTAGTGCTTAGCCTAATCTGAGCCTTCTCAAGCTGAATGAACTGTTTCTCTGGTTCACATACAGCACAGGGGTTTCGCACAGCAAGTAAATGAATCATTGTTCTCCAGTAATGCAGTATTAATACTAGTTTACTTCTTCAGGTAAAACCTAGACAGATAGGATTTATATTGTTGTTTAAGATCAAAGGGCATTAGAGAAGTAAGATTCACAGAGTTTGTCACTCCTAACATCTTCCGCAGGATGAATTCTGGAAACAACTCCGCGTTTTCCAGCTAGTGATAGAGCATGATAACGGCAGCAGCTCTCTTAAGTAGCCAGCATTTGTACCATTACAGAGCTTAAATATGGCACCTGTCGTACCTGGAAGCCTTAAGTCAAAAATATACTTAACTGGTAAGATGTCATAAGCATACAGGAAACTGTGCTGTGAACATTATGCCATCATAATTTATTTTTTATTTACTAGTTTAGCTGCATTTTAATCTGAATTGCTGAGATTTTATTTTTCCTCTTGAAATGGTGGATGGAAAGAATGTAAATAGAGATCTGATCTAATTTTGAGATCTGTCTATATTGATGAACTTTATGTTCACCTAATGATTTAGGTCTAACCAAGCTCCTTGTATTTTAATACAAGTTGTTGGGGAAAAAAGGCCCTTTAAGCATTCTACTACTCAGTCATAGTATTCTGGGTGATCTGCTTATGAGAAGAGGGAACAGTATTATGACAGGCTATATGGCTCACAGAGGCCACATCTTCATTTTAATATCAAGAGTGGCTGTAAGTTGTACAATAGATTCTTGGCATGTATTAAATGCACTGCCCAAATTCTGGTTGATTTTGAGCTAGTGTTAGCAAGCAAAGTTAGCTTTTTTGCAACAGCAAACTATTGAAAGACTCTCCTTCAGTTTTTGTTCCCATTATCTCATCAGGAAGGAAAGGACAACATCTTTAAAAGTACTTAAGTACCAAGTGACTGACCCTTCTCTGTTGGAACGCTGCCCCACTAATGATGCAGAGAAGAAAAACAGCCATTTCTGGCAGAGTTTGCAGGATCTCTCATGCCAAACAAAAAAAAAACACATCTAAAATGCCTGGTAAAAATAAATATCACTATGAAATTCTGGCATAGGAAGCATTTCTGACAGCCAGGGCTTAGCTCATCCTGGGGGGTAACCCAAAAAGGCCTGCAATTTTTAACATTCTTTATTTCTACTTATTGAATGTTCCTTGCAAACTTAAGCTGCCAGACTCTGTTATCCATTAGACAATATGTTTGTGTGAGAAAATTATAATAGGTAATGGCTCTGTGTGTGCACAAATGTAAGTGGGAGTGAGCTATTGTGTCTGGGGTTGAATTGAAGTAGTAACTCTGATGGATATACTGGCCCCCTCTGAAGGGAAAGGTACATAATTTTCTGTGTACAGAACTGAGATTTAGCACATGCAATACTCTGAAATTATTTTGGCTTGTAACATCTGCATGCTAAAGCAAATGATGGAATCCAGTGGGGGAGAGGGGGGGATGAAAGAGGATATCACAGATTTATTGAAATGGTGAAATTCTTGCAAAAAAATTATTAGTTTTGTTTGTTAGCTACACAAAAGAGCATTTGGAAGACAGCACTACAGAACCCTGATGCTGTGTGGGAGCTACAGTCAGAATTTTTTCATTGAAAGAACGTATCAGTAACCCAGTCATTCACTTCATAATACAAGAGGACACAGTGATGAATGTTTTTTCCTTTCTGCTACATAATACTCGAGGTGTTTTCAAGACTAAGATCTCTGTGGATTCACTGAGAGAGAAGATAGAGACCAGAAGATGATATAATGCTTGAGTACTTAGAAAAAGAATTTGAAGAGTAGAGGATGGGAGATGGAAAGGGTAGTATGCAAATCACTTACTGAGAAACAAGACAAGCCATTTGAGACTGAAACAGTATATGAAGATCATGGCAATTAATTCTAAACAGACTAGAGGGAACATGGAACATCTTTCAGAATATAGTAGAAAATTAAGACCTAATTAAATTTTATCTGAGGAATGTTTTTAAATTTCTCTTTTGATTTGTTAACTTTATCATTCTAGTTTCTATACTACCACAAAATAGATCAACCATTCTGCATTTGAATCTGATAATAACGTTAGATAGTAGAAAAATGTCCTTAAGGTTCTAACTTTATATATTAAACTTTACACTGTGTTAGTGAAGGAAGAGTTGTTCCTTGAATATGTAAAATTTACATGTAGATCAGAGATTCTCTCAAATTCTGTGACTAGAGTCCGTTTCTGATGTTTACTAAGCATATTCAGTGTGCTGAAACAACAGATATTTGCAGTCTCTGTGACAAGGTTTTCCTTGTGCATTAAGTGTTGGATTTTGCTTGCTGAAGTGTCCAACAACTCTGCTAACCTAGAATGAAGCATAAATGAAAATGCAATACACAAACCCTTAAACTCTTAGAATGCTAATATTATATTAATGTGTTAAGTATCCTAAAATCCTAAAATCCCAATGATATGGACATTAATATATGTGATTAGGAGGGAGGTTGAATGTGTGTGCATACGCATGGGTGACTCATGTGGAGGGGGTGTGCAATTCTGGATCTTCCTCCTGCCTGTGCCTTTATTCAGGTTTCGCCTAGTGCTGGTAGGGAGCAATTAATTTGTTCCCTCATTCACATTTATCAAGAGCTAATATGACAGAGGGAGAGGTGTTATGAGGTATCTCTGATTCAGCCACCTGATAGGAAAGCACATGGTTGACATCTTATCAGAAAAATTCAAGGGTTATATCTTGTGTGTGCTGGTAGTACTTGCCAAAACCATCCTCCCAGTAAAGTATTAGAAGTGAATCATCTTCAAGAAAGAAAACTATCTGTCTGTCTACATTTTCACATCTCCATAGCAGCAGGGCTTCTGCAAACAAGAAAGGTTTTTGTGCTGAGGGAAAGCTATGTTTATGTCTTTCACATCTATTCCCATGATTACTTCCTCCTTTTACAGGCCCAGTTCATGTATTCCAGGCTTTTTAAAATAGGAAAACTCAGCCTATCAGAGATATTCCACATAACGAGACATAAGATCACCTTTCTTTATGATTGTGTAATTGATTTTTACCACAAACTTCCTATCTGAGTACAGAGACTATTGATGGCAAACTACATTAATAGCTAGAAGTCAAAGACATAGGTCTCCAGTTCTTTAGAAAATGCTTCTCCGTGGAGTCAAAAATTAACTTAGGAGACACAATTTGTTACTTATCCATTTGAATGTGTTTGGAGAATAAAGGTGGTTAGGCTTCTGTCTTCAAACTGAATTCTTCTACTGCTGGCTTTTAAGAGAACATTTTCCTTTTAAGTTCTTCCTCTTTTCTCTTCTTTTTTTCTGTGCCAGAGTCAAGGTATTAAGCTGTGCTGTTCCTAAGGCTAGGCCATGGGCTACTTTTGCAATGCAGACATTGTGCAAGGGCTGGATAATTGCCATTTCACTGCAGGGAGGAGTCTCATCAGGAATAAAAGGTGGTGTATTTGCATTATTTTTACATAGAGGATGTTAGGGAACCAGCAAAAGAAGGAGCAGAACCAGAGTTCAGGAAACACAGGAAGAGCCAGCATCTCAAAGAAAACATGAAGAAAGATTTGGCTTGTTGTTTGGCTTTTTTTTTGTTTGTTTGTTTTTTGTGTTTTTGTTTTTTGTGGGTTTTTTTATTTATTTTGAGAGTCAATTTACTTAGGGGTTTTTTTGTTTGTTTGTTTTTGGGGTTTTGGGGGCTTTTTGTTTCCCCTAGAGTGGAAGCTTAAATGGCCTGGCAGGTTGATTTCAGTCCTACCTTCCAGACACACACAAAAAAAGGGGTGGGGTTAGATAAATCTGTACTTTGGTCATTACATTACAAAGGACCTTTTGCACGATTCTTTATATTTCAGCTTCTGAATACAGCCATTTAATGTAATCTTTAGCTTTGCTGTTCTGCACTGCAAAGTTGAATTCATGGTGGTCCATGAAATGATCACAAAGTTTCCCAAAATAAATGTGCAATTGGAATGTTTAGAAAGCAGCAGTTAAATGAGGGGTGAAGAAAATGACGTAACACATAATCTCTGACTTGTTAACATGAATTTTATTTTGTTGTAAATGAAAGCAATTGCAGAAGATGGCAAATGAATTACTGTTTTCTTAAGAATAAATGAGCAGTAATTGAGAAATACTGTAGGGGACAATGGTGACACTATTTGAATGTTTATGACACCTCTGAGCGTATCTGGGAATGCAGTAGTAGTGTGGCTACTTAGAAAACTTTAGGGAAGACAACAGGGGAAAAAGTGATAACATAAAATATAAGTCAATGCTAAAATTTCATTTAATGTATATAACACACAGACCATCATTTACAAACCATATCAGCAGCTGCAAAAGCTGTAGGACCCTCAGCTCTTTGGAAAATTAAACTGTTTCCTTACAGGTTCAAAAGTGAAGTTGGAGGCCCAACTGTCTAACTATATCCTCCTATGTATGCGTAAAATCCCAACTTTTAACTTGCCTGGTATTCTAAGCAACCACTTCTTTAGTTCAGTGGTGATATGGAAGAGGGAACTGATGTGAGTAATGTACCAGTAGAATAGTTACAGAAATGTAAAGGGCCACTGGAAAATCTCATAGTCTGAGAGCATGGAACCTGTGATTTTATTTTTAACTTAGTGGTCTCTTGGGAACAATTTACTATTTTCTTGGCTTTTCTGTTTATTTAGTGGAGCTTACTAGTAATACAGAATTAGATCAATCAGAGTGCAGAGTTTGTAATTATCTTTCCAGTTAGAATTTTCTGAATTATATCCATTGTGGAACTCAGGTTTGGGAGGGGTTCCAAAAGATCACCTAGACTAGCCTGTACTGCATCAAGACTAAGTATATCAAGGCTAGTACCAGCATGCTTATCAAACTTTGTTCTTAAAAAAAATCCAGTGGAAGAGATTCCACAGTCCCCCTAGACAGTCTGCTCCAGTGTTGAAAAATCCTTAGCTGGAATGCTGATCAGCAAAACCTTTTAAGCATTTCTTGTCACAAATCAAGTTGACTCTTTCATGTCTTTCTACTGGAGCCATAGAGGATAGCTGATCGACATCTCTGTAATGAGCTTGTATGTGTTGGAAAGCTGCATCTCGCTTGAAGCTTTTGTTTTCTTGACTAGGCATACCTAATTCTTTCAGCTTTTTCTCAAAAGGTTTGATTTATAAACTTCTTGTTTTTATTATTTTCTTGCTTCTCGTCAGCTATGTTTATGTTTCTAAGGTGTTCAGCCAGGACCAGACACAGTATGCCACTTGGGACTTCAGTACCATGGTGATTCAAAGGAATCTACTACACAGTACATACTGTATAGTAAAGCATGCCTTTATTCAGTGCTGGGCACACGTAGGGGTTAGCACCTCCATGTACGTGTCTGACATGTGTCAAAATTCAAGGGGGTTTTATACCCTTGAATAGAAAAGGCCTAAATGTATCTATCATATACATTCTTCGCGAGTCGGTACGAAGTTCGGTCTGTAGTTGTCTTATCTAATGATACATTCAGTTACCTATTCCTATATATCTACTATTACATGGTCATTACAAACAGTCTTATAATTCAACTGATTATACCAGCACCCATCCACTAGTCCCCTTGTAAAGTTACTGATTACCACTGCTATGTGCTGAAGCACTTCTCTCCAGGTTTTTGTCTTACCCTTTCAGCTGGGTAGGTCCCTGCTTGTGAGCAGTTACATTTTGCAAAGTCACACTCACGCCAAGTTCTAAAAGTTATGCTAACATAGCCAGGCCTTAGGCTCGGGCCATAGACCTTTATCTACCCTGTTCCAATGGGAATTTAAGAAATCAAACAAATTGTCTTGTGTATGACACACCTGTTAATGTGTTCCAGAATTAAACACATTTCTGGCAGTGGTACTGTGCTGTTGATTTATATTGTTCATTATCCATACAACCTAAGATCTGGTTTTGCTTATTTCTGTCTAGTCCAGAATTCAACACAGTTTATTCATGTTTCATTCTGTTTCCCAAGGATAATATATTTCTCAGTACTGTTTTTTTCCTTGTTTGTGTTTGGACAACCTGTCCAATTCATCAATAGGATTTGGGGTGTTTGATCTCATTCTTCCTAGTGTTTGCATCCCTTTGCCATTGTTTTGAGCTTGTCGGTTGCTATAGCATAGATTTTACAGACATATCTAAGTTGTCAGTGAACATAATAGACAAAACAGAGCACAGGATATATCCTGAAATGTGTATTTCTGAGGTGCCTCTGCATTTTGATGAGTCACAACTAATGACCACTGTGGTTTTCTTCTATCAGATGCTTGCACACCTTCCCCTAGTTGTATTTAAAGTGTCATTCTAAGAAAGTGTCTTGTGAGATGGTGCCAAAAGCTGTACAAGATGTGTCATGTCTGTTGCCTTCTGTTTACCCAGTGAGCTTTACATTACTTAAAAAAGGGAACTTGACTTAGTACAAATGCGTTTTGCCCATTTTCCATGTGTGTTTTTCATTCTATTAAATTAATTCGTTCTATCTCAAATTTTTAAAACACAGTTACTCCAAACCTCTCCGAACACAACAATTCAGCTACCCAATCATTCTCTTTTAGGAAACTTGAGGTGTGGAGAAGCATCTTTGCAACGAATGGCTCATTTGAATGCTTTAAACATACTTCGACAGGTAAGACTAAGACCATTTTTCTTTTTCTTTCTTTAAACCTCTTATTAAGACCTTTGCATTTTCAAAATAGAAAATGTGTATTTCCCATTATAATCCTACCTCATTCTGGTTCCTTTCTTTCTTCTTTCTCCAATGACACCATGTCCTTGGTTGTCTTTTTCCTGATGTAGGGTTGCTATTTAAAATCCCTCTGAAAATGATGCAAACTTTTAGTATTATTTCATTGCATTTGTCATTGGATTGGTTTATTTCTTTAATGTTTCTTTTGTGTTTTTTTTGGTGGGGGGGAGAATTATATCCCAAAATGGTTATTAGGATTGTCTTCTTCCTGTTCCATTTATAATGATTGGTGGTGGGTTTTTTGGCTAGGCATATTATCATGTAAATCAATTGTTAATTATATTTTAATTACGTATTTCTTATCTGTTTTACAATACTTGTATTATATGCCACTTACCAGTGATCTATAAATTATTACAGGTTACTTCATAATGTTCCTCCCTCATAGGTGTGGGTAGAACCAAGTACCTGCCTTCTGCATGGGTTGAAGTGCATTCTGGTGTTTACATAGTCTTTCTAAAAGATACTTGATCTGAAAGAGGCAAGACCTAAACATATGGTTAAATTTTACCAGCATTGTTAGGGACCCTTCTACTTTTACGATACATGTCCATTTTACACTGCATAAATCTACTTCACAACTACTCCTCAAATATCCCACGTGGAATCAGGGCTATCTTCAGTCATAGTATTGTATCAACAGGTTGGTAATTGAGAGGTTTATAATATAAATTTTTATCTGTTCAACTGAAACCTATTTATGAGATTATTTTGGAAGACAATACAATGTGCTTCTCTAACATTTCACCAGGAGATTTCAAAATTATTAATGGGACAGAGATATAATTTAGGGAAATTGAGCTTAGAGAGGAAAGTGATTTGCCAAAATACAGCCCAAGATGAAGAGGACTTGTAAACACACTTTAACAAGCACAAATGGATACAAACATTTGTTCCCTGGGGAGAGAAGAACTGAAGAGCTAAGGAGTGAATTTATTTGCATTTAGGACAATATTTTTCAAGAGGCTTTTGTTTTAAACACAGGAAAATACTAATCTCAACAGCTGGAAGACTGTTCTATGACCTAAGTATATAATTATTAGGAAGTTCTGAGCCCTGTGTCTATGCTTTAGCATGTTCAGTGCTTTGGCATCTAAACTTCTTACAGGTTTCTGTGAAGCTGAAGTCAGAAGGACTCATCTGATTTATACTACCTGGTGATCTAGCCTTGGTAGAGAATATAAACTTAAATGCCCTATATTTTAGGGAGATGCAGTAAGGGTTTTGCATGCTAGACAGTCAGCCAGCCCCCAGCCAGTGTGAGGTTTAATGTTTTCTCTCTCAACTTTAACCCACTATTCTGTTCAATCATAAACTTTTATATACAGGAGCTTATTTCTTTACAATAATTGCATATACTTTCTGTGCCTCAGTCTGTCACTGCTTCCAAGTCAGTGTTAGAACAGAGAGGTTTTTTTAGTCTCTCCAACTTAATCAGACCCTCTTGAGTACCTATATTTGTTATTGCTCTTCTGCAACTTAGCACATTTTGCCTATCAAGTACATAGAATTCGATGCCATTGTCTAAGTGCTATTGGACTCTTGCTGTGTAAAGTAGATCTATTCCTATCTTGATGCAGTGATTCTGCAAATAAGGCAAAAGTCCACATTTTTTAAATTTTGGTTGCTGTGTGATGTAGATTTATACATGGCTTGCTGCTCACTGTTTCTTATGGTGTTTCTGCTCTTGGGAGTTCTCCCCAGTGAAGCTGTGTTGGATTATTTTTTCTTTACATTAAGTACAATTTGTCAAGACTCAGTTTGTGTTTTAATTTTACATTGACATTTTTAATAATATCCCTTGTCTTCACCATTTTACAATTAATTAATAGGAGTTGCAGAGTTCTCTCAATCACATGCTGTGCTGTTTACTTACTCTTGTGATTGTTTAAAAGATGGGATTAATTGCAGCTTCCTCTGGATTCATCTGTGTGAAGGCTTTAAATAAGACTGTTCCTATCACTGGCCCTTTGGTGTCAATTTGACAAAATTCCCATCTTCCCCTGTGGTCCATGGTTTGGACTGAGTCAGCTTTCTGTTCAAGTTAATACTTTGAAATCAACAGAGATTAATTATTTAACAACAGTTTCTTGCACTGTCAACCCTATGTATAAAAATGTCAAATCAGGCCACAGAGGATCATAAAACTGGATTTAAGGATGATGTCTAGTGAAAGCCTGCCTGCTTTTTGATGCAGCACAGAGTAGAAGGCACATAAGCCATTTGTCCAAATGTTAATTTCTACTCCTACAGGAAACGATCCTAGGTCTTTTTTTAGGGCATCCAAAATTCATACATAATCAGCTATCTTCAGACACTGCGGCTATAAGGAAAACGCCAAATAGGAGAATGGTGGTCATGAACGGAGGGGGAAATCACACGTTTCTCTTCGGTAGCAACATGTATGCTGGGCAAAAAGCTCGCGAATATTTCCCTTTCGAAGTGTGTTTGGCAAACGGGGTTGGGAGAGAGAGAAGGGCTCCGCGATTTGTCTTGGATAGAGATAGCGGGCACAAGGCTGGGAGCGGTGGCAACACGCGGGGGCCGGAGGATACCTGGCAGCGCTGCGGCGGGCAGCCGAGAGCCCGGAGCGCTGCTCCTGGGACACGGAGAGCCGGCGCCGGCGGTCTCGAGCACCGGGGCCGCTTTGGGAAGGGCTTCCCCGCCCGCGGCAAGGACGGAGCAGGTCCGGGGGTCTCGCCGCAGTTGCGGGCGGCGGCCCCAGGGGGTGGCGAAGGGAGGTGTGTGCCCGGCAGCGGAGCCGCTCCCCCAGACCGCCTCTGCCGCGCCGAAAGTTTGCGAAGTGCCTCGGCGCTGGGGGCAGCGGGGCGGGGACTGCCCCGGCGGGGCTCCTCCTCGGGGGCCGGGCCTCGGCCGGGCGGAGCGGGGACCGAGCCCCTGGCCCCGGTGTTGCCGCGGCTGCGGAGGGAGCGAGGGGTGGTCGTGCCGGGGTGCTCCGTGCGGGAGGAGCCCGCGACGTCGCTGCGGGCGGCCCGGGCGCGGGGCCGGGGCGCTGCCACCATGAGGCGGCGCGGCGGGGGCTGCCTGCTGCCCGCGCCTCCGCAGCTCCTGCTGGTGCTGCTGGGAGCGCTGCTACGCTCCAGAGGTAAGGGCTGCCGCGGCACCCTCTGCCCCGCGGCAGCGCGGGGCGCCCGGCCGCCGTCCCGGGCTCGGCGGCGGGGGTCCGTGCCCGGGCGGAGAGCCCTGCCCGGCCGCGCCGCTCACCTGCCCGGCCGGGGGGCTCCGCGCTGCCGCCGCGCTTTGTCCGCGCCCCGTCCCGCGCCCGTAGCGGTGCTCTCGCCTCCCCCGTGCCTCGGAGCCGGCGGGGTCCCCCGGCAGGCCGGAGCGCGGGTCCCGCAGAGGCGCTGCCCTGGCCGGAGCACTCTCTGCCCCGCGGAGAGCCCGCAGAGCCCACGCGGCCGCGGCCCCGCGGAAGTTTGGCGGCGGCGGGCGCGGGCTTTGTTCCCGCGGAGCGAGCGGCGGGCCGGGCCGGGGCGGGCGCGCAGGTTGCCTCGGAGGCTGCCGTGCCCGGCGTGTCGGGACAGCCGCCGCTCCGGAGCAGGAATGCAGCCGCGCACCCGCCGCGACGGGCCCCTTAAAGGTACAGCCCGGCCCCGCCGAGGAGCCCCGGGCTACCTGCCGTGCCTCGGCCAGGACGGGGAGTCCTCCCGCAGCGCCCTGGCACCGCGGGGCTGGGGCAGGAGCGGTACCAAAAACAGTGGCGAGAGGAGGGCTTCGGTGCGCTCTTAGCGAGCCGGGAGGTAGTTCCGTGAAGTTTCGCCCACGAAAACTTTTATCTTTGTGGTTGCTCTATCAGCTGAAAAGCATCTGCTGTTTCTTCGTCTTGTAAGGTGGTGCGTTATTTTACAAGTGTGCCCGGTGGAGAAGAAAACAACTAAACTGTTCACGCAATTGTTTATAAAAAGTTAGAAGACTTTTGGGGGAGGGGTGTGGAGAGGAGATATGTACCTCATTTCTCTCCCTTCACTCCTTTGGCAGCTGCTGTATAATTTCACCCATCCGTTTTGTCGTATGCTACTCTGAAATTACAGGAAGCATTTGCAGTAGTGCTGCTGACCTCCATCATTCTACGAGTATTGCCCCTGGGGCACAATCATAGGGAGTTTGGGTTTCAAGTAATATTATTTCTCTTCTAACAAGAAACCTAATTGCAGGCAGCTTTGAAGAAAGTGCTCAGCGAGCTTGGAAAGACTGACTAGAGAGGGCTGTAGTTCTGTGTATCAGAAAGTCTGCTTTTTAGAAGTCAGAAGTACTCTTAATTTCCCAAATGCCACACAGATAGATAGCTGCCGTCTAGGAGTGAGAAAGATCTAAACCATAGATCTTAGTGTAGGTGCAGATCTGGATGTATTTTATTTTGGCTGTTACCCAGGTGCTCCTAGTTAATGTGTCTGGGCTGTTAACAGCCATGTGGGGGATGTCTGATTGTAAAATGCAGGTTTGCTAGTAGTTGGTTGTGCCTTGATGTCTCTAGGATGCTTTTTTTATGGCAGTTTCTCTCTCTTTCAAGTAGTTTTCCCATCGGTGCACTTTGGTGTATCCTCTTGTCAAATAAATGCAAGTTTATGATTGGATGTGCCAACTACTTCCAGAAGTAAATATCCTCTTTCCTTCATGGAAAGATGTTTTTTGCAATAACAACGCTATTCCTGAGCAATCTTTTTTCTGTTTGAAGCAAGGAAAAACATGAGGAGGTGTCAGGATGGAGGTGGCAGGGAAAATGCCAAAATTTGTAATCAGTTGGTGTTCTTTCCCTTAGCTAGAAATTTTTCAACACTGTCCTTTAGAAGTACCTCCAGGGATAGTGTACAACTTAACTGTCATTAAGCATCCACAGCCACAGAACTTACAGTGTCAGACAGGTAAACTTTTAGAAGCACTTGGTCATTTACTACTCTGCCTCAGTAGCGGAGCAAGTAAAGCAAACAAGTCTGCAAGATTGACCTTTGGCTCTCATGTAGTGGATTGTGGCAGTTAAACTGGAGGAGTCTGTGTCAACCCTCTCCTGCAAAACCATCAGAAGAGGTCTGCAAGTATCTTGCAAGAGTGTGTTACAGATGAAAACGGGTATATAGGGAGAATTTAACACTAATGGCATGCACTGCTGATAGATGGTGTGAAGAAGGACCTCATGCTAAGATGGTCTCTGTTAGTAGAAATATGGGATGTCACAGAACCTGCCTGGGTAATGGATTTGCTGTTCTGGCTCTTGGAGCTCTGCTAGAAAAATAAATGGCTAATATCAGAGCTTCACTTCCCAAACATCTTGACTACATTTTAAAGGCACAAACCCGAAAGGAATACCTCTGTAGAAATGTAGTTTACAGTGGGAATCGCAATCTCAATTATGTGTGCTTGTCATTACTGTTGGCTCTTCAACTTTCAACCAAGTGCAAAACATCCATTTTCTTATTGTCATCTTGGAGCTGATAATGTTCTACTTCCTGGGTGTGCTGAGAGGGCCAGGGTTTACTGATGGTCAGGTTGGATGATACTCATGATCACCCTGAATTAGCCTGTTTCTTTTCTTTGAAGTGGTGATGGCACTGAGTAACATCCTTAGACTTCCAAAATGAGTAAGATGCTGTAGAATGCTGACACACGGTGGCTTTTGGTTTTTGTTTGGTTTTTTTTCCTTTGTGTTTTTTTGTTTGTTTGTTTTGTGGGTTTTTTTCCTAAAACACGGTGGAAAAGCATATACCATAAATTTTCCAGTTTGAAGTTAGTGTATATAAGCAATTTTCTTTTATATTCAGCTTTCAGTTTTGTGCTTTAACACTATTTTCTGCAATAGAGAATCCTGTTTTGTATCTTGGGAGTGTGGGTGTATGCAGCAAGCAAATTAATAGGTGCTTAGTTACATAAAGTACTTGCATTTCCAGGGTGTCATGTGAACTTTGAAGAGGGATATTCTATTCCTGTGGGCCACAAAATGGGATTTCAGAGAAGTTGGATCTGTTTCTCTGTGTTCTCTACAGAAGAAAAACTAATTGGTTATAAACAGTTGTTTGTAGTTCAAACCAGAAGGCAGTACATGCTGTATGTTAACTAGAAAAAGAAATTAAAGTGATTAGTATTTTGTTTTTACTCCTAAAAATCTGTAGTTCTCCAGACTGGTGAAATTAACATTAAAAAAATAGTTATAACATTAATTCTGTGAGAATGATCTGTAATCTGATAGTGCTCTTGAATCTTCCTGCACTCTTGTGAAACAGGCAAATATTATCCTTGTTTTGTAAATGTGGGAAGTGAAGTAGAAATTGTCTTGCCCAAGGCCAACTCCATTTGCCGTAGAATGCAACTTACCGTTGAACACAATAGAATATATGTTTCATAACACTTTTAAAAGCTGATAAAGATATATTATCTTAAAAAACAGGCAAGGTTTTAAAAGTAGGTTTATAAAATAAGTACATCCTACACCTTCATTGTATTCTTCTGCTGCCTGTGACTTATGGCTATTTCTCTTTTTAATAATACTTCTATTTCTCTTGCTAATGATCTAAAGATTCATAAAATCACAGAAATTTTACTGACCCTCTGTTGGAAAGGGTGAATTGGTAAGTAATATGTTGTTAGTAGAAATGTACAAGAGAAGTGGATATTTAATTTCTCTAGTCCTCGGTTATTTCCGGCTCAGCTATTTGTGATGTTATCTTGAAGGGGTTTACATAATAAGATGATATATATGTATATGGACAGTTAAACTGACCATCTTTTAAGATGTCTGGTTTTACCTGATAAAACATCCAGAGCTGGAGCTCTGGCATGCAACAAACCCACTCCATTGATTGGCACATTGTATTTAGTGGCTGTCTGTGTTTCACATGAATGACAGAAAACACTAATTGTAGTTGCCCTTCATGAGTCTGATGTCCTTGATGGTTAGGCTCTTGCTTTTGTGTCTCTAGTGCCAGTGGTTCTTTGCCATGGTCTTGTGTTAGGTATTGCTTTTTTATGGGATTTTATTGTCTCTACCGGGTGAAGACTGGGCGCTGTAATGCTTCTTGAATATCTCCTCGGCTGCTCTGAGCCTAGATGAAAGGAGACTCACTGTGTAAGGGCAGGAAAATAAGTTTCCATAAAGACTGTATTAACATCAAATGGAGCTGGTATTTGTCGACTTTTGCATTGCTAAATTGTGGAGGACTGAAACTCCTCATATCAAGGATCTGTGTTATTTAAAATAGAAGAAAAACCAAAAAAAAGGGTATTGAACAGTTGTGAGCCTGATTCTGATGTTATGAGATATGTGCTTATATTAAAATGATTCGTATTAGTATAGCTGCAGGTTGTGAAAAGTAGTAACAGAAGCTTTGTCTGTCATGATGGTCTTAGGTGATTAGGTTCTTCTGGTATTAGACACCAGTCAGCAAGTCACAGACCATTAAGATTAACAGACAGTAATATACATGCGTATTCAATGCTTGTACTGCCAATTGTGGTTTTGTCAAAAAGTGTATGACCGAAGACAGTACAGACTCTTGTTTCTCAAGTTGTTGTATGTTGATTGCAGCTTCCTGGTGTTGCAATACTCAGAAGTAAAAAAGCACTAGATTTTTCCCGTGGATGAGTTAGAATAGAATTCGCTTCCCTGTACTATAATTGATGAGGTTGTGTAAAGAACTGTCGTCCAGCAAAGCTTCCAGTAGAGAACATACTTACCTGAAAACAGACTCTATATTCTATCATGTCTATAAGGTGAAGTTTTACTCTTGAAGTTAAATTTACCAGCAGCGAGATGTTATCATGACTCCAGGCAGGGGAGACCCCTCTGCTGGCTACCAGCATAGTGACTTCCTCCGTATGCCCTAGCAGGGCATAGTCTTCTGTGTCTCTTTGTTACTGCCCGACAGCCCCTCCCAGCTGCTGGAGCTTTCTGTTTCTATTGCATAGCAGCAGTTCTTTAATCAGAAATCTTGTTAGTATTCAAGGATAATTGATCCGACTCTCTGGTAGGGGGTGGGGACCCAGCCTTGCATCCTTCTCCTATTGCCACCCCCAGTTTGACCCCTGTTGTCTCTTTGTTTTCTCCTGTTAAGTTTGTGCCAGTGATGTGTGTGTGTGCTGTTTTTCCAAGCAGCCTGAAGTTGGCTGTAACCAAGAGCAGCAGTTAAATAGAGCCCGATTTCCCTGCTTCCTGGCGTTTAGTTGTTCGGCTCCATTTTCTGGTCTTCTGTGTTTTTGATTTGCAGAGAAGGAACTTACTTGGTGCCCCCGGGCATCTCTTAAACCCATTAGAACAAACTCCATTATTTCACTGTACTTAGAAATCCTCCTCCTTTAGTCCCAGCATCCATCAAAATAATGTATCCTCTGTAAGGCCCTCTGGAAAATGTTTAATAGGATCTTTTCAAACTCAAGGAGAGTTCCAGTTGGAAAGGGGGAGGGGAGAAGGCTAATGGAAGATCTGACTGTGACTTGCAGTAAGCCTGAACTTGGCCTGTGTCAGCTCTCCCTTCACCTCCATGCTGAGGGAAAGCTGAACAGAGCGGATCCAACACTGGGATCAAAGCTGGAAACAAAAGGCTTTGGGAGAAAAATTTCCCATCTGGCCAAGAGGCAGCCACACAAAAGTGGTGCATAATTTATCACTGGAGGTTTATTTCTGCTGTGCTCCTTCTGGAGAGAGAAGGAAAAAAGAAGTAACTCTCCTGCTGTTTTGAAGTGGATAAGTGATAGCTTTGTAGACTTGAGTCAGGAAGGGGCTAGAGATACCATGGAAAAACTTTTTCAGTGCATTCTGTACCCAGCTCCTCTCTTGTCAGACATGGTCAGACATTTTTCTGTTGAGGGGAACCCTATTCCTGCATTTCCAAGTTTCAAAGACTGAGGACTTTTAACTTCCCTGGTCATTTTCAAGTCACAGTCTATGGAGTGGTGCCGATCTTGGCAAAATCAAGTTCTTTGACTTTCTGAGATGTTTTCTTACCTTAAGGATTGGTCTTAAGTGCTGTGGCTCTGTGTTACATGGAGGAAGAGGCTACATTTGCCCCAAAGGATTTATAGTCTAAATTGCACATCTGACATCTGATAAGGATCAGGGATGTGATAATTCTATTGAGATAGATAAGATCAATATTAAAATAGCATAGCTTTCTAATTAAATTTCTTTTAGCGTTGGTTTAATGGGAAAAGCTTCTAAAGTTTTTCATTCCATTCACTTCTTTAGAACAAGGGTAGAGAGGTATTTTGGGTAGGAGTTGGCATCAAAGACTGCTGAAAACTGGTAACTGTGTAAATAAGGATGAGGAAGCAGATGGAAGAGTAGTGTAAACCATGAAGGTATACAGGAATACGGATATTAACAGCAAAGATAGGCATTTTGGAAATGAGAGCCAAGGTCTTGAGCTGGCAAAGGAACAGAAGACTCATGTAAGGAAATCCAAGGGGAGTAATTATATGGGATCTGATGGCAGAAAGAGTTGTTAATTAGGTAGCATAAAAGATAGAAATTTTGAAAGTGAAGATGAGCATTGAGCAGAATTTAACTGCTGAGGCAGGGAAAGACTTACCTGGTTAGGGACCCACAGGAGAGTCTCTGACCTAATGGGGTGATTTTATGAAATATCAGGAGCTTAGCAATGAGGGCAGAGGTGGAAAAGGGAGAGTGATATTAAGCATAACATTGAGATGGTGAGTCCAAGAGATACAGGTGGTAATGGAGCTATCTGCAGTTGTGGAATGTGGTACCTGTCAACCTTGGGAGCACTTACAGCCAGAAGGATTTCTGAGTGGGATGTCCAGGAAGATATTTTGGAGGTCAGTATGGTCTGAAAAAACATATGAAATGGGAGGGCAGAATTGAAGAGAGAAGCTAAGAGGTTGGAGATGATTTTCTGAAAAAAGACATAAAGTGAGAATAGGAGATTACTTTGGGTTTGATAAGGAGTTTGGATATAGAAGCATTTTCTATCTGGTGGCAGAAAATGGCACTTTTCCTGGAAAAGGAGCCTACTTCTCTTCCTTGTCTCTGTTAAGAATCGCTATGTGAAACAGTGAACTGTTAGTGTGAACTGTTAAAACATAGACACATGGTGTTCTGGGCCTCCTTCTCTGAAAGGCTCATAAGAAGCATTGTGTGACTGTGCATGGTTAGAGGGAAATAGACACTGCTCCCTTACCCTGAATCTCCAGCTCTGTCAGTTCATTTGACTTGGTGACAGCTGGTAGTGTCTGGGAGAGGTTCTTGCTTAAGGTGCAGCCGTTCACTGTAGCAGAACTGTCTCGTGGGATCTAGGATTAGAATAAGATCAAGACACGCCTTCATTTTTGTTCTTTGTGCTCCCACCCAGTTTTAGTTCTGAATTTCCATAATTGCTGAATAGTCAAATCCTTTCTTTGCAATTCTGAGGGCAGGGGGAAAATAAAGAGAAATCTCAGTGTTATAATTTCCTGCTTCTGTTCTGAGCTTCTGAAGATGAACCCAGAGGTGGGATAATTCTCTGAATTAAAATTGCATTTGTTAAGAGGAGACTGGCTTTACTGATGTCCTTTCTTTGTTATTCAGACTTTGCCACTTCTTCAAACTTGACAAATTTAAGAAAATGAGGTTTTTGAGGCCTCAGAGATTGTATTCTTCTCACTGTGATTTTTGAAGCCTGCTACTCCTGAAAAGCCTGACCTGAGTTTCTTGTGACTAGAGGACATGCCACCAATTTGTGCTGCCTTTATAAAAGGGCCTTGATCAGCCCAGTACCTATTAGCATGAGGAAAAACATAATGAAATCTGCCTTTGAGAGAAAACTGGAGAGTTTGTGGCATGAGAAAGAGGAGATAGATTGGAGGCTGCCATTCTGGAGGCTTTAATAGCCAAGAAACAGGAGAGAATAGCCATTAGTAACTAGGACTGCTGGTGGGCTGTTCGCATTTTTGTCATGGATCTCAAAGAGAAGTATTCAGTGTCTAAATCTTAGAAAGCATGTTGTGGGAGTAGGTGGGAGACTAGGTCTGGTCTCCTGACAAGAGCAGTAGTTATTGCCCTGCAAACAGATCTAAATTTAATATAGGTAAAAAGCAGGCTGAGCTGAGGGCTGTATCCACGCAGAGTTGAAGTGGTGAAGGGATTTTTCTTGGACATTGACTTGGAAACAGGGAAGGACTGCTTTGTCTGGTTGGTGTGGTTATAGCCCTTTGCTATCTTAGGGAGTGCTGCCTCTGGATCCGACTTCTTCCCTGATCCAGTGAATGGCAGCTGCAAGAGGGTGTTGACTCAACCACACAGGAATCAGCTGTTCATATCTCTGCCACAAGGGTGGTAACGTCATGTGTTCCTGTTTGAACTGTCACTGCTCATGAACCAATACTATCTGTAGGCCTTTGTTTGCTGCATTTTTGAGTGTAAGGAAGAATTCAGACCCACAGTCAGCATTACGTTAAACAACAAAAGACCTTTAGGCCTTTTGGGCATTAGTTGTTGGTTTGGGGAGTTTTGTTGTTTGTTTTGTTGGGTTTTTTTCCACATACAAGGTTCTTTTATCTGTGAAGCACCTGGGTCACCTGCCTGTGCCTCAACATCCCTAGAAGGGCAAATTGTCATCTTTGCATCTTTGGCAGTTGAGTAATTTCTGTGCTACCAGTACTCAAGCAAGAACAACGCTGATGATCCCTGACTTCTGCAACCTTCCTCTACAAACTTCTTTTGCTCAAAACAGCTTATTCACTAACAGGAGAAGCCTATTGTTTCTCTGAGGTATCTCTTGTTTGTGACCTGCCTTCTATGAGCTGGAAGATGAAGAGCTATAATCTTCTGTTGCTTTTAGTGCAAGGTTCAGACTGGAACAAAATAAGTCAGTTACTTAGGTTAAGTTTTCCAGTCAGTTTTCCCTAGAAAGTGATGGGGATTTTTTTGGTACTTCCTTTCTTGCCTTGTTATGGTTACTTCTTCACCCGCAAGTCTTTAGAAGTCTGGGAGCAAACTTTTAAGCTGGAAAGGAATGTCTCAAAAAAATGGGTTAATCCCTGTGATAGCTGTAGTAACTCTCTTGGTTGGTTGTGCTGGAGAAGCAAACTTGATGACGGTATGTGTGCTGGAGGAGTAAGAGAAACTCAGATGATTACTTTTTGAGAAATGACCCACGAGCAGTTTTTGTGCTGCAGATGTTTAAGAACAGACTGACAAGGAAGAGGGGTGGCAGACACTTGCCTACTTTAAATGTTGGCAAAACCCCCTATTTAGCTTACATGAGGTACATGAGGTGAAATCTAACACAGTTACAATATAGAAATAATGGGAGATACAGGCCAAATTAAATCTGTGTACAATCCATCAGTTGTAGGATAAAAATAAACAGTGTTCAGACAGAAGCCTTTGAGCAAGGAAGGGAGTGAGGCAGAGATGACATCTTTGGTATGTACATCTTGACTTACGCGCTCAGGCAAAACAGCCTCTGAGCTCAGGGTTCCGATTAAGTGACTGGGACAGCTGCCAAAACACCTACATTTGCAGTGCATTGGTCCTGCAGGTTAATCTGGGAAAGGCATGGGGTGTTATCTGCGTTTCTTTTGGCCTTTTTCTTGAACAATATAATAACAACATGCTTTGCCTCCTGTGTGTCAAGATCTTAGATGTGGTGGTAATGCTAAAACTGGCTGTTGAAGTGTTGTGAGGTCAGAGGGCCATCAGAGTTATACCACAGAAGACCAGGTATGCCTGAGGAGCCAGCTTTTTTGACTTTGCAGGCTGCATACCAAAGTCTTTAAGGTATGTGCTTTATGGTTCTGTGCCCTTTTGAGACAAGCAGAAGGGGAATGGCTCACAGGAGGGAAATGATAGTCCATCAGGAGAATATTATCTGTTGCAGGATGGGACTGAGCTAAGGTGAGCAGGCAGCACAGTCCCTCTACAGCTCCACACTAATCTGCCTCGGGGACTCTTGCATTCCTGAGGCTCTGTGTGGCTGTATTGTCTGTGTAGTGGCTCTAGCAAAGTAAGACAATGTTTCAGCTACTGAGACCATGACAGCTAAATACAATGCTGAGATTTTCCTCCTGTACTAATCAATAACAAATTAAACATTTGATTCCCACAAGCAATGAGCTCCAGAGCTCTCTATGTTCTTCCATTGTAACCAAAGGGAAGTTAACTTTTTTATTTTCAGATATGCAAAGACATGATATTACTAAACCTATGAAATCTGTGTAATGATTGCTACAGAGTAGGACTGGAAGGATTTTCATTGCTGATCTTAGCAGGACCAAAACCAAGTCTTTTTATGCAATCTTGTCCAAAGCAGCAAAAGTTGTCTCCACCTAGAGAATCATAGACTGAAACCAAATGAAACACTGTCCATTCCTATTAAAACATTGTTTCTGGGGTTTGATGCTCCTTTTGAGGCTAATGAAACAGATAACTTAATCTAAAATTCACCCGAGAAACTAGTCAGAATCTAAACCACAATGCTAGTTTCTGTAAAAAAAAAGAAGTGTGAATCTTCTAGCCAACTAGGCTGCCACAAGTTATTGTGCAAAGTTATGCTGGCAGATAGTACCAAATGAAATGTGCAAAATTGAGTCATACTCTTACCAAATACTGAACTGGCATGTGCATCTTGGATTGCAAGTTGGATACAAGGAGAATACCATAAATCAAACAATAAATATCTGGGAATGAGAAGTATAAAGAAAGACTGAGAAGGAAATCTTTTAATCCTGTGAGTAAAATATAAAATATATTAGAGCAAGGAAACACTTATCTTACTAGAAATAAAATTATATTCCTAGGAACATTTTCATTTCTATCATTGGACTCCATGCCATGTATCCCTCTGTTAAAAACCGTGGAGGCAGACACTTCCTATGTTGAATCCACTGCTGGGAGAAACTGAAGCGTGCTGTCTTTTACATGTGGGTAACACTTGCAGAGCTTGTTTTGCCAATAAAAGTGTCTTTGAATTGACTGTGGTGGGATGTGGTGCAAGTTCTGATGTAACATGAGGCTCTTTGTAAGTGCAGATTTTGATGAGCGCTTGTCTCTAAAATCTCTAGTAATTTTGTTTTCTTGTTGCTCTCGTGAATTGGTTCCTTTCTTTCTGTGGTCCATTGTTGTATGGATGATGTTTGAAAATGAAATGTCTTCCATCTGGTTAAGAAATTTGATTTATCCTTGGAGGCCTGAACTGCTGTCTTTGCTAGTAGGAAATAAACAATGTTCCAACTGTCCCTAATTATCACCCACTTGCCTTCCTGCAGATCCAGGTCTCTTGCAAGGATGCTAGAAGAGAAGATTTATGGATCATGAATTGCATTTTTCCTATCCTCTGTTCCTTCATCTCTATCAATTTAGTCCTTTCCTCCTGTTTAAGTTTTGTAGATTATACACACTGCTTAGAATGATTAAACAATGGCCTGGACAGTGAAGATGTGACTTGCCTGGGACACAGTCAGTTGTTTCACGTGGCATTAGGAATGCAACTCCAAAGGACTTACAAGGGCATGTTACTGATTCAAAGCAGGGTTTAGTATAGTCTTGCTGTTGTTTTCAAAATACAGTTTTAGGGTAGTATAATGGCCACATTTTGGAATATCAGAATTGAAGAAATTTTTGTTCCTGCTGCCTTTTCCTTTCAGAAATTTCAGTAAACTTGGTATCTCTGAGAGAGATTTTTTTGGTGAGGACGCTAGGATGTTGTCACTGCTGAGGATTGTTCTCCTCCACCCGCAGTGTATGTGGCTTGGCCTCTAGCTGCCAGGCTTGCTTAGCCCAGGGGTGTGGTTTCTTGTTATGCCTAGTCTAGTGCAACTGTGGGTTGCCCCACAAGAGCTGTCTCACCCCCTTGTCCCTTTGATAGGTCTGTGTGGATGTCTGCTGGATGAATCAGTTCAGCTTGTTGATCTGATCAAAGAACTGGCCTGCAAAAGGGTGAAACCACAGGTTGTGTGGTATTGGCAAGCTGAAGTGAATTGCTCTTCAGTGAGCTCATCAGTATAGACCTGATGGAAGGATGGAGGGAGGCAAGACCAACCATTTTTTTGGCACTGACTTGCTGCTTCTTTGCTTTGCCTTAACAGTAATTTGGAAAAACTTTCTTTAGAAACAAAGGAAGGTGAGGATTCAAGTTTTAAGATTCAATTTCTGTGGCTCATGTAAGCATAGGTCTCTTAATTGTATTGTACTTGTACAACAGTCTTAGTGCTGTATGAGTGTCCAAGTGTGGTGAAAGATCAACTTAAAGATGTTGAGACTGGTGCAGTACATTAATTGGTGATGCCTGTTGTGGTGGAAACTTCTATTCATTAAGGTTGGAAGCAGAGACCTACTATCTTGTTTTAGTTGGCCTACCACAGACTTGTGTTGTGAGTTGTTGCCAGAGAAATGGTCAATCTAAATATGAAAAGCTTTATCCCCTTGTTAGTGCCTTGACTTTTCTTCCTTGATCTTGCCTTTTAAATGACTGATGTCTAGTAGAAGGTTGCTTTTTGACCCTTGTTTGCAGAATCTGAATCAGGGTTTTGCTTGCTCTCCCCACCACTCTCTGCTGATGCAGTGTGACACTGTGGTTTGACAAGCCTGGCCTGAGTATGCACACAAAAGGAGGCACAATCCCACTCTCCTTCCGAGCTGATGTAGAAATGGCAGTGCTCTGATGCTAAGTGTCTGGTTAGTCAAAGGAAGACAGAGATAGCTGTGGGAAAACATAAGCTGCCTAAACAGCCATTCCTGTTCTCCCTGAATGAATATGTGGCAGGATGAAGGGGAAGATGCACATAGGCTGAATCTTACACATGAATTGTCAATTGGATCACGTAAAGATTCACTCTCTTGGAAATCAGAGCTTCATGGTATTGCATGCAGCGTGTCTGTACAATAAGGAGAATGCCTACTCTGAAGAATTAATAGTTTTTACATTTAATAAATTGACAGATGTATCCGATAAAAAACCCCACAATGAAATACTGATTAATAGAGTAAATAGAAGCTCCACTTATGCTCTGCCTTTTAGTCTGTGTGTTGATGCTTCTTGTCCTCTCTTCTCCATCTCTGAAATACCTTTCTGTTGAAGCTACCTTTCTCTGTTCTTTTGCCCCCTCTGATACACTGCATGCAACATTATGACAATTAGTCACGTTTGTTGTGTCTGAGGTCTGGTACTGGGAGAGTGAAAATTCTTCTCAGATGTAATGTCCTTCTAAGAGGATTTAGTTGCTCTTTTTGTCCTAGATAGTGCATGTTCCTATTATCTGCCCGCATATTCAATAAATGCTTGTCACTAGTCTAATGGGGGGCATCATAATCTAAACCAAGCTTGCAAAGATCTCTTCTTCCTTCGTGAGTCTTCCACGTTTTCCTCTGTCCCGACTGTAGTAGCTCTTAGGATGTAACACAAATGGGTATTTAACCATGTAATCACAAAAGTCAAGAAATTTGAGAACAGAAGCATAATTTGGACTTGGTTAGGAATCCAAGTGTTAAACCCTGGATTCCTGACTTGGGATAGTTTAGCTGTGGCCAGCTTTAAATAGTAATTATTGAATGTTCCTTTTTGCTGCTTTGTAGCAGCAAGCTAAATTACTGGGTAGAATTCTGTAAATACATAATTGGCTCCAGTGGCTGTATTTACCCAATGGCTGAAGTGTTTTTCACCATAATCAGCTGTACTGAACTTTACTTGGGAGTGTCATCTTTTCAAGCTGTGACATAAAGATTACCTATGATTGTAGGGCCAGGTGTGCTAGTGGCTAGGTCTCTTTTTTTTTTTTCCCCCCTCTTCTCTGAGGATAGTTGGCATCTTAATTTTGGAGTCTACAGACTTTTTTCTTATGAGGGTGAGGGACTGTACCATGATGACTGGTTGCCTGAGAACTGGCTTTTTTCTGCACAATGAAGTCAGTGGCTTTTTCCCAGATTAGAATGTTACATTTTTAAACATTTATTGTACTTCAGTCTAAAATGATCTAATTCACTGTGTTTATTCCTTTTTGTAAAAATTTTGAGTAGAGTAACATGCCTATCCTACTTCTAAATGTCTGAATGCTTGGTAAACAGACTGTAAGAAGAAAATAACTTGTAAGCCACTGTAGTAAATACATCTGTAGAGCCTTAAACAGGAAATGACCCCGACTACTTCAGTCAGTTTGGCTCTGAGGCCATGGTTCTGGAAGCAGTGAAGCAAAAGAAGTACTCAGACTGGGCTGAGTGTGGAGGAGTTGGAACATCCTTCAAGCCTGCATCTTGAAGCTTGTCACTCACTGGACCACTTTTGCTCCTCCATTTTATACCAGGCTGCACAAAGCTTATGAGGGTCATGAGACTGGGAATAGGGGAAGAAAGGCTAGGAGCATTGTAGGGAACCACTACTGATGAGTATGAAACCACCATCTTGAATCTTCTTTCCTGTTTTGAGCAAATATCAGTGTGTTTCTGGAGGACCTGAGAGATGTGTTATCACTTATATATAGTCACATCAAGACTGCTTCCTGTCCTTTGCTTATTGTGCACAGAAGAAGGTTTGTTTTGGAAGGATATCTGGCAAAGAAATCAAGAAACTAGATTATAGCATGAAGGGCAGAAGATTATCATTTCCCCGTGGAAAACAGTCATGCTCTTCTGAGGACTCGATACCTAAATCATCTTGTATGTATCTGTTTGCCAAGTGTTTGTGCAGTTACAAGAAGGGACATGGGAATGATTTCTAGAATGCTGTTGCTATTTGTAATTCCACATTGATAGTGTACAATAAAAAATGAAGAGATGGTAATGAAACTCTAGGCACACTTCTCAAAATCTAAACTTAATGGACTACATTCAGGCTCACAATAAAGGACCAGAAAATAGGAAATCTAACTGAGCTCAGCCTCTGAAGTTGAGATGGATACTATCATGACCATGATGGTGTGTATACTGTGGCATACTGTGACTTCAGTTGATCTGATCTTGACTCAGCAAGGCTTTTTGGCTGAAGGTCCAAATGTACCAGATGTTCTTACTTAGAGAATGATCCACAGGAATAAATATTATGTTCTTACAGTGTTTGGGAATGGCAGTGTAAGGTACAAGAAAAATTTAGCAAGTTTAGTCAAGATACAAACTGCACAGTAAGGCCTTTTTCCCCACCACAGAAATATATATATTTTTTTTCCTTACTGAAAAATAATAGTTTTACTGCACAACCATTGAAAAGCATTACTATATAACTCTTCCACTTAGAAGTAGAAAGAGAAAAGTCTGTGTCCAACTGAAAAAAACCTCCCAGAAACTTCTCAAGGTAGATCTTCATGATTGGAGATAAAATTCTGCCATGAGTACAAGTAACTAGACAAGTAGCCCTGGGTTCTGTTGTTTCTTTAGTGTTATCCAGTCATTTTAGGTAGCATTTATAGCACTGATGGGCTTGGGTCATTCTTTGATCAGAGGAAGTGCTCTGTATTTGGCTGAATAATATCATGTCTTGCAATGCCCACAAATTGGCTCAAAAGCTTGATTCAACTTGATTTGTCTGTAGTACCCTACTCCCCAAAGTACAGTGGAATAACAGAAGTAAAATTGCTCTTGAATCATCGTGGTAAACACATCTGTAAGACAGGAGACACCACACTGTCTGTTCATGGTTTTTGGCCCCGAGATCATGGTTCTACCAAACAGCAGTATGCTTGGATGTAGAAGGCAGAAGAGTTTAAAAAGCTTTTTAAGTATGAAAAATTCTTCTTCCAGGGCTGAATGATGTGTCTGCTTAGATGTTTTCTGAGCTTTGTGAGGAATCTATGTTTTATTTAAATATGCACTTCAGATCCTGGAACTTGGTCCAGGAAGTAATATCAGAAGCAGTTCTTCATAATATTGTTAATACAGACTCTTCTCATGAGAATAATCCGCAGGCATCTTCAGCCTGCATTTTTATGGAAGCAGTGGTTATTTCAATATGTGTGCATATCTTCTCACCCAAAAAAACTAGTTCCAGAGAATAAAAGTTTCATGAAAACAGGCAGCACAATAAAGGGAAAGGACCACAGAAGTAACTTGGCTGTGGGTGAAGTTTCCTCATGGGTTTGCATTTTGTTAGACATGAAAGAATCCCCTCCCTCCATTTGGCAACAGATGCACCAAAATTGACTATTAGAGTTGAACCCATCTGAAACTGGCTGTGTTAATCCTGTTTGTCATGTAGCTATTAGGATTATTCAGGTGTGCACATTGGAGTCTTGCTGGACATAAGCCCATTTCCAGGTTCCGAAGAAGTGACAAAGGTCCAGGTGGTTAGTTCATCAAGCTCAGGTGATGTTTATTCCTCTGTCATTCAGAGGCAGAGGTCTTGAATGGGCTTTAATTGGGTTGCACTTTAGGACTGCTCAAAAGTTTTGGTTGGTTTAGGATGTGGCTGCTTGGTTGCAGAGTGATATTTCTGGTGAGAAGCATGTTAAACCTGTGTTTTGAGCTAACTGGCTGCTGGCTATTTCCCAAATATGAATGTGGTTTGGGATGGGGTGGTTTGTTTGGTGTTCGTTTTATTTTTTTGCTTGTTTGTGTTTTGGTTTTTTTTTGGGGGGTGGGTTAAATGTTTGAAGTCATGAAGTTTTTGGACTGGATTTTCTGTTAAGGTTCTGATATTGTGCTCATCCACACCTTAAGGAGGGTCCATGGAGTCTGTGCTGTGCTCTCTTGTATAGCAAGAAATTTTAACTAGAGTATCTGAAATAATTACTGCTCCTAATGATCCACCCTGTGCCTCTGAGTGGCTGAATATGAGGTAAAATATTGCTGAATGTCACAGTTTGCAGCCTTGCAACTTCCATTTATTTTAGCATGCTGGGTTATAAACTCGTGCTTTAGGAGCTGTGCGCAGCTGTCCTGAGGTAATATATTGCCAGATAAGATCCTCCTCATTGCTGGGTCTGGTCTGATTGAACTGGAAGGAAGCTGCAGGCATGACTCTTTTCCCTCAGGACATGTGTGTTTCTTGTTCTTCAGGCTGTTTTACAAGGCCTGTGTGCCTCAGCCTGGCCAGGGCAGAAGCCAGCTGAGGGCATTTGCAAAAGGAAGGGAAGGGAAGGAAAGGTGTCCTATTTATTCCTAAACATCCTCAGCGTCTCAGAGCTACAGAGAGACATTTTATAATGCAAGTTGAACCAGTTCTGATGGTCTTTCCTAAGTAGTTACATCAGAAAGGCCAGGGATCATTACTTCTTTTGCTGTTTTTTTGTTGGTTTTTTTTTTCCTTTCAGTCTTCCTCCCCCTCCATCTTTTGTCTTCCTTTCAGTTCACCCATCTGCATCTGGTCTTGCCCAGGCAGCTGCTGCTCTATTTGTATGTTCCCTGGGGGAGCTCTGGTGCTCCTTTAAGATCTCCTGTTGCTTTGGGAATTCACCTTTTAGACATGGTGCTTCATTAGCCTCTCTCATTTATTTAGTACTGTGAGAAAAGATTTATCCTCCCAAAAAGTAGAAGAACGGGTTCCCAGCAGCATATGCTTGAGAGAAGAGTGTCTCTATGTAAATAAAGCATGTTTAAAAGCTATTGGCAAAAGAACAGCTGAGAGTTTTTGAAGGAATATTGTTTGACCGAGTTGGCGCTGCGAGGCCCTTTGGAGACTAAGGCTGAAGAAATCCCCCCTGCTCTTTTCGCCTGGGGAAGTCTTGTCCACTGATGAGTGACTGCACTACCCCTGTGCACTGTTGCCTCTCATCCCCTGCCTCGATCTCAGCACGGTTGCTCCTTTTTGTTGCTGCTCGTTAGAGAAAAAGAGCCATTCTGGGCTTTTTGACCATTGGGTTCTACGCTTCCTCATTCGCCATCCCTCTCCCCTGCTGGGCGTTGTGGGAGTCGTCCCCTCTGCAGGCGATGGTGGGAACAACCCCGGCCTCACTTATCATCAGTGACAAATCAATGGCAGCCTTCAGAAAGCTGGCCCCCAGGATCCCTGCTCGGCCCAGCTATGGAGCAGTGGGAGGCTTCCCTGGTGGATAAAGGACTCCTTGCAGCTCTGACTTGTTGCCTTAAATCTAACTGAGGAAGCCTTTTCAGTCTCTTCATCAGTGGCCCCCTCCCTTCTAGATTTGTCTTCAGGAAGGTGGTGGCTGATGGAAGGGGGGCACATGGGGAAGTGGGGAGAGACGAGGGTGGGGGAGCATTGGGGTTTGTAACACTTTTCTGTTTCCCTTTCACAATAGCCTGGCTAGTGCATGCAGAGCTGGGCTCACAAAGCCTTCCCGAATTGCCTGGAGTCCCGCAGGGCTCCTCACAGTGAAAGTTTGCTGTGTGTATTCCTACCAACAATACAGCTGGGCCCAGCAACAGCCTCCAGCTTTGGGCAAATATTTCTACAGCTTTTCCTTAATCGCTTTTGAGGGGAAGAGGGTGAGACGGGTTTGAGAGGTAGGAGGGGGGAAAAAAATTTGTATATGCAAGGGAGACAAAAATAGATATGGGTGGAGGGATTCATGTCTGGCTTCTGCAGTCCAGGCTTCTAAAAGGAACCTTTGTCATCATTCAGCATCCACGCTAAAGCTAGAGAGGGTTTGGGGGAACATCAGTGCTGAATCTGAAGGAGGAGATTAAGACAGACAACACATAGTGGTTTTGGCTCAGGCAGTCTCCTTTTTTTGTTTTTCTTTAAAAAGAAAACATAGCTGACAAGCCTCTTTTGTGTAGTTTCATCCAAAGTATTGGTGTAGACTGAAAATACGGCCTTTTTTTGGTGCTAAGTATGTCTAGCTTATTTCTGCTTAACCGTTCTGTAGGGTTTTATGGTTGATTTCTTGTTCCCTCTATTACCTGTAAATTATCTCTCAATTTTTAGTTTATTTGATCTGGTTCCCAGTTCCAGATGTGGAAGAAATCAGAGAAGTGATGTCTCTTTAAAGCAAACTATTTCAACTTCACTGTCTGATAGGTTTTGGACTTGCATGTTCCTTGAGCCCATTACTGACGTCCAGGGGTAGACAGGTAAGCTCATATCTATGTGCTGGTTCTGTCCCCACTTTCTAAAGCTGCAGTGGAGATAACCTCTACAGGATGAAACTGCTTGAGTGTGTCAAGAAGAGATCATGTGAGCCCACTTCCCTGTAGCATTATGAGGAAAAATTAACCAGACCACCTCTTTTAAACATTCCTTTCCATGTCTGCAGGGCTGGCAGCAAGCTTAGCATGCCCACGGTTTGGAGTCAAATTCTTACATTGGTTAAGGTGTGTTGCATGTGTATTAAAGATTAAATGTCGTCTTAGACCTGGTGTTCTTGTTACAGTAGGAATGATATCAGAAGCATAATTTTTTTCCAGGTGTATCATGTCAGAAACTAAATTTGGGCTGGAAATGCTTGCCTGTGTCAGTATTCTCCCAGAGCAGAGAGTACTTTTGCTCTAAGGTCATAGTTGCACAGATGCTTTGCACTGAGGACCTATAATGCTACACATACAGAGATGGAACTTCCAGAACTCTCTGGCCAAGGCCATATGCAGGATGAGCAAGACTATTGTGCAATGGTAAAGCTTGGAGTAAAGTTCTTGGGTATAACGAAGGTTTTTCTGTAAGGGATATTCTTGCCTTTCATTTGGAGGTGGGCATTGAATATGAATCCTTCTTTGTACGAGGAAGTTACTAATAGGCCAAATATAGATCTGAGTGAAAAGAATATAGAATAACATCTGTTTTCATGGAGTTGTTTGGGCAGCCTTACCCTCACTAGCATCTGGTGACTGCCCCTTTATTTTATATTATTCATGATATAGTATTCGTAGAAGCATTCTATCCTTACAGCATCACAGCTACTAGTGAGGCAAGGTTTATAGGAAAAGAGAACAACTCTAATTAGACCAGCTAATGTGGCTGGAAAAACAAACAAGCTTTTGGGAGCAGTTTGTCCTGAGAACTAAAATAGAAGCCTAAGTCTTTAAATTATGCTCAAGCTGAGAACAGTTGATTTGAGTTCAGCTTGACTGTGTTAGTAAGTTAGAAAATCCAAAGAAAGTCCCAGATACCTCTGGAACAGAAGGGGCATGATGTGTAGGAAAGGAGTGGTACCATAGGGGCCAAGCCTACTCCATTCCTTGCCTGATTTTCAGCTGGTAAAAGTTTCACTAGTTTGTAACTTTCCAGGCTGAAAGGCAAGGGAGAGAGAGAGAAGAGTTTCTGCTTAAAACTCTCTGTGAAACTTCAGTTTGGAAAATAAGGATAGAGAGAAAATGCTTCTCCCCTCCATGTTTAAAATCTTGCAGTAGTATAGAGAAGTTTGAGAATGTTTGTTAACCCTTCCATGCTCCAGAAATTAAGAAACCAAAACAAAACAGAGGGGGCTTAAAGATTTTTTGGTTTCTCCAAAATTCACCCATGAATGGTGAAGTTGTCAATACTTTTCAGCTATTCAAATGTTTCTAGTATTTTCAAAAATTTGAATTGGTGCTTGTATGTGCTGAGTAGGAGTTAAAAAATCTGTCAGCAAAAGCCCCTTGAGCGCTCTCTGAAATGGATGTTGACTGGCCAGTAGCAGGCTTGAGTTGAACAGGAGCTCTGCTCCAATCACTCCCCTGAGTGAAGGGCTGCAGAGGAACTGTGGTCTATGTAATGCCTTCTGAGAGGCTGCCCTCTGGGCTGAGTGCTTCTTTACTGGCCTGCAGGCCGTGAGGAGGAGGAGAAGGCAGCTGCAGTAGGCTATTTCTGTGCAGTACAAAGCGGTATTGAAGATTGTGTTGCAATACAAGAAACAGTGTGAAGAGCTGTGTCATCCCATAAGGGATGCACACAAAAATAGTGCACCTGTGTGATGTCAAATACTAAATAATACAACCTATCTGTCTGTTCAAATTATTCCAGGTAATTTTAAAGGGTTAACTTTTTGGTAGCGATCCCGATGGAAAAGAGCTGTTCTTTTGCCATCAGCTTGCACCTGGCTTAAACTTGTTTGTGGGTATTCAGTGTGAGTAGAGAGAAAGGTGACTGTGCATGCACCTGATTTGGATCAAGTTTGAATTTATGGGCATTTTTCAGGGGAATAAAAAAAGGAGAAGTTTAGGAGGAAGGAGTAGCAGAAAAGAAATGGGTTACAGAAGTAGGGACGCTTGTTAAGAGACAGGAATAAGGGAATGTGGGCAAGTGGAAGGAAGGTTCTGGACAGTGGATGTGAGATGGGACATTCTGCCTTGTGCTCTTTTTACATCTAGCTCCTACATCTAAAGTGTACCTCTTACTCCCAAGTCCCACTTTTCTGTAGTGGCACACCCACAAGGCAACTCGTGTCTTTCACATTCTTTTCTGTTGCCTGTCTTTTTTCTTAGAAAAAGGGGACTTACAAGTTTGAGAGGCCTGAGGCTGACCTGTTTGGCACAGTGTTATGTTTCTATATCACCTGTGTTACTCCCCTTTTCTTCCATTGTGTTTTATGACCATCCAACACTTCTCTAAGTTAGTCTTTGTCATTTCAAGTTGGACACCTAGAAACAGAGGTTTCTGGCTTGGGACTCTTGCTGTTGGAGAACTAGAAAGTAGAGCTGATGAAACCAATTATAGCAGTAAGACATGAAGATGAATCTGTGTTTATGGGCTACTTGACTGTTGTGATGATGAATATCATATAATAATACTACATCCAGTTCAGGAGTTTGTGTTGCAAATAAAGTGGGAATTGTGTGATGTCATAAGCGGAAGAGGGGCCTCTTAAAAGCTGTGCAGGTGAATTTGGTTCTGGAATTTCAGTAAAGCTTTTTTTTAACTTGCTTATAGTGGATTTTAAATGTCCTGTGTAATCAATAGCAGCTGGATTATTTCTTCTTAATCATGTTATCTAAGATACTATCTTTGCCAGACTTGCTCAATTCTGCATACCAGGAGCAACCCTTTTAAATTCACACCTGTGAAACTAAATTTACTAAAATCTTCTAGGACCTTGTCCCTCATTTCCCTTCAATGGAGAGAGAGCTGGTGTTGGGGTTCACAGTGCGTCTCCTATCACGGTGTTTAGTGCTACCTCAATGGTTAACCTGTTCCTGATGGACCATTCAGTGTTGTCTAATTTTTTGTGCTCTGTTGGGAAATATATGTGTACATGCACATATAATATAATATTATATTTTTTTCTTGGAGTTTGTCCTGTATCCCTTTTCTTCTGTTTCTGCTCCTTCAGAAAGAAGAAGTCCAAGTTTCTCCTAACACTGTGCTTGCAGCCTCTTTCCCATTCAGGAGAGAATGGGTCAAAAGAGGCCGAAAGTTGAGTAAAGGCCACAGGTCTGCGCATGAAAAACAGAGGGAACATGAGTTGAGATCCATGTTAAATTCTGCCCCCCCCACCCCCGGAAACTGCCTCTCTGTAATTACAGTTCCAACATCCTCCAGAAGAAAAGGGCCCTGTCCCCCCTACAGCCCCCCTGGCAAATTTGATGCTCCTTGCAGCAGGGAAACCAGACATGGAGCAGAGCAGGTCAACTGGGGCTTGAGAATGTTCCCCTTTGGTGTCTTCATTGCCGAAGGGGGGTGGGGGCTGTTAGTCTTCTCAACCCCCTTCTTACCCCTTTCCTCAAATCTCCCAAGTAAATACAATTTTATTTTATTATATTGCTGCTGATCTGCTGTTGTTTTTCATACAAAAAAGGTGGAAGGGGCAAGAAGGAACGAAAGAGTCTGGCGACAGGAAGAGATGAATTGCCGAAGAATGACACTGGCAGGGACTATTGTTCATTTTAACGCTGGAGCAGGAGCAGAGAGAAACGTTCACACGCCATTCTTGGGCATCCTGCTGGGCAGGCTAGGAAAGGGGCATTCCAGCTGGTCGTGAGATTTGGCTGGACAGATTGAATTGGGCTGAATAGAATGCTTGCCGTTTTTTATTATTATTATTTTTTTCTTATAAAGAAACCCTCTGATTAATTGCAATGGAACCTGATTAAAGGGAGGCTCTGAAACCCCCACAGACGTTACAGACATAAAGCTGTCAGCCCTACTGGCGTGTGATGACTGGGCCTTAACCCTTTAAAAGGCTAATGGGGGAGGGGGACGCTCACTGAAGCCATCATTGCTCAGTCTGCGTATATGTGTTTGTGTGAGAGAGGACTTCTGTCATTTGGGGAAGTTGTGTTCATGGCAGGAGACCTGTAAACAGACTGTATCTCATGAAAGACAAGGGACCGAAGAATGAAAATGAAGTTTAGGGTTATTTTATTCCTGGAGAGGTTGTATGGAGGTTTGCTCAAATATTGCTGGCTGTATTTTAGTAGTTTTGCAGAATTCAGCAGCCCTTGTCCATATCTGTCTCTTCTTCTGTGCAATCCTGAATGTGGCAGTAGGAAAAATCTGGGAAGAGATCTGTAGTTTCCTAGACTGCTTGGGAAATGTTGCAAAAGAACTTGGTAGAAACATGACCATAACTAGGTAAGTGTATAAAAAAATGCTGTAATCTGTGTGAGAACAAAACTGTAGTTGAGCTGAATTTGGGGACGGATGTGGAGATTGAAAGTAGATGGCCAGCTTGGACATATGTTATCTCAACAGTGATGGAATGGAATTTCACGATGCTTAGAGACCCCATTCTAGGAGTGAAAACTCACATATTTATTTCATTTCAGATGCATTGAAAAAAAGCCCGTGTTGTGATACTTTTGATTTTCTTTAACCAATTTTTTTACTCAGCTGATTTAGTGTCTGGACATGGTTGAATGCCCTCTGCTCATTCTGTTGCTTCTTTAATACCCTGTTTGTAGCTTGCTTCTGTTGAGAAGCACAGATGATTTATTCAAATAGACTCTTCAAGCTTTGAAAGGGGTCTCTGTGTTGCAGTGCGAGGAGATTGCAGGGGGGGCAAACGCTCTTGCCCTTCAGCAATGTTCAGCTTCAAGTGTGGCACAGTAAAGGATGGCACGTAAGATCTCTAATGAGTATGCTCTCCAGTAGTTTTATCTTTTTCTACAGCACCCTGTACACATGTGCGCCCACTGGCTCGGAAATGTTTCCGTAGAGAGGTGGAAAGAGTGGAGATACAGTTGGAGCAAACAAAGGCCTTTTGTGGGCTCTGGGAAGATGACAGAGGGATTGCTTTTTGCTCTCTAAAGCTCCTCATTCCTTCCAATTCATAGAATGATTTAGGTTGGAAAAGACATTTAAGATCATTGAGCCCAACTGTTAACCAAGCACTGCCAAGTCCACCTCTAAACCATGTCGTTAAGTGCCATGTCTACATGCCATTTAAATAACTCCAGGAATGACGGTTCTACCACTTTCCCGGGCAACCTGTTCCAATGCTTGACAACCCTTTTGGTAAAGAAATTTTTCCTAATACATCTAAACTAACCCTCCCCATGCATGACTTGAGGCCATTTCCTCTTGTCCTCTCACTTGTTACTTTGGAAAAGAGATTGACCTCCACCTTGCTATAAACTCTTTTCAGGTAGTTGTAAAGATCTCCCCTGAGCCTCCTTTATTCCAGGCTAAACAACATCAACTACATCAGCTCCTTAGCTCCTCGTTGTAGGACTTGTTCTCTAGACCCTTCACCAGCTCTGTTGTCTTTCTCTGGAATTCTCCAGCACCTCAGCATCCTTTTTGAAGTGAGGGGCCCAGAACTGAACACGGGATTTGAGGTGCGGCCTCACCAGTGCTGACTACTGGGGGACAATCACTGCCCTGGTGCTGCTGGCCCCACTATTGCTGATGCCAGGATGCCATTGGCCTTCTTGGCCACCTGGGCACACTGCTGGCTCCTGTTCAGCCAACTGTTCAACAAGCACCCCCAAGTTGTCTTCCATCAGGTAGCTTTCCAGCTTCTCGTCCCCAAGCCTGCAGTGCTGTCTGGGGTTGTTGAGACCTAAGGGAGAACCTGGCACTTTGCTTTTTGAACCTCATATTGTTGACCTCAGCCCATTGATCCAGCCTATCCAGATCCCTCTGCAGAGTCTTCCTACTCTCCAGCTGAGCAACACTCCTGCCCAACTTGGTGTTGTCTGCAAACTGACTAACAGGGCACTTGATCCCCTCGTTCAGATCATTGAAAAAGATAATAAACAGGACCTGCCCCTATACTGAGCCCCAAGGAAGGTCACTAGTGACCAGCCACTAGATGGGTTAACTCCAGTCACCACCACTCTCTGGGCCTGGCCATTCAGCCAGTTTTCTACCCAGTGAACAGTGCAGCTGTCCAAGTCATGAGCAGCCATTTCCTCCAGAAGAATGCTGTGAGAAATGGTGTCAAAGGCTTTACTGAAGTCTAGCTAGACAACATCTACAGACTTCCCTCATCACTAATCAGGTCCCATTGTCATAGGAGCTTTATGAGGTGGAAGTTGCTTTGCTTATCTTTCTTTTTTTGTTTCCCCCTGCATCTCTGGTTATTTCTATCAAAAGCAGGTTGTGCCCTATCTGGCTTGTCTTCACAGGAAGCAGCTGTCAGGTGGGGGAGTCCTTATTTTCAGTTCCTATCGGGAAAAGTTTCATAGAATACAGAATGTTCTGATTTGGAAGGGACCCACAAGGATCATCAAGTCCAGCTGTTAAGTGAATGGCTGATATGGGGATCAAACCCATGACTTGGATGTTATTAGCAGCATACTCTAACCAACTGAGCTAATTGTCAAAGTGGGAGTATCTTTAAACTCTCTCTACATAGAAATTTATATTACATCAAAGGTTTGAGTATTCAAGGAAGAAAGGCATTATGCTAAGTCCTACAGTTCATCAGTAAAATGAAGAACAGCATGAACAGACAGGATCTTGCATTGTTTTCACTGTATCCTCGTCATGAAAAAGAGCCTGCTGCAAGAGCTGCTTCTGTGGGCAGCTGTGTATCACTCCCTCTGAGAATGTGGGATCTGTTAAGATCCCAGCTAGGGAGACTGAAAATACGCACTTGCTCTCAACTGAGCAGGGATGAGTCAAATTTCATGGTAACTCATCATCAATGTAGCCCAAGGAGTCGGGAATGACAGGGTTTCCTGAGATTCTTACTCTGTATCTTAAACGTGGAGAGAGGAAGGTAGGTGAGAATCACTGTAGTTGCAAAAAATCCTATGAGCAAGTGGGACCTAAAAAGTCTGCTGTTCACGCAGCTATGTGGGGGATTGGACAACAGAGTCACTTCTGTACAAAAACCTCCTTACTCTGTGCTCACTTCCCATGTCTTCTCATTTCTCTTTCTGTTTGCTTGTGGCTTCCCTTCCTTCTTCCCTGCCACCTACTAGCCCTGCTGTAGTTCTTTCCTGCAGCTCTGTTAACGTTTAACAAATTTCCCTTCAGTTCCTATGTTTCTTTTGGCTGTAGCTCAAGGCAAACTCCCCAGATCCAAAACTAATTTAGGGCTCTGAGCAACAGTAGCATTTAAATGTTGGCTTTGTGCCATCCGGCGGGCAGGCTCTTCACTGAGAAGAAATCTAATTCCAGTGTTTATTAGATTAACAGTGGCCTCAGGACTGGACTTCCTTTTAATGTTGGCCTTTTAATAATTGTAAGGCTAATACAGGAACTTGGGAACCCCCAGGAGGGTCTCAGGAGCCTGGCTCTGACCTTTTTACTTAGGAAGCAGGACTTGGATCCAACTTAATTTGGGTCAGGGAGTATAGGGGAGCAGACTGGTGAAGTGGAACAGGAGGTGCTATTTTGACTTCCCAAGCAGCGTGTGTAAATCCTTCCACGTTTGTGCAACAGAGACTTTGATTTCCTGCAAGTTTGTTTCAATGATCTCTCTGGGGCACGGACCTAGGTAGGGAAGGGCAAATTGTGCCCTGGTTAAGAGGTGGAGTGAGACCGGATCTGCTTTAATTTCTCAGTTTGGCCACAAGATCTTTGGGAAGTCACTTAGGGCTCAGGTTTCCAAGCATGAAGAGTGCCAATGGTGGGAGGTATGAGTACTTTATTATACTGAGAGTCAGGTCTAAATCTCTTAGGCCAGCTGTGTAACAATAGTTAAATGTCTAACTTCCTACTGATTTTAATTTACTTAGGCACCCAAATACTCACAGTTCTGTGCTGTTTGACTTCCATTTTCTGCTTCTGTATAGAACATAATACTTCCCAACTTTTTAAGAGGTGTTGAAATTGTTCATTCGTAGAAAAATGCACTTGTGAACACTGTACTGGGGGCCTCACACATACTTAGAAAGATGTGGTTGCGTAATTGGGCCGTTCTGCTTTTTATGCATCTTCCTCTGCCTGCCTCAGTGCTGTTGCTATTATTTAATGGAAAGTAAAGCTCAATGAGAACAGTATGAAACTGAGTGTAAGGGATCCTCTGGTACTTTTCACTGTTGTGGTTAATTTTTCTGGATGTGAGTATGAATGAGCTGTTGGACTTGCAGGTTTGTAGAGGCAGCACCTGAGCCTTCCAGTTTAAGCAGAGGAAGAGTTTTATGACCACTTTCTAAGTGTTCTGAAGGAGTCTGAAGTGCAGGTGCTGTGGGAGATGTAGGTTGGTGCTTCATGGGTTGCCTAGAAAGCAAACAAATGTGGGTGGGCTGAATAGGGGCTGATGTACAGTACAGCTGCCCTGCAGTAACCCCAACATTGACGCTCTTGGTTTTCCTGTTGGCAATTTTGTCAGAAAGAACTTAGCCCATCTGAGCCCATAAAACGTATTTACATTAAACTTGTGTTTTTGAGTGCATGTGTGTCTATATATATGTGTGCATATATATTAAAAAGATGTTGCTGGTAAAGGTTTCTTTTTCACTTCTGAGTAGAAAAGGCAGCACACAGTTGCTGCAGTGTCTCTGGCTGTGTGGTACCTCTCTCTTTGCCAGACCCAGCCCTGTTCTTTCAGCTCAGTCTGTCCAGTTAATAATTGCCCCTTTGCCCCTCATCCTCTGAGGACAACATAATATCGTGTGTGGAGTTACTTTTTAGAAAACAACTTGTAGAACAGCTCTCTTTGTCCCAAGATAGCTCCATTTATCTTGTGGTTTGTGCTTTTGAAGTCCTCCTGCCTGTAGGATTGCAAAAATGGGCTTCTGCCTCCTTATTGCCACAAAACCACATTGTATATCCTAGCCCTTCCCTAGAGGACTCCTCTGCTGAGCAGAGCTGTTGTGGTTGGCTTCCCCATCTCTCGTGTGGCAGAGAGCTGGAAAGCTACAAAGCTCAGACACTTCACTAACATGATGGCCTCTTTATAGAAGACCAAAATAAACTCCTTGAAATCTCTCTCTAAGAGAACAGTCTCTATCTTGTCCAGGAACCTGGCCTTTTCTGTATCATGTCATAATGATGGGAAGAATCTAACTGCAGGCCACAAAAGCCAAAAAAGGCTTTTTTGGAGGCAGAATTTGTCCCCTTGCACCATGTGCGTGGACAACTGCAGTCCAGCTAGAACCTAAAGTTCCTTGAAAAAGAAGACTTCAATGCTTTGACTTTTATCTTCTGAAAAGAAACATATGGCTGTCTTTGTTACTGTATTCTAGGACTGATCAAGACACAAGTCTTGAATAGGTTAAACAAAAGAATCTTCTGGGTTCTGGAGAGAAGTTGAGTGCGTGTTGTGAAGGGCAGAATGTCCTTACAGCCAGTCCAGTGCCTGGAGCATCTGAAAGATGAAGGAACTGGCTGATAATTTCCTGTGGAACAAATGTACTTAAAGCAGTTCAGAGAGCCAATGCAGGGTGAAACCTTGAAGACCAGTTCAAAAATGGCTTCCAAATGTGTTGTGAGCAAGGTTATGGGTGCTTTATAAATCCAGAGAGCACTGAATAAGCACTAGTGCAGTAATTAACAAAGGTCATTATTGGTGTGGGAGAGGAAGCAAAAGCTCAAGAAGCTTCTGAATTGAAAGGGAAAGGAGCCAATTTCCTGAAGACTCTGTGGTAAGGAGGTCGCTGGATTCTGAATTTTCCTAAGTACATTTATCCTTGCAGCCCAGATTGACAAATGTTACTTGCAGTTTTTCTTGGATCCTTGAAGCCTCTGAGCACTAGTTTTCAAGCAAAGACAGAAGTATTGCTTCTTTTCCTTAGCTGCCCTCTTTTGACCACTCCATTTTCCCTTTCCCTCATCTTGAGACAGCTTAGCTGCTCGTGACACTACAAGTAAACTGGTGCAGTTTACAGACAGTAGATTAAAATGAATTGGCATTAATTTCAGTTTTTCTTAATGCTGTGATCTGTAATGGGCTCTTTAGTAATATCTGTCGGAATTGGAAGCCCTTGTTCAAGAATATATGCACACAGGAAGATGCATAGCTGTTCTGTATGAAATTGAAAACTGGGTTTTTCTTTGCTTGTTTTTAGCTCAGTTGGGTTTAGTTAGTCCATGCATGGTCAGATGACAGCTATGTCTTTCTCAGCTGTTAAGCAAGGAATTCAGTGAGATCTCAGGGATGCTTGCAGCTTGGAAGATGATGTGACAGGAATGGGAGCAGAAACAGCATGAATGTTGGAAAAGTACTGATTGTTTGTTTGCCTTAAAAGTTAATACTTGGGTTACTTAAAGGGAAGCAAAGTAAAAGAAAGAGGGATGCATGCATGCAAATTAAACCTTTGTTTTCTCATATTGTAGTTATGAGTGACAGATGCCAAGCTGGTTTTCATTAGGTCTTGTAGGCTGCTTGCATTCTTCTCCATTCAGTAAAGGGGAAGGTTTACAAGGCTTCAGAATTTCTGAAATAGCTCTGAGGTTCTGATTCTTCCAGATTGTTTTACGAAAGTGACAGAGTATTGTGACTAGAGAGTGACTAGAGTGACAGAGATTGTGACTAGTAAACCCTGGGTGCTCCTGTAGCTGAGGTAATGTAAGGATCACTTTAGGATAATTACTTCAAGGATGAGAGAGACCCATCTGTGTATGAAGTAATAGAAAAGTTAAAGGAAAACTCATGGAATTTAAAATGCCAATGCTTTCTGCCCTATAACTGAGAAAAACAAACTCGAGTGTTTCATTAGTTCTGGTCAATGTCTGTAGTTTATCTCCATAAACTTTGATATAGTAGAAAGATTTCTGACTGTTCAATGACCTTCATTCTCAAGTGCTGTCATGCTAGTGAAACTCTTGGGTGACTGTAGTGGGTGAAATACATCGGAGTACCTTTTCTCTGTGGATTGTCTGTTTAAAACAGCAGGTTGCTTCTCTCGCTGGCATTTGGCAATTGTGAAGGTCACCTGGTAATATTTCTGCTGTTGAGCTATTATTTTCTAAATTTTAGTGTCTGCTGTACCGTATGATTCATGATAAACGAACAGTAAATTGTTTGCAACATTTATGGGACAGGAAAGGGTAGAGGTTGTTAGTGTGTGGGTTTAAAAAAAAACCCACAAAAAAACCACCACAGTGAAAGAAATGGAAAGTTGTGTCTCACGTTGCTGAAGTGACTAATTCTTGCAAAGCATGATGTAGGCTTAAAGTAGTATTTTAAAGTGTTTGTCTAGCATGTGTGTATTCTGAAAAGGTTTGAGTCACACAGCTCTGCCTGTCAGGCCCTTGTGGTCCAGGTAAACATTCCCACACTGTTCTAGAGTGGATGATGATGTTTCTGAATGATGTTATGCAACAACAGCCTCTTATTATTCTGCCTGTTTCTGAGTCATATTTCATTTCTGGTTAATGTTCTTGAGTGGAATGGCCCTGCATGACAGGTAATTTACTGCTGGGGGTAAGTCCCTTGGATTCTTTGTTGTACTTCTCTGTTGACATGCAATTGCACAGGAGCTTGCAGCTATGTAAGGAAATGCTACTTCAGGTTAAAATCAGCACAGCATGTTTCTTGATGGCATCCTTCAGGTATTGCTCTGCACTTCATAATATAATATGGATGAGATACTCTGCTTAAGAATAAAAATCTATGGGTAATGAACTGCCAAGACAGATGGGATGCTTTAACAGTAATATGAAGAAAATTTCACAAGGTGGGAAGCATAATGCTCCTTGGAATCCAAGTTTATAGGTAGGAAAAATGATTTAGTCCACAGAGAAAATGTAAATATGTGGATTAAAAGTATTTAGGAGGCTGAATCTCTTCCAGTAAGGGCCTGGGAGGTGAGAAGCAGAACGTCGGAGATGGCATACTGCAGCTCATGATTTTCTGAGGTCTTTGCACTTTCATAGATTCTTGATAAAACAAACAGATGCTCCCACCATCTAATTTGTCTGAACACACTTTCCCTCTCAGAGAGTGGGAGAACCATCATCTTTAATTCTGATCTTTTGAAAGGCTCAAAAACCTTTTCTAAAATAGCTATTTCTATTGACATGGGATGTGACTTGTGAAGCAGGGTGATATGGTGCATGGTTTCTTGAATGTCAACAGTTGTTGACAGGCATATAGAGCTACAGAACAAAACCTGCATTTTCTATTTGCCTGCCAGTTGCAGATGTTTGAAGGAACCTTGTAGTTAAAAGAAGTGGGACATTTGCTATTTAATGGCCGTTAAATACACAAACTGCATCACTGTATGGTCACGTTTCAGCCGAAAGATCTGGAAATTAAGAGTCGAGATGTTTTACCAGGTTCTTAGAAAGTATTTCTGGTCTTATCAAGAAAGAGATGCATAGGATTCTGAAGAGAAGACTGGGGGGAAAAGTCACAGAATGGTTCAGGTTGGAAGGGAACACAGTGGATTATCTAGTCCAATCTCCTGCACTTTTTTGCAGGGTTTTCCTACAGGATGTTACACAAAATTGTATCGGAATGGTTCTTGAATATCTCCAGTGTGGGAGACTCTAAAACCTCTCTGGGCAATCTGTTCTACTAGCACAGTCATGGGCACAGGAAAGAAGTTCTTCCTTATGTTCAGGTGGAACTTCCTGTGCATGAGTTTCTGCCTTTTGGCTTTTGTCCTGTTGCTCTGCACCACCAAAGAGAGCCTGGATCCATCATTTTGGCACCCTCCCTTCAGATACTTAATAGGCATTGATGAGGTGCCCTCTCAGTTGTCTCTTCTCAAGACTGAACAGGCCCAACTCTCTCAGCCTGTCCTTGTGAGAGAGATGCTCCAGTCCCTTAATCATCCTTGTTACTCTTCAGTGGACCTGCTCCAGAAGATCTATGTGTCTCTTTTGCTAAGGAGCCCAGAATGGACACAGCATTCCAGATGTGGTCACTCAGATACAACTTTGTCCTGTGTATCTTTGCCTGTTAAAATTCCTCAGTGGATTTGAAATAGTTGTCATTTAACTGATACTTCATGCCTACTTTTGGACAGGAGCTTTGGGCTGAGACTTTGTTGTTTGTAACATGCTTTGATTGAAAGGTTCCTGTTTCTCTACTGGGGCTTCATGTGTTGTCTGCCATGAGCTACCTCCATAGACAACTGAGAAGTTGCTGAGAAAACAGAGGATATTTCCTATTTAGAAAAAAAAAGTCACAGAATTGATAGTAATTGCCTTTTATCTTATTACAAGAACTAAATAGTCTGCAGGGGATAAAACCCCCACCATGTTGGTTCAGGCTTCAAACGGAATCTGTTTGCAGTCTTGAGGGAGCAGTGTGCTGTAACACACCTGTGATAAATTTGTTACTGTGGTTAGAATATGTTGCTTCATTTCCCTGTACAAGCCTCAGTGTGGAACTCAATCTTAGACTCCACTTCTGCAGATGGGGGGAAAATTTCTTTCTCCATCATGTGAGACTTACGCATATTTAGCCTAAAGGAGTTTTTTGACTGCCATATTGTGTCATAACATAAACCAATGGCTAGCTTGTCTTTTATTAATGCTCCTTGATTTCTCCAGGCATTGCTGCATCCCAGCCTTTTCTATTATTTTGTTCAATCTGTTTCAAATTAATTTCCACCAGATACACTAGCTTAAAAAAATTCTTTTTAAAAGGCTGAATCTGAATTTCCTGCACCTAATTCTAGTCTTCCAAGGTTCCTTCTATATTCTTTCTTTTTCAGCTGTTGTGTTTGTAGAGCAATATTTCCTATTTTGGTATCATTTGCAGCTCCTATAACTTGATACTTATTCTTTCTTCCAGATAATTAATGAAGTTATTTAATGGGACTGAATCTAATGCTGATACCTATAATACCTACTAGCTATTTCTACCCTCTGCAGCTTGACTTGCTGCCATTTCTCATTATCTTTTGTTTATGGTCATTCAGCTGACTTTTCTGATCTCTGTGTGCTGGTAACCCAGCCAATTTGAATTATTTTTTGACTAGGATTTCATGGCAATAATAATGCCTTTTCAGCTGTTCCTTCTGTTCAAAGACTCTGGATATGTAGAAACAGATTAAACATTAAGCCTCACTACATTGTGGTGGCATAGTAGTAGTATAACTGCTTTTAGAAGAGAAGTCAAGTGGTGTAGAAGATATGGACAGAGTTAGGACAAGTATCTAGAGACCTCAGTTATAGTCATGTTGATTATTGCAACGTGTTAATTTATGACTTTAAGGTTTTGGGAGAAGGAACTGTAACAATTGCTTCTTGATCCTTGAGTCTTTTAATGTTCAAATCAAATCCTTCTTCAGTATTTATTTTTCAAGAGTTTCTCTAAGTGCTTTCTTATTCCCCAGGTGCAGGTTGAGGTTTTTGGTGGGATTGCTGATCTTTACTTTTGTGGGGTCAGAATTGGGCTCCAGGGACTCAAATGTGTTTTTTAGAGGCCTCCTATTTTTTGACTTCTGCGGTGTTTCTGAAAACACGGCTTTATTCCAGTCTCAGTCTACTTCATGCATACACCTGGTGCACCAACACTTAAGTTTGCACTTTGTTGCAGCCCTTATTTTCTGTAAGTCCTAATTTGCAGATGCCCTGTGGAATTTCTCTTCCTTATGCTTCCTATTCCTTGCAGTCATATCAAGTGCAACATTTTTCAGGTGTAACATGTGTAGTTGTGCAGTTTAATATGGTAAGTGAAGGGTGATTGTGCCTGATAAGCTGCCTCTCCCTGGCAGTTTGTTCAGTCACGTGTTTGAGAACCACCTGGTTCAGGATTGAGGTATCCCTGCTTTTTCAAATTGAAAGGGGAATCTCTAGGCTGGGAAATTTTCCTCCTCACATGCAGACTGCCAAAGTAGGCACAATACTCAATTACCAAAAAACTGTAACATTTTCAATCTCTCTTCTCTGGTTCATGTGGTTTTGTTGAGGGTTTTTTGATGTTTTGTTGGGGTTTTTTCCTTAACCTTATCACTATCCAATTCTTCCTCAAACAAAACTGTAATAGTTTGGCTTAAATTGAAAACTTTTGGATTGTTCTCCCTCGTGATGTTCTCCCTCATGATGTTAATTTTAATCTAGGCAGCTTCATACTTGGAGACCATGTGGGTACCCCATCAAAACTGCTTCAGATCCTTCCATTATGGGAGTAGAAAAGAAGAGAAAACTGTGTTGGCTTTTATCAGTGTGTGGTGCCCCTTCTGACATCAGGCTGTTGTGCTGTGCTCTTGCCTTTGCTGTGTCTGCCAGCAGAGCTCTGAATTTAAACAATGGTCAGCAAATCCCTCTTCTAAAGCTGGATTAACTGTACTTTTTCCTTCCGTGGAAACTGCTATTTGGGTAAGAGAGGAATCCAAAATTTTCATTTTCCCTCAAGACAGGCAAGCAAATAAAGCCGAACTGCTTTGCCGTAGGAATTCAGGGAAGTGCTGGATAAAGAAGGAAAATGTATCAACTGAACTATGTTCAAGGCCATCTGAAATGTCCAAGGTCTGCCCTTATCAAGATGTGTATGTGATGGGAATGCCAAAGTGAGCCTGGCCTGGAAGTGGAGGAAGAGAGAAAATGGTATCTGATACATACCTTCTAACAATAGGCGTGCAAGGTGTTACAGAGGCTATTAAAGAGTATGCTACAGAATTCACTAATTTTAATCCCAAGTAAACAATCAGATGCTCATGAGTTCTTAAAATAGAGAAGAAAATAAGTGCATCTGGTGAAATCAAGACAAAGTATCCTGATGCTTATTCCAAATTGATTTAAAAATGCTTCTGGTGATACCCTTGCATGCTTTCTCTGTGGAAAAAACCCCACAACCTTATGCCCATCACTATTAGGACTTACATTCTCTCCTTTTGCCTTTAATTCCATTATTTGTATTGTTTTACACAGTACTGGATTTTTTTTTCTCTTTGTCTCTGTTAACTGTCAAATATTTGTCCTATATTTTCACACTAGTTCAATATCCACTTATACCTTCTGTCCTCCTACCATTTTTATGATAGGATTAAAATTATGAAAGATGGTTTTGTCATGTTTTTTGTTGCCTCTTGTAATAATGAGGTTTGCAGAAAGATCTCTGCCTTCTATTGAAGGTCTTTTGTGGACCATGAAATGGAGAGTTAGGTGCCTGTCCATGGAGGAGGAGGAACCCACATCCATGTGTTACTCAGTCCTCAACAATAAGGATGATTGTTCTTTCCAGAGGCTTCTGATTCTGAGCTGAACAGTGTGCAACTGTAAATCATGCCAAATATGTTTATGGTTCTGGCTTTTCTAAAGCTATTGGTGCTATTTTCCTTGCAGCATGGAATAACTAAATGCATACGTAGCCATGGTTCTAGCTATGCTATTCCATGTTAGAGGTACATGAATTGCAGGATGGCACAAACAAATTGATGGCTGTGAACTTACTACTACTAATTAAAAAAATTACAATAAGAGTTTCTGTGTTAGAATGAAAGGGAAAAGACATTATCAACAGGGTGGCGTGGAGAAGAAGAGTCTCTCTTAAGTAGCTGGTTCTTCGTACCTGGGTAGAAAGAAAATTTGGAAAGGCATTATAATATTGATCATTGATACCAGGATCTTTTGCAGTTGTTCATTGAGGAAACATCATCCATATGTGAATGCAGGAAAATTCTGATATTTGCTAGAATGCTGCCTGAGCCTGACAGAGTAAGAATGCGTTCATCTCAACAAAAGCATTTTTTTTCAGTAAGAAAAATCATTCTACCTCCCCAGAAACATGGTAGAGTCCCTATTGCTGGAGTTTTCAAGATGTGACTGGACAGGGTGCTAGATAGTCTCATCCGGCTTCCTTTTCCATTAAAGGTTGGACCACATGATCTTTTGAGATCCCTTTCAACTTGGACTGTTGCATGATTCCACACTGAAGCAACAACCTGTCCAAGGTTGAATTGCTACAAAATAGTGGTAAGAGTGCCATCTGTCATTACTTTTACTGAAGAGAGAGAGAGGATTAGCATCTTTTTGGAATAAAGCATGCCATCAGGACTTACAAGAAACAGTGTTTTCACTCTCTCCTAGAAATCTGCTGTTTCTATCAAAGCAACAGCTACAGAGTCCAGTTTAGTAATTATTTGGTCTATTTAAGCTTCCTTTGCAGTGTCAATGTTTTTATGAATCTGTGACTGCTATATAATAGCTCTGAGGGTTGCAAATGACCTCATCAGCAAAATGAAGTTTTGTATATTAGGTTTTGCTTTACGGGCTATATTGTTTGGCCTAAAGAAGAGTTGCTGGCAGGGTTGGGAGAAGCAGAGTAACAACTTAGTTTAAGCAACCCTGTCCCACTTCACCAGAAAAAAATAAGGCAGAAATAACAGGATGATTATTGCCTTCTGCTTTTTAGCCAGAAATTACATAACTGCTTTGCCAACTTCAGACATAAAATTACAAAGATCCTAACTATTGTTTTAAGGGTGATGGGGGCAACTCACCCTTCCTCGGGAGACATTTCATCTGTCAAATAAACAAAAAGGTGTGGAGGATATTTGGAAGGAATGTGAAGAAACTGAACATATCATGCTAAATTTAAGGACATGGCAGATGTTAAGTATGAGGCCTGTGTTTAGACTGACTTCCTGTTTTTAAAATCTGGAGGTTGTTTGTATACTTTGCTAGAAAACTGGTTGCTGGATCCTGCTGCTATCCCATCTGAAGGGAACCAAACTGCAGACAGTGAAGATGATTTTTTGGTTGTTTATACCCATGGGCAAGTGAGAGTAGAAAATTTGTGTTGTGGTCACATGAGGTATCAGGAGGGGCCAGAAAATTTGAGTGATGTCATCTCAGCACCTGAAAATATCTCTGTTTAGCTTTCTTGGTATTGCTTTATATATATTGCATTAACAAAATATGTCAGATTTTTGCCTCCTGCATGAGTGAAAAGATTTTGGAATACAGAGGATTAATAAAATGCCCCAGCCTTCAATGTGTTGAAAAGTTTTAGGAAAAATATTTGCATGGCTAAGCCCAGAGGTGCCTCTTTGTTCCTGCTGCAGAAGAATATGCAGATTGATTGTTGGTCCAGTTGCTTTGATTGTTGGTCCAGTTGCCTGAACAGCAAACGCTGATTTCCGTCCTGCTCCTGGACCACTGACTAACTGGGATTGGAACGTGACACTGGGGGTTTATATGCACGCTTGGTTAGTCTTCTGTCTCACGTTCCCACTGTTTAATGAGAGCTTGAGGTAAAGAGAGTAAGTCTTCTTCTAAGGTTTCTCACACCAAATGCACCACTTCCCCTTGTCTTTGAGGGAGTTGGAGAAAACATGCTTCTCATCCTTATCCTTCCTGATCCTCTACTGTTACAGATAGAGTTACAGGGTAATGTCACTGGAGCTCTGAGCACTGAGAAATAATCATGAGACACCAAAGGTGAAATGCTATCCATATTGAAATCATTGTGAAAATTCTGGCTGTCTGCAGTGGGTGCCAGATTTCATTCACCTTGTTCATTTTACTGGGAAAGACTGGCCATCCAGGATTGGCTCTTCTGATACTGTTCATAGGTTGGAAGTCGTGTGCTCTCTGAACAATCATGTACATTACTTGTCCAAGTGTAAGACAAGGGTAAATCATGATTTATAAAATGCATCATTATAAAGACTAGAAGGTTAGTTCCCCTGTAGGTCACAAATCACAAACCATTAGATTTGCAAAGGTCATAATTTGAAATAGAAGCCAAGTATGCTTATATATTAGTACTATAGATATCAGTTAGTGCATATGAGAGAGTGTTGGGATCCTAATGTATGCTTCAGCTTCCAACAGTTTCAGTAGCATGGTAAAAACACAGAACAGAGATGATGCACCATAGCAACTTTAATGAGCTGGGAGGAACAGATTTAATATGTGTGTGCATATATATAACCTGATATTAGTAGCAACTTTGAAGATAACACTGTGTTTGACAATACGGCAGATTAAGTTACAGTTGGCAGACAGGAACAGCTGCACTAATTCTTTCTCTGCTGTTGCAGAGCTGTTCCATGCTGCTGTTCACATGGGGAAGGGCAGTGAAGCTGGTGGAAGGATTAAAGAACAAGTCTTATGAGGAGTGGCTCAAGGAGGTGGGAGTGTTTCACCTGGAGAAATGAAGGCTCAGGGGGACCTTATCACTCGCTCCAACTACCTGAAAGAAGGTTGTAGGGAGGTAGGGATTGGTCTCTTCTCCTGGGTAACAGGTGACAGCATGAGAGGAAATGGCCTCAAGTTGTGCCCCAGGGTATGTTTAAATTGGATATTAGGAAAAAATTTCTTCATTGGAAGGGTGATCAAGCACTGGAGAACAGGCTACCCAAGGAAGCGGTGGAGTCCCCACCCCTGGAGGTATTTAAAAGGTGTGTAGATGTTGCACTTAGGGATGTGGCAGTGTTGGACTTGGTGATCTTGGAGGTCTTTTCCAGCCTTAGCGATTCTGTGATTATATTCGGGAGCTAAGATAACTCGCTTTTTCTTTTTTCTCCAACTCTCTTATTTATGCTTATCCAGAAATAAATTATTAAGTATATTACCCTAGTTTAAGAATTGTTTGCCTTGATGTTGGATCCTTTCCTGTCGGTGAGCCTGGGCAAGGTAGAGCCAGTCACTAGTACTTTGATTTTTGTCTTCTCCTTGGAGTAGTGGTGATGACAGTCTTGTGTACTCCAACAGAAATGGATATTAGAGCTTAAAGTAGTTGGGATAAGTGCTTTGGGGTCCTGTTGAGGATAACAGTAGAAAATTGCTTTGGAGGAGGTGAATTAAACAGCAGCCACTTCGGAGACAATATACAGCTAGTTCTGCCTTTTTAATAGTTGCAGGCAACAGCAGAAGATGGTTTGTTCTAAATTTCCTGTGCTGTCAGTTTGAAGAAACCTGTTCGATTTTTGTGGGAGGGTTGAGCCTTGTGGGTAATCTGAATTTCCCTGCATTTCTAATAATCAGATATGTTGCTTAGATGATGTACTGCTTTTCCTTAGGGATGTCCATGTTGCATTTTTACCTTCTGACCCTGCATCACCCACTTGCTGTCTATTTGAGTCAGCCTGCTCATACCTACTAAGCCCTCTGCAGATCTAACCACTCTGCCCTCTTTCCTTCTTTCTTCACCTCATGTTCTTTCAGCCTTAATCCCTTGTTGAACCTGATATCTGCCACTTACTCTAGTATATGCAGTAATACCTTGAGATGTATTTGTTCTACTAAACCTTTTAAAAATAACTTCTAATGAATGTGAGGGAAAGAATAAAAGGTTATTATGCCCTTGGCAGACTGTGAACAGAGATCCCACAACAATTTGGTTGGTGCAATTCAGCAGTTTGCGGATGTGCTTGGAAAATAGTTTGTAGTAAGGCCTTGCAACCTGTACTGTAGCAGTTGGGAGCAGGCAGCAGAGACTGGCAGAAACCTCCTCAACCAGTTTTGTTGCAGAAGAACCATAATGTAATTCTTCCTCAAGGAAGAAGTCCATCCCCTCTAAACTTAAATCTGAGCTTCTCTTGCACAAGTGTCTTCACTGAAGGGAATTTAGCTGTTGAGAGAGTTGCAGAAGTGTTACATGTGATTTTGAAGATACTGCTTTTCTCAATTAGCATGGAAAATAAGGACATTATGAAGATTTTTTTTCCTCTTTTGCTTAGGTTGATACAGTTTTCATGGTTCATCACAGATACACTAGATGTATGAGTGAGATAAATGAAATCAAAAAGCCTGCAGATAGTTCAGGATGTATATGACTACCACTTGGGGCACATATCTCTCTGTAATTCTTTCCTTATGATCTGTTGTTTAATCGGAGAGCTTTGGGTTTGTTTAAATTGCAGAAAGAAGGAACCATGCTAAAAAAATCCAGTCAGACTAGCCTGAGGGGGTTGATGATTGATAGAGTAATCATTTGTTTAACAAAGGATTCTACTTCAGAGAGTTATCCCTCCTATTGTGGCATCAGAAGTGAAGCAGCAGCACTGCTGTGCTCTAGGAGAAGAGTGAGTTTGTAAAATAAAAACGGTGTTCTGATACCTGCCGTTCCTTGAATTTGTTTGTGAGTAGTGCTGAGTTATTCTTCAACTGACTCCTAAGTCTCTTTTTGGCAGGTTGCTCTTTGCTGTCACCTTCAAACATCCCCAGTCCAGGAAACTGCATAATAATTGATCTCTGATTTCAACGGTGTGAGGAGGGTGAATGTTTTCCTTTTCCAGTAGAGGTTATGTTCTTACATATAGTGTGTACATGGACAAAAATTGTGATGTCACATTGTATTTAATGCTTACACTGAAGTGGACAGATCTTTTAAAAATACCTTCTTTCTCTTTTTCTTCCTTTACAGGTGTTACAAGTAGCAGTGAATGCTCCTGTGGACGTAATCATTTTACATGTGCTGTCAGTGCTTTTGGTGAATGCACATGTATCCCTGCTCAGTGGCAATGTGATGGAGACAATGACTGTGGGGACCACAGTGATGAAGATGGCTGCAGTAAGAATACCATCTTTGACTTGGGTTTGGGAAAATTTAATGTCTTTTTCTCTGCAGCTGCTTCTCAGTTTCACATGCAAATCATGCCATTTGTATGACAAGTGGTTTGGGTTTTAGATGACCTACTTTTGACTGACATCAGTACTCGGAGTCAAACAGAGCTGGTGTCCACCAACACAAAGCACAATGAAATCCTGACTCTGGCTTTTGCAGCTGATTTTAGATGGCTGTTGGACATGAATATTTTAGAGGGAGAAGAGGAACAGAGAGAAGTACTTCTTTTTTCTTTCCCCACCCTTGCAAAAGCACTATCTGTGAACTAAATTATATGGTTTTGCTGTAAATATTAATAGAAGATAAACAGTGTGAAGAAGCATTTTGAGGGTGTCTGCCCTCTTAAGTAACACTCTAGTTTCCGTCCTGGCTGCCCTATGAAAAGGGTAAACACTGTAATAATGTTCATTGGTCTTGGGATCTGCTGAGAGAAGTTACCTTGCCGCTACTGTGTATCTGTGTAGCATTGGCATCTGTGTAGCTGACCCTGCCCCTGCTAGATGAGAGCTGATGTGAAATGTCAGTCTGAATGGGTTTAGCATGATACAGGTGAATAGAGAAAACCTCTTTCCCTGGAGCCACAGGTAAGTCTCTTTCTTACCTCATCTCTTTGGATTCCACAGACCATGGTAGAATTGAAGGGTGGGAAAAAAGGCCCCATTCCATTGAACTCCTTTCCTGAAAGTTTCCCTAGAGCTTGAGATTTAAGGTTGCTGTCAAGGAATATGAGTGAGGAATTTATCTTCCTCTGCTGGATCTTTCTCTAACTTTCCCTGGTTTCTGCTGTTCATTAGTGCGTGGAAAGGAACTTTCCTCATCTTTGAAATACTGTTTTAGAGAATATCTTCTTTCTTAAGTGTGGGAGATGTCAACCCAGCTTTGTGAAAATTTGTTTCCTTCTCACTTCTTGTTTCTTAAAATTTTGCAAATATTAAGCAATATGGAAGACCTTGAGTGAAAAATGGGATTTTGATAAATAGGCTATGTGCAAGCTGAGATGATCAGTGTTTGGTTTAAAGATGATTAGTCAAAGGGTTACTGGGCAAGACAATGACCTTAACTGGAGAAATCAAAGAAAGTGGATGAAAAATCGGCATGTTTCCATCCAGTAAAGGGTGAATATAAGAACTTGCTATGATCAAAAAGGAGGAAATGGGGATCTGGGAACTGAAAAAATAGAATTAAAGTCTCAAAAGAACAGGAGGGAGGAGGCTTTGTGTAGTTTCACAGGCTGAAAAAGGAGAATCTGAGCAGGAATAAGGGGCTTGGGGAGGTAAGGCATATCCAATAGCTAAACTGGTTTTACTGGCTTCTTTTTAAGTGCAGAGGAAGATTCCTTTTTTGTGTGTGTGTTTTTTGCTGGGAGGGGGGTGGGGGAGTGGTGAGTAAGAAGGGGGGGATGACAGTGAAATTGTTTTGGGGTTTTTTTGGTGGGCTCAGTAACGATCTAGACAATGATACTTGTTGATATGATCTTCTTTGTAACTCAACTTTGTACTTCCAGCACTAAAAGTTTTAAGCCAAGTAGGCATGGTATTACTAGGGGGTGGGAGAGATAAGATCTTCCATAGGAACTAGCAGGGGGTGGTTCAAAGCTAACACGAGTTGTTTGTTCGTACAACATATGCTTAAGCTGTGAATCTCCTTGCCATGAAACATTGGTTCTGAAATTTCAGCATTCTCATACAGCAATCTGACAAGTTTATGGATGTGTAATCCACTAAGGACTGTTAAAGATGAATATGCCACTTCTTGTTTGGGAATTCTTTGTATTAAAAATAAAGGCAGATTTTGTATTCTGAAGAAGAACATTTACTTGCATGCTACTTTGTTCCACTCTTCTCTTGGCATTGCTCATGCATCACGGTTCTCTGTGGCCTGAAAGAGGGGAAGCTTTTGGTATTACACAGTAAAGCTGAAGTTATGGTGTATCCTTAATATATTACGAAGATCTGGCCCATATGCATTTAAGTGGAATAGTAGGAAGTAGTACTGAACTGTGATCAGTCTTCTGATTGGCACTGGAGGTTGAGAAGTATATAAAGTAGAGATAGAAAACCAAGTGAGGCAGAGAATGTAGGGACTGGGTTTGACTGCTGCCTTCTTTAATTTTTAGTTTCTAAGGTGGTTGGCCACTGCAGTTAAAGGGAACAAAAAAAGTTCCTATAAATACCTTGACAACAAAAGGAGGGCTAAGGAGAGTCTCCATCCTTTGGTGGATGCAGAGGGGTAGCATAGTGTCAGGAAACTGAGGAAAAGGCTGAGTTACTTAATGCCTTAATTGTTTTAGTTTTTAATGCCAAAACCAGTTGTCCTCAGGATACCCAGCTCCCAGAGCTGGAAGTCAGTGACAGAGAGCAGAGTGAAGCCCTCATAATCCAGGAGAAAATGATTAGTGACCTGCTTTGCCAGTTAGACACTCACAAGTCTATGGGCCCAGAGGGATGGACCCAAGCGTAATGAGGAACATGGTAAAAGAACTTGCCAAGCCAATTTCAATCATTTACCAGCAGTCCTGGTTAACTGGAGAAATCACATTTGACTGGAAATTAGCAAATGTAGCACCCATCTACAAGAAGGTTCAGAAGGATGATTCAGGTAACTACAGGCTTGTCAGCCTGACCTTGGTAGCAGGGAAGGTCATGGAGCAAGTCATCCTGAGTGCCATCACACAGCATGTGCAGAACAACCAGGAGGTCAGGCCCAGCCAACACGGGTTTGTGAAAGGCAAGTCCTGTTTGACCAACCTGATCTTCTTCTATGACAAAGTGACCTGCTTAGTGGATGCGGGAAAAACTGTGGATGTTGTCTACCTAGACTTCAGTAAAGGCTTTGACACTATTTCCCACAGCATTCTCCTGGGCAAACTGGCTTCTCGTGGCTTGGACAGCTGCACTGTCCACTGGGTAGAAAATCAGCTGAATGGCCAGGCCTAGAGGCTGGTGGTGACTGGAGTTAAATCTACTAATGGCTGGTCAGATGTTCCCTGAGGCTCAGTATTGGAGTCAGTCCTGTTTAATATCTATATCAATAATTTGGATCAAGTGCCCCTTCAGTCAGTTTGCTGACAGCACTTGGGCAGGAGTGTTGCTCAGCTGGAGAGTAGGAAGACTCTGCAGAGGGATCTGGACAGGCTGGATCAACGGGCTGAGGAAAATTATATGAGGTTCAACAAGGCAAAGTGTTGGGTCCTGCACTTGGGTCAGAACATCACCAGACAGCACTACAGGCTGGGGGAAGAGTGGCTGGAAAGCTGCCTGGTGGAAGAGGACCTGGGGGTGCTGGTTGACAGCAGCTGTACATGAGACAGCAGTGTGCCAAGGTCACCAAGAAGGCCAATGGCATCCTGGCCTGTATCAAAAACAGTGTGGCCAGCAGGACCAGGACCACAGTGATTGTCCCCTTATACTTGGCACTGGTGAAGCTGCACCCTGAATCCTGTGTTTTGGTTTGGGCCTCTCACTTCAACTGGACATTGAGGTGCTGGAGCCTGTCCAGAGAAGGGCAGCAAAGCTGGTGAAGAACGTAGAAAGCATATCTTATGAGGAACAGCTGAAGGAGCTGGGGTTATTTAGCCTGGAGAAGAGAAGGCACAGCGGGAAACCACGTAGCTCTCTACAGCTACCAGAAAGGAGGCTGTGAGGTGGTGCCAGTCACTTCACCCATGTCTCAAGTGACAGAATTAGAGGAAATGGCCTTACGTTGCACCAGGGGAGGTTCAGATTAGATATTAGAAAAATAATTTTCAGTGAAAGAGTAGTTAGGCACTGGAATAAGCTATTCAGGGAGGTGATAGAGTCACCATCTGTGGAAGTGTTCAGGAGGTATCTGGATGTGGCACTTGGGGATATTGGTTTAGGGGTGATTTTGGTGGTGCTGGGTTGATGGTTGGACAAAGGTCTCTTCCAACCTTGATGATTCTGTAATTCCGTGATCTTATTCGCAACATGACTTGTACTGTAGATCTCTGCAATTTAGTGAGACAGATAAGCTAGCATGTACAGAGAAGGACAGTAGATTTGACAAGCTGGGAGGGGAGACAAAGAGCAGCATTTATTCAGAGTAGAAAAGTGACTCAAGGGGAAGGACTAGAATATGAGTTGCCTTTTTAAATATTGTGTTGTGGTAGAATAAATACAAATAGGAGAACTTTCTCAGCTGACAGCCAGCCGTACTTTGAGTGCAATTTAGTGGAAATAAGAAAGGAAAAAAAAAGTTAAGCAATGGGGCTAAGGATGACATGGAAATGTTAAGTGCATGGCTTCAGCAGAGACATGCAAGGTTGCAGTGTCGGAGCCCTAGGAACACTTATTCCATTAAGCTTGCTATATGCTGTTCTGAGTAGCAGCTTATTATGAATCCAGGTATACGATATATTCTTAGCTTGTAAGAACTAGATCAACTCTACAGTGTAGGTATGTGTTAGTTGTTTGTACTGTTTCCTGTCTTGCTTTGTTATGATGGCACTGAAACTTCTTGCTAAAGAAGACTGCTCTCTAAATCCCTCTTTTGCTTGGCATACAGCAGCCTTGTGAAGGTGTATTCATTTGTGGGGTTAACTTTCCATGTTACGTTTTCTGACTCTGCCAAGCATAAACAAGGCAGCGGGAGTGCAAGAGCAAGGGTGGGTGTGAATCCCTTGGAACAGCAACTCGAACTTTAAATCAGTTTAAGCTTCTCACAAATCAGCACTGATGCACAAAGTACATGAGAATGGTTGTTTCACCAGTTTTTCTTTGCTTCCCTGGCAGTTTGTCTGTGACATACATACAGTGCTCTGGTTGGAGTGAAATTTTGGACTTCTCTGTTTTGAACTTGATTTATATACTTTTTTAATTGACTTCTACCAAGTTTGAAATTTGTCAATTTTTTAAAAAAATACAAATATTGAGCTGAAGGTTTGGGTTGTGGTGATGAAGTCATCATACAAGGACCCAAAATATTAAAGGCCTAGTTAAGAAAATAAGTGAGATTCCTCAAAAATCATGGCGTAATCTTCACACTGGAATGTGCCCAGTGGTTTGTTCTGACTTAAGAATCTCAGCCTGTGCAACCACTTAGATGGACTCTTCTGAGATGCTAAACCAATCTAGATTCTTTTCCAGCAGTGTATGGATGTGCAGCTCTGAGTTTTAAAGACAGGAACTATAATATCATCAAGTAGATGTCTCTGATCAGAAGAGTGAACAGAAGTGTTTGCAAGGAATCCCACCTTTCCACTGGCCTGCTACAAACTAGTTTTAGAGTTACAAAATTTTCTTTTTTCTCCTATTAACATTTTAACTTTCCAGAAGAATAAAACTGTAGCCATCCTTTTTTACAGTGTACTTTTTGTCAGCGTGTCATAGGCTAATATGTATACTGTAAACCAATACAACAAGAATGAGTTCTTTAGGGAATTCTCTCTATTTCCTTGGCAAAAGGAGAGGAGAGTGGGAGGACACTGGACTACTGGACTCCTAATAAAGCAAGAGAGTGAAACACAAGCTGGGGGTAAAGGTGAAAATTACTTTAGCAAGTTGAGATTCAGTCTTGTGTCTGTGTCTATATAGAACTGCATGGTTTTGATTGGAATTTACTAAATTCTATGTTAGTGCAATTTTCAAACCTGTGATGGGCAATCTGTCATTTTATTAAAGAATGACAGCTTGAAACAGTGTGTGTGTGGAGTAAGAAAAAGAATAAGAAAAGAAAGCAAGATACTTGGCAGCGAGAGGAGTTACAGCTATGAAAAACAAGAGCAGACACAGGGAACACTTATTCCCTTGAGACTTTCGGTTTCAAGATAAATGTGTGATGAGTTTTACTTTGTTTAGTTTTTAATGTTCTTTTACAAACTGTAAAGCTAATTACCCCTTTTTGAGTTGGTTGAACTAAGTTTTTCCTCAAATAATACAGTTTCTGCACATCACAGACAAGTTACACTTGTATTGGTGTCCTTGGAATGTCTGCCTCTCATAGGTATTTTCCCATTGTTTTAGGGAGAGCCCTGCCTTTTTTTTGTTTACCTGTGACAGAAACTGTTTTCCTTGCAAATTTGAAACCCTGCTGTGATGGAAGCCAATTATTCCATGACATGCTTGCTTCCTGCTCTGGATCATGTTTACAAGCCAGAGTGCTGTAGTAATAATAGCAATAAGCAACCTCTCAGCTGTCATGGCTTTCTTCATAGCTTTCTTCATAGGCTTTCTCTAGTGTCAGCGCTCTGGCTTGCTGTCAGTATCTGGCTTGGAAGCCCTCGCTACACATGCACGGATAGCTCAGCTGCCTTCCTGCCTTGTGCCAACAGAGACTACTTTGGACTGTCCCTAAAGAAAGTCATATGCAAGCAGAGGAATGGTTTTCATTTTGCCCTCCTGCATGCCCTTTGAAGTCCAGTGTGGTGTGAATGAGTCTTACTTCCTGTGGCAAGGGTGAAAGGACAACTGAGTAAACTTGGCCTGAGGACTGATAAATAGTTCTGTTTCTTCTAAGATACACTAAATCCCCTCATAACCTTCCCCCAGAAGAGCCTTTTTTCTCTGAAATTTTGGATCTGTCTCATATATAATCAGCCTAGAAATGTGTAACTTCTTGGGGCACAGACTTGCTTGCCTAGCTCCATGCACTGTCGTACAATACTTTTTCATTTAAAGGAACTGAAGGAAGAATTTACTCCTTTTACCTGGAAGTTTACTGAAAGTGGTCTATTGTTCCCATATCATTGGGAAATCTATACAGTTCCTGTTGAGCTACAACTCATTCAGGTCCAGGAGGTGGTCTCTTCCGCTCCAGAAACAGGACTATCAGTGTAGCCTGCTTGTCAGTCCCACAATAAAAAAATTTCAGGTGATGTGAGAATAAAAATCTCACAGGTCTTTTACTAAAATTAATGGAAGCTTTAAAAGAATAATTTGTCTTCTGGCCTTTACTTAATTACCAGTTGAGTCTTGAGCTCAGATGCAACTGCTCAGGTGAAGCTTCACTTCAAGTTTTATGAATTAGGAACTCTGGTCTAGAGTTCAGTATTCTCTTGTAAATACACCAGTTCTGTATCTGCAACTTTGTCATTTTATTGAGCTAGGAGTATATGTGTTTCCTTTAAAACACATCAGAATTAGTGCAGTGCCCCCTCGGACAGAGTGCTTGTGATCAAAGGGCTGTGAAAGATTGGGTGCTGATACTGTATTTTTTCTTTTTTTATCCTTTTAACTGGCAGCACCCTTAAAACAGTTCAAGTGTGACTGGAAACATTTTGTGTTACTCTGGAACTAGATTTTCCAAAATGTGTGTTAGTAAAATGCAGTGTCTCCTATTTCTTCCTGAGAGTGGACTAACATCCTTTATTTTTGTTACTGAACTTTTTGCCCACTGTGCTGCAGATCTCAGCAAGCAGATCTGTTTCTGGGTATGTATGCGTTCACACACGCACACGAGCACGGACAGAGCTGGGGGTCAGGCTGCAGTTCTCTAATGTAGGTAACATTAATTTTTATTATTATTTATTTTTTAAGTTGACTTCTCTTCCTTCATGTGAGTGAGAGTTTGTCTTATTAAGCAACCTGTATTGTTCAAACTGCTGTGTTCCAGAGCTCTGAACACTGGTTGCCTGCTGTCCTTGGGTACAAAGCAAACTGCTCACCACAGGCAATGGGGATAAAGTGTTCAAAGGACAGTAGGATGTGATTCAGTCTGCGTTTCACCTTATAAACTTCCCTTTTCCTCCGCCCTCCCCCCTCTCCTTCTGCTTGGCAATAAAAGAGCGTCCTGTGTAATAGGAGTTGGGAGGAGGGAGGACCAGCAGGCTTACGATAGACCTAGCTTTGCTGAAACCTTGGATGATGTCCAGTGTGGCCATGCAGAGGGATGAGCTCAGGTAAATGGCTGGAAGTTCAAAGGCCTTTTTGTATTGCTCACTGTCAGTTGACAGATGTGCTCTCTTGAGCTGTTGTTACCCAGCCTTGCATTTCCCATTGGCTCTCCTTCCTTGGGCTTGTTCCCTATCCTGCCTCTTTGCTCTGCCTGGGGAGGTGAGTTGGTCCCTGCCTGTCTGGGCATTTGCCTGCCTTCAGCTCCATCCTTGGACTTGCCTTTACTCATCTCTTTTAGGAAAATATTGTTTCTTTGCATAAATATGGAGAGATCAAGCTGGAATTGAGCAGGAAAGGGAGGTTAAGGCTTAACCGTGTTTACTGTTGGCATTGTGTAATCCTGCTAGGAGTAGTGGTGAAAGCACGTTAGTGCAATCTGTGATTGCTTTCTTGTCGGTGGAAGCAATGCCAGTGAAGGACTTGAAGCTGTCTTCAGAAGTAAGATATCCTTCATTTTACAGGTTGTTAAAGGGGGCTAAAGAGACAGAACTGTCCCATGGTCATGCATCAATATCAAGCTGGGAAGAGAATACGGGGGTTCAATTTCTAGTCTTCTAGATGCTAGTCCAGCTTGTCCTTTAGCCAGAGGAAGAAATCTTGCTCCATCTCTGTCAATGAAAGGAGTTACTGCTGTTTCATTTGTATTGCCCTATGCCCTTCTTCTGACTATGGCTTTTAGAATGAGCTATATGAGTTAAAGCAGTACACTTACCAGATTTTATAGCTGCTCCATCATGTCAGGACAAAAATACAGTGGAGGTTGTTTGAGTGTCCTAAGTGTGACCTCTTATGTTCTGAATTTCCGCCTAACTTCAAATTTCCAAACGCTTTGCATATATTTACATCTGCACTAAACATGCACTCTGGGCTAGTGATACGCCTTCAGCTTTAACACCATAGGAATAAAACTCATCAAAATATGAAGTAATAAATGTCCAGCAAAAGAGCTGATTATTAACAACCCTAGAGCAAAGGGCTGTATAGTGGAACTGAAGCCCGATATGTTTAGAACAAGTAGAAGAAAACAGGAATTTTCTGTGTAGGCAGTTTGCTTTTTAATGGGAAGAAGGGATGTTGGATTGGGAGAGCAGAGTTAGGAAGAGGCTGCTCCCAGAATCACTTGCATTTTCATTTGAATCATCTATTTCTGACCATTATTAAATTCAGTTTACTAGTTTATGTGGATCCCTACTCTGACTCCATTGGCAGCTCCTCTGCTCTGTGAGACTTTAGCCCTCATTCATTAGTTTGGGATTTTTTGTCTTAAGTGGGTTTGTGGATTTTCTTCCTCCTTTAAAGGAAAGCTCCTATAGAAGGGGATTTAACATCACCCCCCACCAGTGCCCCCACCCCATCCCCAACCCCCAGTGTTGTCTGGGCTAACCACACTTGCTGTCTGCTGGGTTGGGAATTTGGTCCTCATAGCAGTTCATGTTTTGCTCTCTTTCCCCAGCTCCACCTCCCTGTGCTTGAAGCTCGTTTTTATATCTAGGGAAAGTATGAAATTGGCTAAAGTGCTCCCTGTGGGGGTGGAATTCCATTTTGTGTTGTTACCTCATGAGGGGATGCAGCAGTTCAGTGGGATAATGATATCCACTCTGAACCAGCGCTAATGGCTTAACCCTCTGGGAGCCTGAAGAATTCTCCCCTGGAGAGTCAGCATGTAAATTCCCTTCCAGGTGGCTCCTGTGCAGTCCTTTGGTGATTAGTCACGCTAAAGCATATGCTGGGAGGATGGTCTTAGGCCTGAAACTGCAGCTGAGGCCAGAGAAAGTTTGCTCAGTGTGCAATGTATGGAAGTTGTGCATGGGAAAGAGAAGTCTGATGTGTGGGACTGACCATCTGAGTTCAAAAATGTCTTAGTTTTATTTGGAAGCAGACTTTGTGAAGTGGAGTTTTCCACTTTCACCTGCTCTGGGGAAAAAGAGGAAGCTGCTTCTTCATTTTGCTGCAGCAGCACAGGAGTTCTCAGAGAAAGTGCAGTGTAAGGAAATGGGTCAGCTATTGGAAGACCAGGGTGCTGTAAAACCTGGAGGGTGAAAATACAGATTTACAGATTTTTTCTATCTCCTTCATGCCCCTCTAGGGCCCAGAAGTAGCTGGATATGACCTGGGTATATATCTGCATGCAACATCCTGGACAGGATGGGAGGGACCTTTTCCCAAGGGCCAGTGCCAATTTCTGCGAGTGTTGAGAGCAATTACATCTGCAGCGATGTCCTCAGGTGCAGAAATGCCTATGCCTGCCGCACTGCAGGAACAGCTGAGAAGATAGTCTGAATTTGTGGTTAGAAAAAGAGATGTTAGAGCAAGTCTGAAGCACTAATTCTGTGTGCTCTTACAGTGAGGGGCTTTTAGGACAGGCCCTCGGTGACATATGTTGGAGGACTTGCTATAGAGAGCAGTGAATGATTCAGTATAGTATAATCCATGCTGCTTTCACAGGACATTGGCAGCACTCCTGGCCTAAGGGGAAACAGAGGGCTGAGAAATCTGGAAAAGCTGAAAATGTGACTATTTGTTCTCCTTATTAAATCCTTCTCCTTTCGTGTGTGGCTGCTGTCTTCACCTTCTTTTACCCACCTCCCTCCCTTCACACTCTCACCTTCAGGACAGTGTTGGCAAGGAAAGGAGTAGCAGCATAGCAGAGGAGGGCTGGCCTGCCCGGTGACAGATGGGAGATGCTGTCGGCAAGCTGGGCTGGGATGAAAGGGTTTCAGGCACTAGCCTTTCTAGCCCTCGCCCCTTCACATCACTGAGCAAATGTTTTTTTGGAAAACACACCTGTCAGGAACAGTCTTGTGCAGCCCCCTTGCCTATCACAGCTGGCAGCACTTAAAAGTATGAGCCTCCTGGAGCTGAGTGTTTCTCTCATCTGTGGGGGGAAGAACAGGGCTGATGCTCCCCCTTGAATTCCAGCTTTGTGGCTCCAGGCCTCTTCAAACACTGTGGATTTGTGGTTCCACTCCATTGCCAACAGACTCCTGTGTAGGGAGGCATCATCCTATGTCTGTCCTCTTCTTCTGTCCCTTCTGGAAGCCTCTAGCAGGGTTTGGACTCTGTTGCCCACACCTGAGGTACAGCAAATTATCCCCAGCAGTGGATTCTTGTTTCTAAGCTTCTGCTTGCAGATTTCTTAGACAAAAATACTGGTAAAGTTCCCGTGCTGAAACACACACTTTATGAAGTCCTGTTCCCCAAAATGTTGCTTCTTATAGTTCTCACTCCAAAGAACTTGCTGTGTAATAGAAACAGTATGGACTGCACTGAGTAACATGCAAGAAAGATGTTGATAGTGTAATTTTGCTTCTTATAAAACAAGTGCAGTTGTCGGAGGACAGCAGGCTCAGGGATGAAAGAGAAAAAAGGAACTCAGTGGGAGAATTGCAGCAGCTACTTTATTGTGGAAAGGTCAGCGTTTCTCTGGGGAAGAGAGACTGCCAAGCTACAGACCTACCCTGGCCCCTCATCTGAGGAGCAGCTCTTCCTGATGACTTGAAATTTTGTCTTTTGTTTCTAAGAGGTGTAGCCCTGCTCCCTCAGGAGGGAAGGAACTTTGCTGTCAGGAAGGAAGCTGGCTGCAGCTCCATGAGGTATTTCTTTGCTCTTGCAGTGCTGCCCACTTGCTCCCCCTTGGACTTCCACTGTGACAACGGAAAATGTATCCGCCGGTCATGGGTCTGCGACGGAGACAATGACTGTGAGGATGACTCTGATGAACAGGACTGCCGTAAGTCACCTCTCTGAGGGAAGAGGGTGGGTGCACTGCCTGTCTGCCATGGGTGGAGAAAGTTGACCCCTTTTATTGCAGGAATTGAAGAGTTTATCCATTTAATCAGACCTCTGCATTGAAATAAGATATATCCTGACTCTGACAGAGGTGTGTACCTCTAAGCCCTGCTGTCTTGGCACCTGGCTTGCTGTTCAGCTGCCTGTTCTGGGGGAGGGGATGCTTCTCCATCCAGCTGTAGAACCGTTTATGCCCTGCAGTCTTGCTAGTTAATATCCCATGAAGCGCTTCCCTGAGCTGAGCTCTTCATGCCCTCCCCTGTTCGTGGAAACACCTAACCCCTGCCAAATCCTACTGAACTGCCTGTCTGGCTGACTTCCTGTGGCCTCAGGTTCCACTGTCTGACTTTTCTGTGGTGCCGGGCTGCCACCAGCATCCTGTCCCTTCAAACAGAGCTCCTTGAGCAGAGGGAGGTGCTGTAGGGATACTGCCCACACAAAGACAGGTTACCCTGAAAGCTGACTGCTGCCATGTGAGGTGCCATCTTCAAAAGGTTTGCCATAGTGGCCTGCTAGCTATGAGCACTGCTGTTGTGCTTCTACACATTATTAAAACAGAGGAAACTTTTCCTGAGTCTTTGACTCTCAACCCCCTCCTCTCTCCTTTGTATTGAGGACAAGAGTTACTGGCTTTCATTAGAAAAGGTGTTCAGGGATACAACTTTCCTTCTCCACAACAAATCATCAGGTCTGTACTTGGCAACATGTGCCAGAGAACCAGCGTGTTATGTAGCACCAGAGCTTCAGCTCCGCTGTAACCGTGCTGGTTGCTAGGGCTGACATCAGGCTGCAGATAGGGCCAGAACTGTTCTGCTCTCTGGCTGAGGTGATTGCAGCTTTTTAGTAAGCATCACTCCACAGCCCTTGAATTCTACAAAAGTTTTGTGCATGGAGCTCCAGAGTGATTCTGGTGGAGGAACCCCATCTCAAGAAATGTGAAAATAAAGCTCTTGTCTGTAAAGTATTCCATGTCCACTACTTCCATGGAAATGAGTTCACTTTTTGATCAGTATACCACTGATCTTTGCCTGCCTTTTTGGGCAAAGAGCTGGGAAGTAAGGTTCGGGGGTTGACATCATGTGTGATGCTCCAGAACTCTGGACTAAGCTTAGTTTTACAGTCTGTTCAAATATATTCATGAAAGAAATGGTATATAGGTCTGGGTCTGCTTGGTTTTCTGTTTTTCATAAAATGTTGTAATGCCTTCATATCTATGGCGACAGTGGAGAAGGGTGTGATCAAAAGATTTAGAGACTAATGAAAGGAGGAAGGCAAAGTTCTGTGCATGAGAGATTCCTATGGGATTGTTTAGACTAGCAGTAACCATAGAAGGGTTTCTCTTGGATTAAAGTCCTCAGGTGCTAATTTTGCAGTCCCTTTCCATTCCTTACTGGTCTGCAGGCAAGCATCCTTAGCAGACTGGCAAGAAGGGTGGAGTGAGGCTGCAAATACTGAGGTGTTCAGAAGAGGAAGCTCAAATTTTCTCTCTCCCTTTTCAATGAACATTTTCTTTCCTCTGAAGACAGCTTTGGCACTGTTATGAAAGGAAGGTAGAAATACAATACCACCAGCAGTTATTTGTTAGATAATGATAGGGGCTATTAATTCCTTTAAAAAGAGGCCTGGATTGCTTTTCTTTTCTGTGCACGGATCTCTTGAGTCTTACTTGGGGCTGTGCTAGCATATCAGCATAGGATGGGTGGCTTCATCTCTCTCTGTTCCATGTACTTCCTCCAACCCATATTCTCAAGTTTTAGAGCCAGTTGTACTGTTGACTTGTGAATAGAATAGAAGAGAGACACTCGAGAAATCTCACAGTTGCTCTCCTGGTATTCTTGGGGGAATCAGCTCTCCAGCATTGTCCTTGGAGGATGACATTGCTTGATTTTTAACATCTCACACATTGGTGTTCTGCAAGCTAAATCTTCTTGCTTTGCCTTCGCCTTATGCCCATTGTGTCCCTGCAGCTCCACGGGAGTGTGAGGAAGATGAGTTCTCATGTCAAAATGGATACTGCATCCGCAGCCTGTGGCACTGTGATGGTGACAATGACTGTGGTGACAACAGTGATGAGCAGTGTGGTGAGTTATGTCATTCTATAAGTATTGCTCTCCCAGTGCTTTAAAAGGAGTTGTGCAGACTGCAGCCTGTGCAGCTCTAGGATCCCCTGAGCATGGTGAACGCTCACAGCTGGCTTTTCTGGGTTGGGCTTGTGGGATATCCCATTCCATGGGCTGGCTGCTTGGGATCTCAGGCTATGTGGCTTACCTGCCAGGCATGAAAACCACTTGAGACCTTTTATTCCTTGACATGCCATTGTGAAGTCCCATTGGTTTCCTTTTGAATCCAGTATCATGTGTCAGTTAAATGAGCAATGATGGTTTTGCTCAGGCCCTGCCTGACAGGGGTATGTATGGTTTAATGAGAAATCTTGTTTGTGGATGCCCTAGAAGCTTCAGGAGAATGGTGTGGTGGTTTCCTGGGTACTCTCAGAAAAGCCAGGGCTTTGTTTGCATTGATGTCTCTGCAGATATGAGAAAGTGCTCGGAGAAGGAGTTCCGTTGCAGTGACGGCAGCTGTATAGCTGAGCACTGGTTCTGTGATGGTGACACGGACTGCAAGGATGGCTCAGATGAAGAGAATTGCCGTAAGTGCTCTCCTTGCTTTGTAACCACAGGAAATAGCCCTTTGGACTTGCCCTTGTCTTGGGTTTTGGCATGTTTTCTGCAGCAGAGATCAAAAACAAGTTAGTCCCGCCTGTACTGGCAGCTATGCTGTCTTCAGCTGCCTACCCAGAGGGCACAAGAGGATGGTGTCTCTCTTGTGTTACCTCACAGGCATACTTTGTCTGTGCCTCGCTGCTTCTCTGTTCCTTCTCGTGGCTGTGACCTTGAGTCAGAGTAGGAGGCTTATGCTTTACTGAAGAGAGCTCTATATAAAACTGTAGGAGTTGGAGGGCAGAGGGGAAGGGAAGAAAATTATTCCCTTCTTTTTTCTCTTGTCTGATTCCTGACTGAAATTTTGGAAGAGGGGTGGTGCTCTGATTATTGACAGAATCCTCAGGTACTGCACACTGCAGGCACTGCCTGCCTGCCCACCCAACCTCTTTTCGCTTAAATGCTTTGTGCAAGATGTTGCCCTAAAAGTGACTGATGGGGAAAGGGGAGGACATGAGAACCCACAACAGTTGTTTTCTCCTTCACCTTCACAGACTTGCAGCAAGTGGTACAGGAGTTTATTTTGTCCTTTCCTAACCCACACTACCTCTCTTCCGTGTCTGAGTTCTGTCCATGTGTCTGGAACTTTCAGTGGTCCCTTCCCCCACCCTGCTCTCCTTTGAGAACATTTTTCAGAATTAGTTCTAGATAGCAGGAAACTTCAAAAGGCTCTGGAAGGGGGATCAGGGCTGCCAGCTCCTGAAGGGAAGGGGGAGTGGATACATGGGGGAGTCGTCTTTTATCTCTCCAGATAATGAGAGTTGGCAGGAAGCCAGGGGCTGCAAACATTTCTGAGCCAGGAAAGGGCTCTAGGAGGAAGCAAGCGTCTTTCCCTCTTCTTTGCCTCTCTCCCTTTTTTGTTCCTTTGCCTGTCACTTCACCGAAGGCCACGGATACACACTCAGGAGGGGAGGGGAGAGGAGATGTTCCAACATTGCCTCCTATGGGAGTGGAGGGGCACCCAGAACTGGTGCCTCTGCTTCTCTGAGCTGGAATGCTACTTCAGTCCTGGCTGGCATTTGTCTTTATAAGGCATTTTAAATAACTTGCTAAAAAGCTCAGTTTGGCTACTTCCTGTTCTCTTACCTTCATCCATGTGGTTGCTGTCTTTTCTTTATGTCCAATCATGCTTGTCATTCATCTAGGACAAGGTGGGACTGCACTGTTCTTTTTTGTGGTTTTTTTTTTCTTTTGGGGATATATGTATTATAATTCAATAACCAACATGATAATTTAAGTCCCTGAATTAATTTTCTCCTCAAGGAGACCCAAACACTCCTTTCAGGCTCCTTTGGTGAGGCACACTTTAACACACATTTTCATATCCAGTCACTGCATAGTCACTGAATTAAAGCTCTTAGTGCATGCCTTCAGGCTGTGCCCACTACTTCAGGTTGGAGAGACAGGTGTAACTCACTTCCCAGGCTATTCTTTTTCAGTCTTCCTTTTCTCTTTCATTTAATGGATTTTTTTTCAGAGCTCCTCAGCTGGGACATTTGTATGCCTGAAACATGCAGTTAATTCTCCAGACAGTCTGAGAAGAGATCTCAGGTTCTATTGTGTGGGATTCAAAATATTTTCCATCCCTTCTCACTTAGTGTACTGTTGAGAAGAGAACAGTAGGCAAATCCTTGACCCTAAGTCTGTTGTGCTTCGCCCAAGGTCATCTCTCTGGCAGCGCTCCTCACTGAAAAGGTGTGGCTGTTTTGGTGAGAGTTTGAGAGGAAAGGGAGGGGGAAATCCTCAAAGGTCAGGTGCAGGCCTGGGCACCTTGCTGCTTGCTTGCTTCCTTTGGTCTTCAAGTGCTTATTTTTGTTAAAATTCTAAAGGAATTACTCTCCACTTTAATGCTGTGTTCTGACATGCCTCAGTCCTTGATACAGAGCTGCCCCAAATGGTATCTCTGTTTTTCCATCTGTTTTTGTATCTACCTTTTTCAGATTTAATAAATAGTTTAAACATTTTCTGGAGGGCACTAAGACATAGTGTTTCAAGCATAAGATGGAAGGTGACACTCTTGGATCCTCTTCCTTATTCATAACTGCTTGCTTCTCTAGAATTTAATGGTTCTTGAAAAGTGAAATATTTATAGACTAACATCCTATGTAACTTCTTTTAAAATTATTTTTAGTGGATTGTCTGCATGGGTGTCTTTTATATGTATGTTAAACCTGATTTTCAGTGAAGCAAAACCAGCATTCAAGTTCCTCTCAGTAATACAAGTCATGCAAAGATATGCAGCAATGACTAGTAATTTCCAAACCCTTTCCATTGAACACTTGCTAGTCCGTTATTGGACTGAGAAGGTTGCTTCTAAACTGGATTGTACTCTGTCACCTCATACGTTTTTTCTTGGATTCCCTTGTTAGCATCAGATGTTCCAGCTGCCACCTGCAGCTTGGAGGAGTTCCAGTGTGCATATGGACGCTGCATCTTGGACATCTACCACTGTGACGGTGACGATGACTGTGGGGACTGGTCTGATGAATCTGACTGCTGTAAGTTAGTGCAGGGTCATGGACTGGTCTAAGCATCTGAGTTGCAAACCCAAATGGATCTTGCATTGGCTGGAGAGGGGCTGCAGTGTAGACAGCGATCTGATTGTTCACACATAAACTCGATCTTTCATTATTGGGGATTTTTTAACTCTGGAAAGTGAGAATAGTGTTGAGAACTGTATAGTCAGTGCATTTTTGCGTACAGGAACTAAAGCAGTTTCTGGGAGAAATCTATTCAGGATTAAGTTCTGTAATAACGGAGGGTAAGGGGTACTGATGGTGCTTTGGGGATTTTACATTGGTATGAATTTGCTCTTTATATTTTTTACCATTTCTGCAGCATCTCACCAGCCTTGTCGCTCTGGAGAGTTCATGTGCAACAGTGGCTTATGTATTAATGCTGGCTGGAGGTGTGACGGAGACTTTGACTGTGATGACCAGTCAGATGAGAGGAACTGCAGTGAGTGCTGGGAACTGGTGAAAGCATTCAGTTTTTCTGGATACAGAAGAGTGTTTGGGACTCTTAACTTTGTAATTGGGTCTCTTCTGATCCTTCTTGCTCATCTAATGTTTGATGTTTGGTCCCTCAGCTACATCTATGTGCACAGCTGACCAGTTCCGCTGTAAGTCAGGGCGCTGTGTCCGTCTGTCCTGGCGTTGTGATGGGGAAGATGACTGCTCCGACAACAGTGATGAGGAGAACTGTGAGAACACAGGTTTGGTCTGCTATCTTGCTGCTTAATAGCTAATATTTCCATTCTGAAGGTAATAGGATTGCTTCAGTGAGTCCAGCCGAGAGTTTCTGTCCTTCCCAAAGAATGGGATTTGTAGTCTGTCTTACATGTTTTCAAACTTGTGCAAGTCTATGTGCTTAAACTAAGTGACAGTGTTTTCTGGTCAAATATGAGATCCTCTATCTTTCTATGCTGTCCCTACACTATGAATTGCCACAGAGCTCTGAGACAATTCCATGCAGTCTTGGAAGCATTAATAATGTGCAATGTCGCTACCATTGTCAGATGAGCTATGTCCAACTTATGCCTTCTAGATAGTTCAGGATAGCTTTCATGCTGCATTGTGAAATTGCTGAGCAATTCTAGCAGGCAGTGGAATCAAAAAGGACATTTAGTGGAAGGGAAGGATAAAGCCTTTGTTTTAGAGATTAAGGGTGTCAGCTTTCCCCGTAGATATTTGCTCAGAAGTCACTCTTTCTAGTAATCATTTCACATATCATCATTCTTTTGTATGATAATGGTTATGGAGAACTGGAGAGTTTCAACAGACTCCAGTGTTATGGTAGGATTCAAGGAATGTCTAGAATCTTCTCTTTTACCTTAAGCCTTCAGGATGCCTATAGGCCTTGCTGAGGAATAGCATGTATTGGTCCATGAGTTCATCCTAGTGAGTGGAACCCAGCTACGCATACTGACCTTTCTGGATCAGTGTATACTAAACAGTGAATTTATAGGTGACAAAGTAAATTTCATTCCAAGTCATCACAGTGCAGTTAGGGCTGAACAAGATGCTCCTTCCTAGGCCAGCTTAAGATCCATAGTCATGCTGGAGTGACAGATCAGATGATTAAAGTGAAGAACTGACTTCTCCTTTGCAAGGGCTGATTAAGGTTGTGGAATCTGGAACCAAAGGGAACTCTGCCAGGATCTTCCAGTCATTCTGAGAAATTAACTGAGCTTCACAGTAAAGCAACAGTAGACGCAGACTAGAGGAGAGCTTGCAGCCCTGCAAATCAGCATAAAGATAGGTGGAGCAGTAAGGAGCGTGAGATGAGCTGAATTCAAGGAAAGAGAAAGTAATGGATTTATGTTCATATGAAAAGTTTGTAACAAATCTTACAAAATGTTCTGTATCCCTTTCTTCACCATGGCTAGTGTTCCATCAGTGAGCTGTGGTGTGCTACTTCCACTTCTTCTATTGCAGGCACCCCTCAGTGTGCCCCAGATCAGTTCCTGTGCGGGAATGGGCGTTGTATTGGCCAGAGGAAGCTGTGCAATGGAGTAAATGATTGTGGAGATGGCAGTGATGAGAGCCCTCATCAAAACTGTCGTAAGTCCTCTCAAGTTCAGTCTTCTACATAAACGGAGGTACTGTAAAGTATGGGACTCTATCTGGTGTTACTGAAGAATGTATATAATAAAGAAAGCCTAGACTGTGATAATGGGAGAGAGTTGAAGCCTGAGGAAAAAGGCCTTCGTGGTTTTGCCAATTACAGGCTGCACACAAGGAATAATGGGGAGAAGATTATGATCTGAGATATCAACATTTGTCTGCAGAGACAGTGAATCCTAAAAACATGTTGTTCTGAGCTCCGCTGTCTGGTTTAGCAATGGCCTGCAGAGGAGAGCTCTGATTGTGAAGAGGAAACTTCTAGCACAGCTTATGTTCTCTCTATCTTGTTCAGCCTCGTTTGAAAGGTGACTGCTGCCTAACAGCTGAGGACAAAAGCAGCTGTCTTGTGGTTTCAGCTCAGTTATCTTCACGTGTTCCTTTTGCAGGTCCACGGACAGGAGAGGAGAATTGCAATGTCAACAATGGTGGCTGTGCTCAGAAGTGCCAGATGATACGAGGGATGGTGCAGTGCACTTGCCACACAGGTTACAGGCTCCTGGAAGATGGCCGATCATGCCAAGGTGGGTTTGTGGAACGGTAGCCTCCTCCCTGCTGCTTTGATATCTTTGAAATTGATGGCTGCGATAGGGTGCAAATCAAAGTGTTAAAGCATTAAGCAAGCTATAGGTGAGATTGCCTGGTTTGTTGATAATCTATCTAATGGTAACTTTCTTCCTTTGTCTGTAATATGCAGATGTGAATGAATGTGCTGAGGAGGGTTACTGCAGCCAAGGCTGTACCAACAGTGAAGGAGGCTTCCAGTGCTGGTGTGAGCAAGGCTACGAGCTGCGACCTGACAAGCGTAGCTGCAAAGCTCTAGGTAAAGGGGAGGTCAACCTGCCAACACAACTGGGGGGTGTGTGTTGGTTCAGTTCTTAAAATTATGTCTCTAGTGCTTTACTGGCAGCATTGTGCTGTTCACCAAGCCAAAATGTGAGGAAAAGGAAGTACCTGGATTTGTATTAGATATGCCAAGGTTGTTGATGAATGCCTGTGAAATTTTATGTGATTTTGACTACTGTTTCCTTTCCCTGTGGAAAGGACTCCTTACCTTATTTTCCTAGTCCCTAGCCATTCCTGGTGACCCAGACCCTGGGATGAAACCAACTTTCTGTCTCTGTTCAGGAATTCTCTTAACCTTTCCAGTCATTAAGGTTGTAACTTTATTCCTCTAATGTAGGAGCTGAGGAATTAGAAATTCTATTTTAAGTCTTGAGATGTTAGGGTGTTGATACTGGTTTCGGGTTTTTTTCTCTGCAGTGGAAGTACCTGCTGAATTTATATCTGGCTGAGGCAGATTTCAACTGTCTGTGGTATAAGATGTAGTAGAGCATGTGTTTGCGTGGCTAGGAGACATAGGAGAAAGGAACTATAGTCCAAGTGCCAAGTGGTTTCCTAGTGGTATGGTTTCGGAAGCTGAGGTGAGGCACGCTTAGGAAGGATTGCTTCTTGCTGGGTTAATGTTTGCCAAAAAGATTTAAAACCACTCATCTTTCAGTTAGGACTGTGTAAGGACAATGTGAAAACAGGTCTCTGACGTGTTTCGCACTTGGGGATTGATCTCTTGCTGCCAGTACTGCAAAACTATGTTCTGGGACCTGGTGCAGAGGGAATTGTAGGCAAGGACCCTGTCAAATGCTGTCAAGTACTCTTAATGCTGTCTTGCCGTGTATTCTTAGGGCCAGAGCCAGTGTTGCTCTTTGCAAACCGAATTGATATCCGACAAGTGTTGCCTCATCGCTCAGAGTATACACTGCTCCTGAACAACCTGGAAAATGCCATTGCCCTTGACTTCCACCACAGCAAGGAGCTGGTGTTTTGGTCTGATGTCACGCTTGATCGCATCATGAGGGCCAATCTGAATGGTAGCAATGTGGAAGAGGTGGTTTCCACAGGACTTGAGAGCCCAGGTGCGTCACCACAAAAAAGGCAACAGCCTGGGGTGTGTGAGTGGAGAAAAGTGGGTACCCAGCACTTAAAATGAAGTGCATCTCTCTGAGCAAGGGTATGGGTTGGATGGAATGAATGTAAGGTGAATGTCCCCCCTGGAGTTAATCTTGGCTGGTGGAGGAAGAAATGGGAAGACTGAACTGGGCCTCTTTTGAAGCAGAGAGGGAAAGGTAACTATTTTTCTGTGCTGATCTGAGCTTAATTCTCTCTTGGAGATAGGTGGACTTGCTGTTGACTGGATCCATGACAAATTATACTGGACAGACTCTGGGACATCTCGAATTGAAGTAGCAAACTTGGATGGCACTCACAGGAAAGTGCTTCTGTGGCAGAACCTGGAGAAGCCCCGAGCAATTGCTCTACATCCTATGGAGGGGTAAGTGAAAATATAGGACCCCAGTGAGCCGTCCGTTCAGGTGCTTCCAAATGAACATTAAAAACCCCTTTCTTGATCACAAAGATTGCCTCCAGGTACAAGCCTTCATTCGGTACTGCCAGTTTGGGGGACCTGGCAATGCTGGGAGCCTTCAGAGCCTTAATCCTGCTATCAGCCCTTCAGATTTCACCAACCTGAAAGTACTGGGTGTTACTTTGTTGGCTGTCACTTCTCTCATGGATGTGCCCCAGTGTCATGCTCAAGGTCACAGGACTAATACTGTTTTGCCCCAATAGGGACTGATGCTGGGTGCAATATGTGGGCCATGAGTTTTCTAGCCTGTCTCTCCCTGCCTCCTCCAGTACTATCTACTGGACTGACTGGGGCAACACTCCCCGTATTGAGTATTCCAACATGGATGGCTCTAACCGGCGCATCATTGCGGATACACACCTCTTCTGGCCCAATGGACTGACCATTGACTATGCAGGACATCGAATGTACTGGGTGGATGCCAAACATCATGTCATTGAGAGAGCTGACCTCGATGGGCGGAATAGGAAGGCTGTTATTAGCCAAGGTGAGTAACAGGGCTGTGTACCAGGAGTGCTCTCTGCAGTAAAGCACAGTGCTACTCTGAGTTTCAGTGACATTGGCTCCTGCTTCTGTGCTTGTCTCCTGTTCTTTCACTGTGGAATGAATTCTGCCACCACTGAGGGACAGGGTTTGCTGCCCATTTCATGAGTGGCTACATCAAAAGGAGCATGGCCAGCAGGTTGAAGGAGGTGATTCTCCCCCTCAATTTTGCTCTTGTGGGACCCTACCTGGAGTACTGTGTAAGCTCTGGTGTCCCCAATGTAGGAAGAATGTGGAACTGTTGGAGCAAGTCCAGAGGAGGGCTGTGAAATTGGTAAGAGGACTGGAGCACCTCCCCTATGAAGAGAGCCTGAGAAAGTTAGGGCTGTTTAGCCTGGAGAAGAGAAGTTTGTGTGTAGACCTCACAACACCTTCCATCTGAAGGGGGCCTACCAAGAAGGCAGAGAAGGACTCTTCACCAGGAACTGTAGTGATAAGAAGTCATGGATACAAATTGAAAGAGGGGAAATTTAGGTTAGATATTAGGAAGACATTTTTTACCGTGAAGGTGATTAGACACTGGAACAGGTTGCCCAGGGAGGTTGTGGGTGCTCCAGCCCTGGCAGTGTTCAAAGCCAGGTTGAAAAAGGCCTTGAGCAACCTGATCTAGTGGAAGGTGTCCCTGCCTCTCGTGGAGTGGTTGGGACTGGATGATCTTTAAGGTCCTTTCCAACCCCTTAACATTCTATGATAGCAGAGAAGAATGGCCTGTTACATTACTGTAAAGTGTATTTGAGCAGGTTGACTGTGATGAAGACTAAGGGGCAGTGGAAGGAGCTTTCCCTTGTCTCCCTGCTAACCTGAGTTGTGTTAGACCTGATTATATCACTGTACTGGGTGTCTGTTACAGGGCTCCCGCACCCATTTGCTATCACTGTGTTTGAGGACAGCCTGTACTGGACAGACTGGCACACCAAGAGCATCAACAGTGCCAACAAATTCACAGGCAAGAACCAGGAGATCATCCGCAACAAACTCCACTTCCCTATGGACATCCACACGCTGCATCCTCAGCGTCAGCCAGCAGGTAACTGCGGAGAGGGTAGAGACCCAGCTGAACCACTAGAAGACCTGCAGGCACCCGTTACCCTGTAAAGAGGGGAGATGTCGAGGCTGAACTTGCCACATGTGTGTGGGCACATCCCCGCCTGTGCCCAGGGCTATTGCAGAACTGGCTCCACCGGCAGTTCTGCTGAGGTCGCTCAGCCCCCGTACGTCGGAGTTGGGTGTTACTGCAGCTCCCCCTGCTGACACCAGCGATAGAGGCCTTTCAGTAGGAAATACCTGGGGCTTGTTTATGTGAGAGGGAGCTAAAGATCATAAGTGGTCTTAGTAATGACTGACACCTCCCTTGTTCCTCTTCAGTTGCCATAATCTGCTCTAGAAGTGGATGTTTATTTTAAAATTGAGCTCTAGAAAATGAGTTAGTGCTTTAGTTTGTATAGAAATACAGAATATGTTGAGTTGAAAGAGACCCACAAGGATCACTGAGCACAACTCTTAGTCCTGCTAAGAGGACAGGACATCCCCAAAAGTCACACCATGTGCCTGAAAGCACTGTCCAAATGCTTCTTGAACTCTGTCGTACATTTTCTTATTGTCAATTAACTTATAGGTAGACAAGTTACCATATCCACGTGGGTTTTGACATCTCAGCTGGTGTTTTTCCTCTTTTCATTACTCTTTGCTTTATGCGTGGTTGTTTTTGTCTTTGGCTACTTGAGCAGGGAGAAACCGTTGTGGAGACAACAATGGGGGCTGCACTCACCTCTGCTTGCCAAGCAGCAAGGATTACACCTGTGCCTGCCCCACGGGCTTTCGCAAGACCAGCAGCCATGCCTGCGCCCAGAGTAAGTGAGGTGGGACCGCAGCCTGCATGCTCAGATGTTCTGTGGGTGGCAGAGGGTTGGCAGTGGGAGTAAGCATCAGCACCACTTGCTTCCAAGGAGATGCAGCTGGGTGGACTGAGTTAGAGGTATTAAGGCTCCCACCAGCAGATGCTTCACCTTTTTGATGCATTCCCCTGTTGTACATTCTCATTGCCCTCACTAGGTTTTATGGGTGGGGATACAGAAAAACTCCATCCTTGGGTCCTTATTTTATGGCTGGTATTGATGCCATGCTACCTGACACAGCTGATTGTCTCCCTAAACTCCCATAAAAGCTGTGTCAGTAATGGACAAAAAATTCTGTCCTCTTCATTGGCACAATTTCTCTTAGTTTGCAACCATGTGAAAGAAGTAGACCCACTATCTCCTAGATTCTCGAGAGCTATTTTCAAATAGCTATTTCACTTGGAGGGGGTCTGTGCCATTCTTTGAAAAATATGGCTGACTTTGTCGCCTCAGCTCAGGTTACCCCCCAGGAGGGAGCTCACAACTACTGTTCCCCCTTGCCCATCCACCCCACCCATCCTCTCCCCGTGATACTTTGCTTCCAGTTAAAAAAAAAGACCAAAGGCCTGCCAGTGAAGAATGGTATAGGTGGTTATGATTGTGGATATAGCAGGGAATTGTCTGTCTATCAATGTGTTGTTGAACTTAGAGAAATTAAAAGAAGACCTTTCGACCTTTGATCAGGTCTTGACAAGTTCCTGCTTTTTGCCCGAAGGATGGACATCCGTCGGATCAGCTTTGACACCGATGACCTGTCAGATGATGTCATCCCCCTTGCTGATGTTCGCAGTGCTGTGGCTCTGGACTGGGACTCAAAGGATGACTATGTGTACTGGACAGATGTTAGCACTGACTCAATCAGCCGAGCAAAATGGGATGGATCGAACCAGGAGGTACAGTTAACTATGTGTGGGGGTCATCTATCCTGGAGACTGCTTGAGCATCAGATTTGAAGCCACTGGGTTACTCTGGCCTTTTAAGACACTGCAGTTCATGGCGAATTTGTTGCAGTTTGCCTAGTTCTGGCTCAGAAGAGCCCTGAGATCACTGGACATTTCATGCACAAGTTTGGTGTATTTTTCTGCTTGTATGGAAAACCTTGAATGGGGACATGAGGCATGGTGATTTGTGAGCAGCAGTCAATTCCTTTATTGCAGCCCTGAAAATCTGAAGTATTAAATCCTGTGTTATGTTCTACATTTGAACCAAGAGTCATGCTCCTTGGGAATGCTTTTTGCACATGGCCTTAGGCTAATGTTACTATAAATTAGGGGAACAGAGTTCAGCATTTGGATTTGCAGTTTAAATGGGCACGAAAAATAGATGTTTCTCTAAATGTAAGCCTTGTTTGAACTTCTAAATCCTTAATGCTCTCTCTTGTGTGGCTTTTCTCTGCTTGGGCTTTTGCCTTTTGAAAGTTAACATTGTTTGTGAATGGGTAGTGCATTGGGCAAGTGCTTTTCCCCTAAGGTCTAATTTCACTTAAGATTTTTTCTTTTTTTTTTTTTATTTAGGTTGTGGTAGACACAAGCCTGGAAAGTCCAGCTGGACTGGCAATTGACTGGGTCACCAACAAGCTGTACTGGACTGATGCAGGTACTAGGATCCTCTGCTTTACTTAGACTTCTGCCTTCCTTATTAATCAAAGAAACTGAAAATCAGCTGGGTAGTTCTATCTGTCTTATTCCAAATTTGTCTGTTTCTGTGTTGCAAAAAATCTCGTGTTTCATCTGGTGCTTCTTACGGAGTGTGAATTGAGGTGCAACCCTTAGTTTGATTCTCTTTGCAGTACCCTCAGTACTAATTCTGTAGAAATATTTATAGTAGAAGTCAAACATCACTGTTGTCTTGCTACAGAGCTTGTGACTGTGTGTGTTTATGTATCTTCCAACATATCTTGGGGTACAGCCGGTAGTATTTGGAGGATGTTCTCTGCTGAGGAGTCATAGTTCAGAGAGACGTAAGGAAGATTATTCTTTTCTACGTGTTCTCTCATGCCTATGTAGGGGGCTTAGGAAAGAGTTGGTTTATATTTATACAGGACTCCACATCAGTAAGAGCCACAGAGGTGACTTGAGAGAATGGAAAGTGACACTTTGAGCCCTATTTCTTACCTGTCTTCCAGCTATGAACAGAGATAGATGGAGGGGAAGAATGCATTGTTATATGGATTTTTTTTTCTTTAGCCCTTGCAGTTCCAGAGGTCTTTGATTTCTATGTCATTTTCTGTCTTGACTTTTATAGGAACAGATCGGATAGAAGTCTCCAACACAGATGGGACCATGAGAACTGTTCTAATCTGGGAGAACCTAGACAGACCTAGAGATATTGTAGTGGACCCTGTTGGAGGGTGAGAGATTCTTTCTTCTTGGATGACATAGCAATTCTTGCATGTCTAAAGATGTTCAGGTTCTTTGATTTTGTGCAATTGCTTTTGTCACTGGTGCCATTGTTCTACAACCTGCCAAAGACTGAAACTAGAGACCTGATTTTAGATACTAATGGAACAAGATAAGCAGGGATAATTGGCTGCTGTGCTGTAGAGCTTGCAGGACCTGGCTGGTGTTTTCATTTGTTTATCCTGGGGAGGTAATAACTAAAGATGTTGAGAATGGGGCCATTTAGATGTTTTCTATTTCTCTATTTCCCGTGTATGTTGAATTTGTGTTCATGCTCTCTGCTTATTAATTAGAGTTTTAGTTAGAAGGATATCCTTAGACCTTGTGAAGATGTGGATAGGATAGATAGGAAAAAGCTTGCCAGCCATTGCTGTAGCAGTTTTGAAGGTCTTCAATGAAAGTGTGCTATTCTTTCCCTGAGTGGATTACTTGAAGACAAATGCAAAAGAGTGTAAAGGGCCAATGGTAGAGACTTGTAAATAATTGGTTCGTTTTTAGACCTTTACCTATTTTTTTTGAACTTTTTCCTACATATTGTAATTAGACCATCCCATGAGCAGTAAAAGGTATATAAATTTGGATATGATCTTAAGTACATTACAAGAACCTAAGGCTGGCTGTGACTACAATATTAGTCTAATGCTTCTTCCTGCTAGGCCCTGAAGGCACCAGGTTCTCTTGCTTCTCTGTAGTGCTGCCCGGCTGTAGTGGCGGTGAAGAAGTATGGGCAGTCACTTCTGTCTGGGCTTCTTTTCAGGTTCATGTACTGGACTGACTGGGGAGCCAACCCAAAAATTGAACGTGCTGGTATGGATGCCTCAAACCGCTTGGTGATCATTTCCTCCAACCTGACGTGGCCTAATGGCTTGGCCATTGACTATGAGTCACAGCGCTTGTACTGGGCAGACGCAGGCATGAAGACAATCGAGTATGCCAGTCTGGACGGAAGCAACAGAAAGGTGGGGAAGCTATCTTTGAGGAGATAGTCTGGGAGTCTGAGGTGTAGGTCCTATAGCACAGAGTGCTGATGGCCGCTGCCTCTTTTTCCAGTTGAACAGGAAATTTACAAATCAAAGCACACAGCTGCTTTCACTGGGAGAGAAGAGCTCCCTTTAAATTGCAAATTGTGTGTGAGGGAAGCTCCTTATGAGAGCTAATATTGCCTCATCACTCTGCTTTTGCTGTTACTGTATGTTATGATGTTGAGAGGGGGCAAGGGAAGCCTCTTCCCCTTAGTGACTTCTTAGTAATATTTTCTTGGGGGGGCCTGCGGGTAATCTGACCAGGTGCTGATTGGGAGCAATCTGCCTCACCCCTTTGGACTTACTCTTTATGGCGAGAGAATCTACTGGACAGACTGGCAGGCCAAAAGCATCCAGAGCGCAGATAGATGGACCGGGCAGTCTCGGGAAACGCTGCAGGACAATCTGGAGAATCTTATGGATATTCATGTTTTCCACCGGCACAGGCCACCAGGTACAGAGTTTACTCCAAGCCACACTGAGCTGAGAGCTTGCTCAGGCTTTGCTACGTGGCACTTCTCTTCTGCAAGAGGCTGACCTGTCAGCCCTCATTGTCTAAAGTGTCTGTGTGGAATATGAGAACATTAGAGTCAACCCTCGATTAGGTATTTAAGGGCATTCTAGAATGCATTTCTATAGCTGTTGCATCCCTTTTTTGTGTGAGTGCCATTGGCTCATTGTTTCTTATTCTCTTTCCTATAGTACATTCAGCGTGTGAAGTTAGCAATGGAGGCTGCAGTCACCTTTGCCTTTTGGCACCACTTCCAAAAGGTTATAGCTGTACCTGCCCTACAGGGATCAACTTGCAATCTGATAGCAAGACCTGCTCCCCTGGTGAGTCCTCCCTGTAGGATTCTCATTGCAGTTTTGTATCACAGCTACATTTTGCCTCTGCCTTGTTAGAGAACAAAGTTCACTTTTATGTGCTTACCTACTTTTTTATGTGCTTTATCTGCTTTACCTATTTGATGCCTGTACCTTCAATTTGAGTGGGAATTATTGTGGAGAAATTTACTGATAACTGGACTGATGAAGAAGAAATTTTTCTGGAAATTATATTGGGCAACTAAACCAAATGTCAAATTTTTCCCCATACTTTTGCCCTAATCTTAAGGTGAATTCTTTAATTACAAAGTGCTATATTCTTTAACAGGTCTGATTGCACTTCTCCCATGGACCCACTTTTGAAGGACTCTTTTTGTGGAAGGCATTTGCCTTCAGGCCGTGGTACATCCACTTTTCCTCCTTAGTGGAAAAAAAATGACTCCTAATCCCCATTTTCCACACATATTGGAAGTAACTCTTCTACAAGTGCACTGTTTTTCAACTTGGATGTGAAGAAGCATTAAATGATGATCAGTAAACTTTTGTACACAGGCTGTCCATAAGCCAAGATCTGCCTGAGACACTTTCCCTTTTCCACTGAAGCGTATGTAACCTCCATAATTCGATAAATAACTTGTTCCTTGCTGATACCTGTTCATTTTCAACTCTGCAGGAATGACCAGCTTTCTGATCTTTGCCAGAAGGACTGACATCCGGATGGTCTCTCTGGATATCCCCTACTTTGCAGATGTTGTTGTCTCAGTCAATGTCACCATGAAGAATACCATTGCAATTGGAGTGGATCCTCGTGAAGGTCTGAACTCCTTCGTGTATCTGTGTTTGAAAGGCAACAAGAGACTTCATGTGTAAATGTCTGAGTCAAAACACAGACACAGATCTTACTGTAGGTTGTGAATTTAGGTAGAGTTTGGGTTTTTTTCTAGTATGTACTGCAAATAATTGCATTTCCAAAAGGAAGGGAATATCCTTGTAGGAAAACAGAACTCCAAAAACATGGGAGAAAACTGCCTGCTGTATTGAGTGAGGTGGTTCTGCATTTTGGATGTCAGAAAGCCTTCCTTCTGCTGAGACTCTGGCTGTTTTTGTATAGTAAACATCTCATGCTGTGCTGGATGTAAACACACTGTTGCACAGTAAGGTAGATGATCTGATTGCTGTTGTCTAGGACATTTTGAGAAATCAGATGTGGGACTCTACTACTAGCTGCCAAAGTGTTATGTGTTCTCTGTCCTTGTGTAAAGGTCAGAGCGTCAGCACTGACAGCACATACTTGAGGGAGAACTCGAACAAGATAATTTGTACTGTTTTATCACTCTAGCTTGATAATCTTTGTTCTGTTTTTATTCCTTTGCAGTCAGATCCATTTTGAACAGTGTAGCTGGTAGTCAGAGACCTGGATGGGTGTTTTAAGGATTTTGCTGTTTGGTTGTTGGGATTTGGTTTGGTTTGGTTCTGGGCTTTTTGAAGTTTCTCTTTCTTCTTCCATCCAGGAAAGGTTTACTGGTCAGACAGCACACTGCGGAAAATCAGTCGGGCTGCCCTTGATGGCTCACAATTTGAGGACATCATCACTACAGGTGAGAGAAATTTTGGCCTGAGAGTCTCTTGGTGCCATGCTGCATGAGAGAAATTCTCTGATACCCTGGTATAATAAGCTTTCTGTGGAAAGGCAAGCAAAGCCTAAAGCAAGTGCCTGATGAGATGGACAAGAGGAATACCTTACTAAACGGGGAAGATAAGCAGTGACCAATATGTCTTTCTATTTTCTCAGGTCTTTTGACTACAGATGGGCTGGCTGTGGATGCTATTGGAAGGAAGATATATTGGACAGATACAGGAACTAACCGGATTGAAGTAGGCAACCTCGATGGCTCCATGAGGAAAGTCTTGATCTGGCAGAACCTGGACAGCCCTCGGGCAATAGCTTTATACCATGAGATGGGGTTAGTGTTGTCAAGAGATTATTTAGAGGTTAACACAGGGCTTCTGATCTCGTTTTCCATAATACTTGCTGACTTTTCCCCAGGTATATGTACTGGACAGACTGGGGTGAGAATGCCAAGCTGGAACGCTCTGGGATGGATGGCTCTGGACGTGTGGTGTTGATTAGCAACAACCTGGGCTGGCCTAATGGACTGGCAGTGGATAAGGCTGGGTCCCAGCTGCTCTGGGCTGATGCACACACTGAGGTCTGATTCTGTTCTTCACCATTGTTTGTCTTTGGGTCTTTGGTAGTCTGGGAGGTGTTTTGAAGCTCTTGAGCAAGATGTCAAAACAACAAGGGGAATGTGAGCTTTTCTGAGAGTATGGGCTACGGAGGGAGGGTGAACCTGAATAACATCACTCACCTAGACTCTCTTTCCCTCTTGATACAATAAATACTAATGAAAGGAGCTGTGCTTTGAGTGTGGGGCTGATGTTTTGCTTCTTCCTTTAGCGGATCGAGGCTGCGGATCTCAATGGTGCAAACCGCCGCACCCTGCTGTCTCCAGTGCAACATCCCTATGGCCTCACTTTGCTGGACTCTTACATCTACTGGACTGACTGGCAAACTCGCAGCATTCACAGGGCTGACAAGGACACTGGTGCCAATGTCATCTTGGTGAGGGCAAACCTGCCTGGCCTCATGGATATTCAAGCTGTTGATAGGGCACGGCCCCTGGGTAAGTTCCTAGGCTGCCCCTAAATCAGTGAGTGTTTGTGGTGAATAAGGCAGTCCTTCAGAGCTGTCATTGAAAAAGATCCTTTGGTGTAAAGCATAAGTGATAGATAACTTCTTAAAAATCAGCTTTTCTTCTTCCCTCTTCTTTAACTATGCCCTTTTCTCTGTTTACCCCGCCCTAAGGGTCTAGTCTTTGTTTACTACTGCATGCCTTTTGACCCCCTTCATCCCATTTCCTTCACTGGATTGCATTGACAACCTCATTCACACACACCAGCAAAGCCACTTTCTTAGGAGGACTGAAAGAGTCATGCCCTATTAGGCTTCACCAGTCTACTGGCATTGGATTGTTTCCCTTTTAACTCCAAAAGACATTAACTTCTCTTAAACTGGTTGCTGAAATCGTATTTTAAGTTCTAGTATTTTTTTCCCCAATCATTGCAGGCTTCATCTTCCTATCTGCCACTTCACTTTAAAAAAGCTCTGCTGCTTTAGTTGCTCTCAATATATATCATGCTCTTCAACTATTCTGTGAGGCAATTCTTTAGTGCTCTTTGGGGATCCTATATGACCCCATCTTGTTTCTTTGTACTTCAGTTGTTGTTCAGTTGTACTTCAGAAGTTGTTGCTTTGTGCTATGGCTTTGTTCTAGTGGAATTTCCACAATGTACTTCTGCAGAAAACTGTGCTGCTTTTCCTGTGGTTTGCTAACAGCAGAACATGACTCTTGGCAGTGTAACTTTGCAATATAACTTAAAGCTGACCGAAAGTCTAGCCATCATATCCACATTGTCTTCTTCCCACTCCTTGCACCTATTCTCTGGGCTTATTCCCTTCCTAGCAAATATATGCTGGATTTTTTACAATTAAAAAAACATTATCCTAATACATCAGGCACTTTCAACAGGCTTCTCTGATGCCTTTGTTTACTTGCCACTGTGTGCAGCTAAGTTGAAACAGAAGCTTCTTTGTCAGCCTGGCCTCTGGTGCATTGTCACACTGCTTCCCCACAGGGTTGGATCTTTCTGTCAGCATTACCATTTGTAGCAGTAATAAAGCTAAACTGCAGCTGCATGATACTATGGGCATTTGGCTGTTCCTTTTTCCATGGGAAAACTATGATTAGCAATGAATGCAGGTCAAGATTTTGCTTCTAATGATCCCTCTTCTTCTGGGCCTTGTTCTCCTTGCCAACCATGCCTATATCCACCATGAATCTTGGAGAGGAGGGAAAGTGTCTCTGTATGAAGGGCTGTAGATTCCCAGCACGGCTGGAATGGTAAAGATGAATTCAGCTGCTAGCAAGTTGTGCACGTATGTAGCCTTTAAAATAAAGTTTTGGTCTGTGGCATCCTTAAACTATGTTTTCCCTTTTTCTAAAGGCTTCAATAAATGCGGAGTTCGTAATGGTGGCTGCTCCCACCTTTGTTTGCCTCACCCCACTGGTTTCTCCTGTGCCTGCCCCACTGGCATCCAGCTGAAGAGAGATGAGCAGACATGTGACTCTTCTCCAGAGACCTACCTACTTTTCTCTAGCCGTGCTTCCATCCGTCGTATCTCACTGGACACCAGTGACCACACAGATGTGCACATACCTGTCCCTGAGCTGAACAATGTCATTTCTCTGGACTATGATAGTGTGGATGGCAAGATTTACTACACAGATGTATTTCTTGATGTTATCAGGTAGGTGCCAGTCATCTATTTGGCCAGTGCCCAGGGCACCCAGAGTGTTGTGCTTATTGTGCCACAGTGAGCCACACAGTGAGCGTGCCAGTAAATTGGGTAGACTGAGATGCTGGCACTAAACCACTACTTACACCTTGTCTTTGGTACACAGTATCATTGAACTAAATGCTGTGAAGGTGTGTTTAACCTGATGGAGACTATGGGGAAACAGGTATTAGGAAGGTAGGAGTATGCAGTGGCCCTGTGGTGATCACATGCAGACATGCGAAGACTTTTCAGGAGCTACTCATTCCTCACTGCCATTTGTTGTTGGTTTCCATCCAGACGGGCTGATCTGAACGGCAGCAACATGGAAACTGTTATTGGTCAGGGTTTGAAGACTACAGATGGCCTGGCAGTGGACTGGGTTGCCAGGAACCTCTACTGGACAGACACAGGACGCAATACCATTGAAGTAGCTCGACTGGATGGAAGCTCCAGGAAAGTGCTGATCAATAACAGCCTGGATGAGCCCCGAGCCATCGCTGTCTTTCCCAAGAAGGGGTAGGTATGGGGTTATTGGTGGGGCAGGGAGAAAGGCTGCACAGAAGCAGATTGGAAGAGAAGATTGTGGGAGGAAGAAGAGATGTGCCATGTGAATCTGCAGGTACCAGCAAGGGGCTGACTCCGAGTAACATGTAGTCAGGCAGACAGTGAATTTGAAGGTTGGGCCAATAGCTGTGAGAAGCAGTGTACAGGCCATACTATCTTTTTGAACCTTAAGAATCTGGCAGTTTCATTCATAACTAAAACTTTGATTAGGCTAAATGAAATGGTCTTTTCTTCTTACGCTTGCCTTTTACCTCCTCAGGTACCTCTTCTGGACAGATTGGGGTCACATTGCTAAAATTGAACGGGCAAACTTGGATGGCTCTGAACGTAAAATCCTGATTAACACTGACCTAGGGTGGCCCAATGGATTGACTTTGGATTATGACACCAGGAGGTCAGTGACAGATTTTCTTATACTTGCGTAGAGTTAAGGGATGTAATGAATTTTTTAGCCCTCTTAGCTTGTTTATTGGAGTAGCACTGTGGGTTTGGGTTTGTTTTAGGGGTGGTTTGGTTTTTGTTTGTTTGGAGTTTTTTGGGTTTTTTTTCTGATCCACTTTATGATTCCATGAACTTGGCTAGTGAATGACTAGAAAGTGAGGAGGGGTTGTATATGGGGAAGTTCATCTCTTTCCCTGTTCCTTCAGAATATACTGGGTGGATGCACACCTTGATCGCATAGAGAGTTGTGATCTTAATGGGAAGCTACGGCAAGTGTTGGTCAGCCAGGTGTCACATCCTTTTGCGCTGACACAGGTAAGAAGATTTTCCTGCTCTCACTATTCTGTGGTGTGTTGTTGAGTTTGGATGGTGGTTTGGGGACAGGGAAGTGTTACAGCCTGGGGAAACCAGGATGGCTGAGGGGATAGCACTTACATCTTCTCCAGAGCTAACAGGGGAACTTTGTCTGAACTCCTATGGGGTGTAAACAGTAATTTTTATGATAAGAGGGTATAGATTTGAAAAGGCTTTTAGGCCTTCTGCCACTGGGATATATATCTTGAGTCTACATGGCTAAACCTGCTAATGGCTGTGAATTTTCTTTGCTGTCTCCCTGAGCAGCAGGATAGATGGATATACTGGACTGACTGGCAAACGAAATCTATCCAGAGAGTGGACAAGTACTCTGGACGAAACAAAGAGACAGTCCTAGCCAATGTCGAGGGATTGATGGATATCATTGTGGTTTCCCCTCAGAGGCAGACAGGTAAATAGGAGGACTTTGATTCAGGCACATGCTAATTGTAGACAAAAGGAATTCTGAAACCACTGTGCTACTATGGATGTCAAGTGAGGATGACATCCTTTCCTGTACATCTTCCCTCAGCACATTCCTCGTCTACCTGTGACTTTTCAGTCAAGTACATCTTAATGGTGTTCTGTTAGAGCTTTGATTAGCAAATATCACTTTCTGTGTTGTTCACTTGACAGTGTGTTAAAACAGAAAAATGTGAGCTTTTTATTTTTTAATCTGTGCAACTGTGGTGTCTGGGCTTCTGTCTAAGGATTTCCAGTATCTTCATTTCATGACTGCTCTAATCCAATCAGTGTCTGGCTATTGTCATCACTTTCTTAGCGGTCAGTCAAAGGGCACGTGCCAAAAACATAGTAACTTGCTGGATTTCTGGGAAGTATCTCTGGCTGAGCAGGAAAAAAGGTTGTTTCTCTGAGCTCCTAGTTGGTCACATGCAACACATTTAGAAAATTGTTTGTTCCTTCCAGGTACTAATGCTTGTGGAGTGAACAACGGAGGCTGCACTCACCTCTGCTTTGCCAGGGCTTCTGACTTTATCTGCGCGTGTCCGGATGAACCAGATGGGCGGCCCTGTTCTACTAGTGAGTTTACTGAGTGTCCCTTGAGTAGTAGCTTCCATAAGGGAGCCACTGCTACTGCTTATGCAAGGGCAACCAGAGCAGCTGAGGCTCTCCAGTGTATACATCTTATTCAGAGTTGTATACTGGAAATAAGGTGGGTGATTGTGAGAAATAGAGCTGCCTTCTGCTGGCAGACTGGGTTTGAGATGGCAAACCTGCTCATGCAAGCTATAGGGAGTTTCAGAAATGGCCTGTCAGACTTGTTCATCTGTCGCAAGTATTGAAGTCCTGCTTATTTTTCTCTGTTGTTCTAGTTCCTGGTGTGGTGCCTCCTGGTCCCGAACCAACCAGTGTAAGGGAGAGAAGTCAAACACTACCTGGCAGAGTAGATACCTCAACAACCAAACCTCTCACGTCTCTGGAAGCAGTGGAAGGAAAGTAAGTGCTCTTGTTCTCTTGTAATAGGGGTGTGAAAATCACAGCTTTTCCATGGTGCCACATGCAAGCCCTCTCTGGTTGTCATTACCCAAATGTACCTATCCCTAGCCAGAAGAGGCTATTCCAGATCCAGATTTCATGTTCTTAATGGGGAGAACATTATGACAAAAAATGCAGAACACTGTTGAGCCAGCAAGAAAGAGGTGCAGAATCTTTCTGTCTGTTTTGTTGAAATGTGTGTTTAGGCTGACTGTGCTGAAGGGTTAAAATCCTCCTTAGACTATGTGTCACTCATTTGATTGATTTTTGAACTCCTAATTTTGAGAACTTTTTTTCTGAGAGGAGTACAGGGAGTCTGCCACTTTAATTTACTGAAACATCTCAGACCTGACCAAAACATCTGAGGGAGTGGTTCTGCCCTGAGCTTGCTTGGGACAGAATAGAAACTTGGCAGCTCAAATATTGAAGTTACAGTGCAGGTAGTTAAGAGACTTTTTCCTCTGCTAATTCCCTACAGCCTGCTATTTATACAACCCAACAAAAAGTATGTTCCGTAATATATGACTAAGTTATTTACAAGGCAAAAATTCCACTTTGTTGAGTATGACTTATTGAATAGAAAAGTCTTAGTGCTGACTCTGAGATGTTTTGATTTTTGCTTCAGCAGCTGAAATTTGTTTTCTGATAGACATGTGTACACCTCTGTACCTGGAAGGTGAATCTAGAATGACTCAGATATAAAGTTATTGCAGACTGATAATTGATACATACATGCACACACCCCTGTATACATTTGTGTAGGGTCCTCTCTTCTCTGGATACAGAAAAATACTGAAGAGGAGAAAGGAAGACCTCTCTTTTTGAACTGGAAATGGAAGGGATATCAGTGCTAGCCAGTTCCATCCTGATTTTTGATACCTTTTGTATTGTTGATTCTACTTTCAGTAACTGACTGTCCTTCTGTCATTCAGCTGCTCTGACAAAGATGCTAGGCAAGGCTTGTGTACTCATGCCAACGAGGCAGTGTTGGCAACCATGGGTGAGTTGCTTTCTTTAACTCTTCTCTATCAGGAATGTTCCTCCGGATATGCCCAAGGCATTCCAGTCCATAGTGTCTGAAATTCAAGTTTGTGAAACTCAGACTTGAGTTACTCAAATGCCCTCTGAGCAGAGCAAAATGCATCTAAGGACGGAGATCAGTCACAGACATTCATTAGCCTATGTGGGGACTTTTCCAAAAGACACTTTGGTCTGAAGAATAGTTTGTTTTCTTTCATCCCATACCTCATCCATTGGGCTCTTCCCATTAATGATACTCTTCTTCACTCTCCCCTTTGGGTCTAGTTGAAGATGATTGACTAGGGTAATTGTTTCCCACTGCAGGAGTAACATGTCAGCAAGGTGGTGTGACTCACCCTATTACAAAGTTCCTGATGCTCCTTGGTTTCCTCCTTGGGGCCTGGGCGGGAGGAAAGGTTTCATATGTTTGGTTTCATATGAAGCCGAACAAAACCCTCTGTTAAACCTTGATGTGCTGATATTTTGCTTTACATACTTCTGTATGGATAAACGCTCCACATTAGGTATTACACCAAGGTCAGAATTATCCAGTGAAAGTGGAGTGCATAAATTACCTTTGGTGTTCACTTTCAGGAGAAGGACTGCATGTCAGCTACATTATTGGAGGTCTTCTCAGCATCTTGTTTATTTTGCTGCTTATTGCTGCTTTAATTATATATAGGTAAGTGATCTTTTTTTCCCTCTCCTGGCCAATAGTGAACTCCAGGGTTGTAGAAGAAAGCTCCTGAAAGCACCTAATCTTTCTTTATTGTCATTTACAATCCTTTTGTTCTCTATTGGAAGCAGTGCTTGATGATTTTATTTGCAAGATTTGAATCCTGTGCAGCTGAAGTGTTGGGAATACACTTCTATCATCTGAAGCCTTATTGGCTAAATTTTCTGCAGAGAGCTTATGAGTTATGGACAGGGATGTCAGATAACTCATGTCTCAGTAGATGTATGAGCTCATGTGCTTTCTGCCAGATAACTTCACCAGTTCTTTCCAGTTTAGCTTTTGAGGTTACATGGCAGTGCCTTGCTGTACTTGCAGCTAGTAAATGGACTAGTAGCTGAAGAGCCAGGTGAAGCCACCATTCTCTCCTTGAGGAAAGTGAAGATTACTGGAGCTTTCTCTTTGCTGAGCACTCAGGAACTTTGGACACTGGCAAGTAGGGCCCTGTGTCTTTTCTGACAGCTTTCTCCCTCTAGGCATAATAAGTCCAAGTTCACGGACCCTGGCTTGGGGAACCTAACCTACAGTAATCCTTCATATCGGACATCTACCCAGGAGGTGAAGATTGAATCAATTCCCAAACCAACCATGTACAACCAGTTGTGCTATAAGAAAGAGGTAAGAGCTGCTACTAAGGACATGGAAGTCCAGCTCAAGCTGTTGTTAAATATTACAGGTCTCAGTATGTGAAAACATTGCCACTTGTCAGCATTTACTTCTGGACACAGGAGAGCAGCTTCAGTGAATTGCTCAGACTGCTATGGAGATCAGCCAGCAGCATTGTTCCCCAGTGAGCTATAGTGAACTTGACCTGTCTTTAGTTATCTGCTTCTTTCCTATTCCCACAGTGTCTTGTATTTCATTTGCATTGGGTGCTGGCCCTCAAAGTACATGAGTAAATTGGAATTGTCTTCCTTGGATACAGGTCTTGGTTAGTGACTGTTGTACCAAAGTTGCTTTGGGCAGTCACCAGGGGAACCAGGCAGCCAGAAGGAGTTTGGTAACAAGAATGTGGCTCCTGGCTGCACACTGCCTCGAGGGGGTGGGATAGATTAAAAACTGGAGCCCTCATTAAACAGAGCATTTTCAAGAGCCGTCAGAGGCCCTTCATGCCACAGGATGGAGAGGGTTTAATACGATATCTTGCAGCACTTAGTTTCTCCTCTCTTTTCTCCTCAGAAGCTTTCTTATCACTCAGATAGCTTCTCATCTTCCCTCTTCTGATTTCCGTCCACATCCTCACGTCAGGTATCACTACTCTGTGTGTTCAATCCTGCCTCCCTCACTCAAGCTCTGTTGTGTGGCTCAAGCGTGTCCCGTACTAATTGCTCGCTCTTGTTTCCCCCCCACTCCCTGCTTTTATGTCCTTACACCAGCTCTACTACCTGTCAAGAAAGTATAAGTAATTCTCTTTGGCAGATTCTTTGGTCTGGGCACTCCATATGAGAGATTTGAAAAAGATAATTTCTGTAGGCCTATTTAGAATAATCTGTTAGATCACTTAATTCTCCTAGCAGGGATCACAGCAAAGCTTATGCAGGGAAGAGTTTTCCCTGACTTGGTTTTTCAAAGTGGCTATCCAATAGATTTCCCAAATTTTCATGCCATTTTAGCCTTATCTACAAAGGATAAGCCAGGATTATTTATCTAGGAATCTAAATCCTTTCCAGTTTTCTCTTAATTCTGATGCTCCTACAATATACCCAAATCTATATTTCCCTACCCCCTCCACATTCCCCTTGGGGATAGATCAGATGTTCTAATGCTCCTTATTTCTCAGAGAGCCAAGTTAGATTTCACTACTTTAATCTCAGTGTGGTCCCTTTGGCCTCTGATCATTTCTGTTGTTTCCCTGTAATCTCCTTCCCCTGTATCACTGTGAGACTCTGACTCAACAGTGGTATTCCAGCTGTGCTTTCCTGAGAGGCAAATCTAGAATGATTCAGATGCAAATATATTGCAGACTTAGAAGTGATTCCCTGCCTACTTTTACCATGACTTTTTCTGTCTGTTCCTGCTTCCCATTTTGTTCGGTGGGTTTTTTCCTTCCTTTATAGGCTCAGTGTTCTTAATCTCTGCTGTCAGGGAATATGTATAGTTGAATTAGAAGAGTGAGCTCATCCTCATTCCCTTTGCATGATTTGAAGTCTTACGGAGTTTGGAATAAGCTGTTCCAGGAAGGACGCATCTAGGGGTAGTAAAGAACAGAAGGGTTAGTTAGAATGGGTTCTGCCATTGTGGCAGTTAAAGCCAGTGGCTGTTTACATGGAGGTCCAGCTTTTTGTCTGCTTCACTGTCTTCATTCCAGCTCTGCATTGCTTCTTTGCCATATTTTTCTATAGTTGTATTTTTTTCATTCATCTGTCTGCTCCCTAGACTGGTCCTGACCACAGCTACACTAAGGAGAAGATCAAGATTGTGGAGGGGATATGCCTTTTATCCAGTGATGATTCTGCATGGGATGACCTTAAGCAGATTCGGAGCTCTCGAGGAGGGATCCTCCGGGACCACGTCTGCATGAAGACAGACACGGTCTCTATCCAGGCTAGTTCTGGTTCACTGGATGACACCGAAACTGAGCAGCTGCTACAGGAAGAACAGTCTGAATGCAGCAGTGTTAACACAGCAGCAGCCACTCCTGAACGGCGTGGCTCACTCCCAGACACAGGCTGGAAGCACCAACGCAAGCCCTCCACGGAGAGTGAGGTCTAAAGTACATGTGACTTTGGAAACACTCTGACCCTCCCTACCCTCCGCTCTGCACAAAAAAGACAGGACTCTGCCTGCTAGGCAAGGAAGGGCACAGAGACCAGCCTTTCTGACAAGGAGCCCCAAGACTGTGACTGCTTTTCAGCAAGGAGCTTGGGCAGCTGTGCTGTTGTGGTTGGAGAGGGAGGATGGGTGGGTTGGAACCCGGAGACCCTTTTGTCTCATTTTCACTGTCTGTGGTTTATTTATATGTTCCCTTTTCCTGGAAGCTGCCATGTTAACTTTCACAGTGACTCCTCTGCCTGAATCTTGTTCGGAGTCTATGTTCCCTGGCAACATGCAAGTCCTGTGCCATCCAGCTCACGGTCAATGCCCATGAAGAGAGCAGAGCTGCCTCATTGCTGGCTCCTCGTCACAGAAATACCCCTAGTCATTCCAGCACTAGCAGCACTCTTTGAGGCTTGGTGTTGAGGGGTCTCTGACTTGAGAGAGGTCTTGATAGAGATGGGGTATACTTTGGAGCTCAAGAGGACACTGACACAGCATCAGGTCACCTTTTAAAGGCATAAAGAGGGTAACCACAGTTGCCATGACTCACTCCATGAGAGCATCACTGGTTACTTTTACATCTGCTACTGAAAACTTTAAGGAATGCTCATATTGGAGCACTGTGTCTATTGCTGGCAGTGGACACTGCTCCTGTTCTCCCCTCTTCTGTTAAAACATGTTTCTGCTCTGGAAAAACTAGAGTCAGCAAATGGCCCTCTCAGAACTGTTCCCTGTGGGTACTGGAGTCTGAGTGCTGAACTGGAGGGTAAAAGAGATGATATTTTTCTTAGCTCTACAGAGCTAATGGGAGGAAATGGATATTGGCAAGACCTAAAGTCTACTCGTCTTTTCATAACTGTTACATAAAAAAAATCTGCTAGGTTCCCACTAGTCCCAATTCTGCAAAGTCTCAATTGTCTTGGCTTTTAGGACCTTTGACTACCATAATAAGAGCAAAGAGAGAATTCCTAGGTTGAGTCTTTCCCAGGAGAATGCTCAGTGCTGACAGTTAGGAACTGCTTTATTACTGGGCTTGAGCCCATTTGACCTAGAATGGGAGACAATAATCAGGGAGCTGCAAGGGCCATTTTACATAGTTGTTTATCAGATAGAATTGCACTTTAAGTTCTTCTGTTACCACTAAATAGCTCTCCTTGCCAAGTAATTTTTCCCATCAGCTGCATGAGCTTCAGTTGTTCTCTGGCCTTCAAGGCCTTTACCCTCTAGGGAATGTCATCCTACCCTTGCAGCTACAGCCCAGCTGCATTTGGAGCTGGGGCTTGCATGCTCCCTAGGACTATTGCCACCTTCTCATATTCTCTTGTCATCTGTTTGTTCAAAAGGAAAAAAGATATTTTCTCTATCTCTTGACACTTCTTCAAAAATGAGATTTATATTAATCCCTGAAGTCACGTGGATACCATCACGGTAAAATATTAAGCGTTAAGCCAGATACTTGGAAGCAGAACTTTCCAGTGAAGAATTTCTCTCTGCAAACTCTGTAACCTCTTTATCGCCTAGAAAGAGGTCAAGTACATTCCCACCCATGGTGTAAAGAGAGCAAAACATACAGTAGGGGTATGGTTTAGAGGTAGGGGGAGGGTGCATCTCCTGTGTGCTATTTCTCCAGCTGGTAAAAAACCATAAAAATCATTCTACTCTGCTCTAACCTTGTTTATATACTAACAGGCTACCCCTGAAAAACATGACAGTTGCCAGTGAGTTGGCGGTACTTTTCACAGCAGAGGTAGCTTTGCAGAAAGGGGAAGGCTCAACCTGGCTAGGTGACTTGAAACTCTGTCTGTAACTGCACCATTGGGCTGACTGGTGTATATTCCTGTGGAAAATGAACTGGAGCTAAGGCTTGGAAATTTCCCTGTGTAAATGTGGGGTTCTTCCTTACTCCCAGAGGGATTTATTTTTATTTTTTTTAATTAGATTTTTATTTAATTATTTATTTGATTGACTCCAGCCTGGGAAGCATTGATTTTGTTGGGCAGAGGCACTTTGGATTGAGGTGTTGACTGAACTGGGAACCGAGAAAGGAGTGTGTATCACTGACATGGGCCTTGCCCATCTAAGCTGCCTCATGCAGGAACAACACCAGAGGGCTCAAGTATAGGCAGAAGAATCGATTTGAAAAGAAGCCATGTGTAGGGGCAGGGGCATCAGGGCTGGGAGCGAGGAGATCGAGGAGGAAGACTCTGACGTGTAGGAGAGCATGGTTTCTTTGGGTATTGGATTGAGTCATTTTGGGGTGGTTTTTTTGCCCCAATAGCTTATGTGAGCATGCACCAAAATCATGAGGGACAGGGGTGAAGGGAAACATCTGCCCAGACCTCTCACTTGGGGTTCAGTCAGCCTGTCAAAATAATTGCTATCCGAGTCACAAGTGTGGAATGGAAAGGAAAAACACAGTCAGTCTTTTCAACAACTCATGGTGCTTGTGATCTCCACCTTGATCAATACTCTCTGCTGCTTCTTAGGAGGGACCCTGCACACTCCAGCCTAACAACCATTCCTAACTGCTCTCTGCTCCCTCCCTCAAATGATTATGGTGAAAAGGAGCAACAAAATGTTATACAGCCTGTCCTCTATCAGTGAGGTGGGCAGAAATTAGTGTCTTTTTCCTAGAGACAGCCCCAGTGAGATGCTGCCTAGGGATTGCATCATGGTTCCTGTTCTGGGGAGAGAAGACCCTCGTTGCACTTAGGATGTTAAGAATGTAGAAAGGCTACTGGAGGATGATCTCTTGAGCACTGATTTACTATGTAAAAAGCAAACCTCTCTCCTGTCTGTCCTGAGCTAATGTCAGTGATTTCCATGTGTTCCTGTGTAATGGTTTTAACGTTACTCACTGGAGACATTGGACTTTCTGGAGTTATTTAACCACTGTGTTCAGTATTTTAGGGGTTGATGATAATTTAATATAAATTTAGCTTTTCTTAACCATTCTGCCTGGCTTTTCGTTATGAATTGTGCATGTTATTTGGACTCTCCTTTGAAAGAGGAGACAGTTTTGCACAGAACCTCAATTTTGCATCATTTGAGAGGAGCAAGAAGGTAAGAAAGGATCTGGGTTCTTAGAATAACCTGGTTGCAGCACACACTGTCCCCCTGTGACTTTGAATGAAGGGCCCAATATCTGCAGTCAGTTTTGCAAATTCCTGCATACACATAATACCTCTCACTCTGCCCCCACCTTGCTGCTTTTCTTTTTTTCCCCACCCAATTTTAACATGTTAACAGCAGAAGAGGATGCTCTTTTTGGAATGTATTAGGACTGTGGAAGTCCCAAGGCTCTGCCCAGTAGAAAATAAAGCTCTAAAGAGCTGGTTTTTTTCTATCTGTAAGGGTTTTTTGTTCAAGTTTCTGTTGTATTTTTTATAACCAAGAATTTAAATAATGCAAAAGGCTGACTAATTAATGAAACATTCACTAATAACTGACATTGCAGTATTGGTCCTAATCTTGTAACACATTCTGTCCCATTCTGATGAAAGAAGTACCTAGAACATTTTAGTTCTATTCCTGCTCATTTCACAGTTGAAGCACAGTGCAAAAGTGATTTCAGGTCATGCAAAAATATAATCACCTCACTTTTCAAAAAATTGATGGTGTTTACACAGGGTGGTGGGGAAAGATGGCACTGTAAGATGAATTGCAGCTGTGTGCATGACACTCTGCTGTCCCTTGTCTTCTATTCCAATTACCTCTAAGAATTATTCCATCAATTGCTTCGGCTGAAGTGAAGAAACAAAGCCGGGAAAACACGCTGTACTCCAGTAACACACAATTCACAGAATGGGTCTGGCTGGAAGGGACCGCAGTGGGTCATCTGGTCCAACCTCCCTGCTCAAGCAGGGTCATCCCGGAGCACATGGCACGGGATTGTGTCCAGGCAGTTCTGGAATATCTCCACGGAGGCAGACTCCGCAGCCTCTCTGGGCAATCTGTCCCAGTACACGGTCACCTATACAGTAAAGAAGTTCTTCCTCATGTTCAGGTGGAACTTCCCGTAGTTCAGTCTCTGCCCGTTGTCTCCTGTCCCGTTCTCTGCCCCACCGAGAGGAGCCTGGCTCCATCCTCTTGGCACCCTCCCTGCACATGCTGACAGACACTGACGAGGTGCCCCCAGCCGTCTCTTCAGTCCCTGCCTTGCAAACCCGCTGATGACAGCAAAGAGGAGCAAGCCCGTTCCGCTGTAAGGGGACCTCCCCCACGCCGACTCGGCCAGCTCGGTCCTGCTCTACCAGCCCTGGCCCGGAGGGTCCGGCGGCCTCTCCCGGCTGCCCCGGTTCCTCCCGAGCGCCTCTCGCTGCGCCCGCACCCCGCGGGCAGCGCCGCGGCTCTCGGGGGTCGCGGTGCGGTGCCATGCACTGCCGTGCCGTGCATTTCCGTGCCGTGCATTGCTGTGCATTGCCGTGCCTTCCCGTGCCGTGCCGTGCATTGCCGTGCATTCCCATGCCGTGCTGTGTCGTGCGCGCTCCCGGGGCGGGCCCACGGCCGTGCCGCGGCCTCGGGAGCGCGCGGGGCACGCGCTGCGGCTGCCGGATTCAAACGAGCCAATGAGGCGCGCGGGCGGGGGCGGGGGCGGGGCCGGCGGCGGCCAATGGGCGCGGCGGACACTGGGAGGTGCGGGCGGCGCTGGCCATTTCAAACCCCGCCGAGCAGCGGCCGCACCGAGCGCGGCCCGGCCCGCGGCGCCCAGGTGAGACACGCCCGACCGACGGACAGACGGACGGTAGACGGACGGGGCCCTGCCCCGGGGAGCCCCGGCCCCGCCGCGCCCGCGCCACGGTGGGTAGGCCTCCCTCCGCCGCCGGGCCCGAGCCTCCCCGCCTCTGCCGCGGCCCGGGCGGCGGCGCGGCCGCTCTCCCGCGGGGGCGGCCTGGGCCCACGGGCTGCGCTGCCACCCGCCCGCGGGGCCCGGCAGGGCGAGGGCCGCGGGTGGCGGCGGCGGGAGGCCGCGGCCTGTGCCGTGCCGCGCTGTGGAGGGGGCGCAGCGGGCGCCGCTCGGCCGGGCCGCGCGCGCAGCGAGGGGAGCGGGGGCCGCCCCCGACCTGTTCTCGCTGTGGGCCTGGGAGCAGCCGGCGGGGCTTTGCCGGGGAGGCGGCCGCGGGAGTGGCTCAGCCGAGCGCGGCCTCTTCCCACCGCCCCTCATGGCAAAAGCGGACGGGGCGCCTTCTGGCCCCCGAGGCTCCGTGTGGGATCGGGTCCCGCTCTAAGATATCTGAAGGAAAACCTTCCCTGGGGCAATTGCGGCCTGAAAACGAAGGGTACGATCCCATGTTTATTTCTGCAGGTCTGTTGTTGGGTGCAGGTGTTAAGTACCAGGAGGTGCTTCCTGTTGAATCCGCCCAAGTGTTTGCAAAGACAGGCTGGATAGTCGTATGGGTTCCATGTTTTCCCCCCACGCGTTTTCTCCGTTTCATTTGATTCTGTTTTGGAGTCATATAGAGTCTTGTGATTCTTCCAGAGACGGTAGCTTTCACGTTGGTGTACAAGGGGTTTTCCTCCTGAATTTAGACCCCCTCCAGTGAGAGGGCACGATGTTTTGCATGGCAAAGACTGAGGAATGAAACTCCTGTGCAGCTTAAGCAAACCTGGGCTCTGTTGCAAAAATAAAATAAAGGGGAAAAAAAATCACTTGCTACAGTTTTCTTAGTAACCTGTGTTTGGTGTGTATTATCTAACTATTCTGAAGCTTTTCTTTTTTGCTGATTTAGTTTGTGTATAGTCTTGCATTTTCTGCTGCTTCTGCTGAACTGCAGTGCTGTTAAAGTTGTGTTCTGCAGATGAGAAGGGGATGAGCAGTTGTTGGAATATTAGGTTACCAGCTGTGGGAGACCTTCCTTAATTATTGTCTGTAGTGCAGAAAGCATTGCTATACCTTTCAGTGAACACATCTATTAGTTTGAAACTGTGAAGCTGTATATTTCCAAATGGTGGGAGTCTCAAATACTGAAGTAGTCTAAAAGGCTACTTTCAAAAATCTATTACTAAAACTTTGAGATGGGCTCAACTCAGAAAGAACGAATGCAGGGTGCCTGTATGGTTTTGACTCTTTGGTGTCCGAAGTCAGATCAATTGATTGTGCAAGAGTTAGAATTTGGTTTCATTTTCTTGCTTCAGTCTCAGCATTTCTTTAAACTTCACTGTTTTGGTAGCTCTCCCCCCACATGGAACTTATAGATTCACCTTTCTTCTTTTTTTTTCCTTCCCTCCCCCCATTTCAAGAGTTGTGATAGTGTTAAACTATTTAAGCAACATCAAGAGAGCAATTTATTGAAGTAGAATCCATAGCAAATGGCTTTCAGGTACTGCAAACTGGTTTTGAATCAATTGTTTTAGAAGTATTTGAATTCTCGAAAACACCAAGTTGGGAACATTAAAGAGGGGACCTGCTACAGGGAAAACTATGTGACAACCTGACAAAAAGAAATGAAATTTGAATTTGGAAATTTCCAATTTTGAATTTGAATTTGGTATGGGAAATTAGGACTTATTCAGAGCACTTTAAATCTCTACAGATGGGAGACTTCTTTGATATTCTAATATAAGAAAGGGAATGCACAATGATGGAACTTAATTCCAGATTCTTGTACATATGTGACTTGTATTTGGTGGGACTTAACTCTGATGCTGGTTCTTGTCCTTTCCCTTGGATGGATCAGTTATGTAAGCTGGGCCACTGCTTCTGAAAACCTGGTCTGCCATGGTCGGGCTGGTGCTCTCATACTGGTATCTGTTAAAACAGGAAAGTCATGTTTCCATTTAGGAGTCAGCACAGAAAATCTGAATTTTGGTGTAATGCTATAAGCTGTTTCACTGTGTGTTAGGTAATAAATTTACAGTTGAAATGCACTTGGGCATGTATGCTCCTTCAGTCAATCCTTTTTTCTTTTTTTCTTACTACCCTGATTGTGTCATCTGCAGATGTAGTGCGTCTCTTTGCCCATTTATAAGGATCAGTTATGAATATCTTGAACAATACACACAATTAGAAAGTGCTCTGAATGTTTTGTGGAGTAGAGATAACTGTCTAACATATCTAATTTGGAGGATTTCGTTGTGTAGGATGTATGATGGGAAGGACACTTGAAAGATGTAAATACTTGTAAACGTTCTAATTAAGGTTTTCAAAATCGTGGTCAGTGCACATCAGGTTCCCTTTTTTTCCCTTCATATCACTAGTCTGTTCCATGCTACCAGCAGATGGTTTATAAAAGAAACATATAGACTTGCTAATTTGTTAGTAAACTATTTAACATAAATGGTTTGTGAAGTCTCTGCCACAATAGGATGGCATTAAAGCTATTTGCATCTGCAGCAGAGTGGTTGGTTTCAAGACAACATGGTCTAATCTAACACAGTGCTGCTGTTGTTCCTGATGCTTTATTGTAGACTGTTCCAGTGGTTCATGTTATAGGGGTGTAGTTCTGAAGGGACACGGGAAGGCCTTGAACCCTTGTGTTTAAACTAAACACTGCCTTGCACCAGGCAGTGCTGGTTTAGCTTTTTTGAATAAGGAGTCTCTTGACCTGAGCATTTGTACATTGTTTGGGGTTTTTCTCTTATGACAGCTCAGTTGCTGTGAATGTTGGATGTTGAAAAGTAGAAGCTGCTGTGCATTTTTGTGCCTCCCTCTTACAGCGGGTAGGTTGAGGTGGTAGGAAAAGTAACTTGGATGATTATTCAGTGTGGAGTATGGCTGATGCTGGCAGCGCCTGGAAGAGGCTTCTTTCTGCAGTTAGCTAAAAAGATGGCTGAAGAAATGCAGCCTTGCATCATATAGCTTGATGCTTTTCTGAGGAGGAAGCTAGTGAGACCCAGTTTCCACCATACCAGCTTCTTCAGTTGCTATTGTCACTGTAGGAAAGGCATCTCAAAATGTCAGACGATGGGCTGGAGAGATTGCTGATGAATCAGCTCTACTGGAGCGCTGTCATTATACATCTCGCAGCAGAACATGAAATGCAGGGATGGTATGGTGCCAGGCTATTCGTTCGTACCTCCTTTGGAAGGCACTGTTTCTCCTTCCTCGAGGCAGGCCCTGTCCCTCCTGTCGGGTTTCAGAACTGCTCCCTACTTCAGCTGAGGATTGCTGGATGATTGGTGGCCTTGGACAATATCTGCTGCGTGCTCGGGTATGACCGCAGCTCGCTCTGTTGGGGTAGTAATTGTTCTGACGGGCATGGGCGGTCGGGGTGTGACCCATGCGGGCAGCAAGCCTGGCGGGCCGCGATGGCCAGCGGGGCCCGCTCCGCGCCGGCGGGAGCAGGGGGAGCGGCGTGCCCGGTGCTGCCCTGCCCTGCCCTGCCCTGCCCGCCTTTGTCTGGCCCGGCGCGGCCCGGCTCCCGCCCAGGTGCGGCCGCGGCGCCCCGAGCCCCGCCCGCGGCGGGAGGGGCTGAGCCCGGCCCGGCCCGCCCG
>JAWWTY010000156.1:24570016-24589782 GCA_035222235.1 Margarornis squamiger
GCTTTGCCTGATGCCCCCCAGGACAGGGTTGGCCCTCCTGGCTGCCAGGGCACTGCTGACTCATATTAAACTTGCCACTAACCAGGACCCCCAGGTCCCTTTCCATGGCACTGCCTTACAGCATCTCATTCCCCAGTCTGTACATGCACCCATCCCAGGTGCAGAATCCGGCACTTCCCCTTGTTGAACTTCCTATGGGTGGTGGTTGTCCATCCTCTGATTTGTCCTGGTCTCTGCCAGGCCTCCCACTTTTGTGTCATGTGCCAACTTGCTTACTACCCCTTCTGGTCCTGTGTCCAAGTCATTTATAAAAATGTTGAAGAGCACAGGGCCCAAGATGGAACCCTGTGTAACCCCACTTTATTAAAAAGGAGAGCTGATAATGCTCCCTAAAAACTAAATCAAATTTAAGATGAGGTATTAGGTTTCAGTAATAGATTATTTTTCGTCACGTCAAGTGTGATTGCTGCCTTTGAGTGAAAAATACTGAGGCTTTATAAAGTTCTTGTTCGATGTACAATTCACTGTCCATTAGGGCTTTTATATGGAGGAAACAGATAATTTTGGAATTAATGGATAGAACACTTTTCTGAGTAAAGTAGCTCATGTGAAAACTATAATGTATATGGAGAGTGTCTTATGCTATGCATCTTTTAAAGGACTTGCTGAGGCATATATATAGATAGTCCTTGTTAAACTGTTTTAGGCTTCTGTAAAAAGTCAAAGCACTGGGCTTAGCACATTACCTGTGCTTCTGCTAAGTGAAACTACTGTCCCATATTTAACAATGTATTTTAGCTATTTTAAATTGTCTAATGTAGTCAAATGTCCTTTTAACAGTGCAGTGTAATTAGAAACCTGCATAACCATCCTCAGTATCTTTCAACTTCCCACTCCTATAAAATATGCTGTATCTGCTTTTTTCTTATGTGCAGTAATTTATTATCTTTGATGTTGGAATCAAATTCTCTCATGGAGCCCTATGGGCCTAAACTTCTGTTTCTGAACTGTGTTGCTGCCTAAATTTGACTTCTGCTTTGACAAGCTTTTCGCATTGATAACAAAATTTGTCTGTGTTGTACCTAGGTGGGTGGATTGAATGCAGAACTAGTTTAGCTTCTGATGTTTTCTATCTTGTGCTGAGATTTCTGTTCTTTCTTGTAGTGTTATATAAATTAGATTATATGAATTAGATAAGTTTGTACAGGCGCTTTTTCCAATATGCTCTCTTTTTGAATCATGATAGAAAAATAAAAATCTTGGGCACCTAATTTGTTCACGGTCTGCATTTAAATTGTGTTGCTTCCAAGACCTCTTTTGAAAGTTTTAATATTTATTATTTTTCAAACTGGGTGTGGCAATAAAATGATATACACTAGAATTTCTAGAAAGTGAGACATAAATTTTCGTTATTGAGCAGCCTCTTTTACTGGCTTTTTCATGTGGAACTTGATTGGAGGGAACATAAGAAAAAGTGCTTGGTAGAAAGTTTTAATTCAGAATTCTGAAGAGGAAATGCTTCTGAATCAAAACAGTTTATTGCTTTTGAGGTGATGATGATGTGATGCCTTAACTATAGCAGTTAACTTTACCCTGAGTTTGAAAAGAAAGTTCTTGTGTTCTCATTTGTCAGTGACTGAAGTAGGAAGTTCTGTGCATTAAGTTCAGCAACGTGTAGAATCTGGTGACAAGGAAGGGTGATTGGCTGGGGAAACTTGTTCTATGTGTTCTTCCAGTGACACGTATTTCAACACATATATTTTCTGTGAAGATGACCCAAGCTCACTATAATTATCTGGTCCAACAAGTGGAAAAGTGACTAATGCTTTTACTGCAGTTTGCCTCCAAGGATAGACAAAGGAGATTCTGTTCTGATTTTAAAAAAAAAGAAAAAAGTAGGTCATACAAATTTTAGTTTAAGGACAGCTTCTTTCTTTTTTATCCACCCCTTTGCCCCCTATCAAGGGGGCACATTTAAGCACCAGATTGGATTAAGTGCTTTGAAGTAATTTTAGAGGCCTGGTTTTGTAATTCCAAGATGGGTGTGATAGGTAACTTTGATAGGGCAAGTATTCTTTAAATTTTACAGTAGCTCAGTAGCATCACAAAATAATAGCTGTAATAATGACTTTAAAGTACACGATCCCTAAATGTGCACTGGAAGACTTTTATAGATTTTTTATTTTTTTTTTTAAAATGAGTCATTATTTGTGAATCGCTCCCTGGTTCCTAGTGGATGCTGATGCTATTCCATGTGTTTAACTTACAGTGAATTTGGTTCAAAAATAATCTCACTGAAGCCAATCATCAAAGTATTGCCAAAACTTTTTGAATCTCGGGAGAAGGCTGTTCGAGATGAAGCCAAGCTCCTTGCTGTGGAGATCTACCGTTGGATAAGGGATGCTTTGAGACCTCCATTGCAGAACATAAATTCTGTTCAGGTAGGCAGAAAGTTGTTCTGTATCCAGACATTTGATAGAACGCTGCACTGCACTGAAAGTCTTCAAGTCAACCATTTTCATGCTCAGTTTTCTTTTTCCCTGAATTTTTTTCCTCTGTGCATCCTCTCGTAGTTGTTGTGATGCTACTCAGGATGTGACTGTTCCACTTCAGGAAGTGGCGTTGCATTATGGTAGAACATTCCATTATTTGAAAAGTTTATAAATTATGCATCCTTCCCTCCTACCCACTTCAGTTAGTTGTATTCCTGTGGAAAGTAGTAGCTTGCTGTAAAAAGGCATAGTTAAAAAAACTTACACTGTTCCATCAAAAGTAGCTCAGCATGTTTGTTTCTTCTTGGTTGTAGTGTGTAATAATAGCATGGCTGTAATGGAGGTCTTCCTTTATGCTCGGCCATTTTTATTTCAAAGCCTCTACAGGGGGGCCACACCATTCTGACTGTTCTACAGTTCATTCTTACGTAAATGCTTTGCACTGCTAGTATTCTGTTCCATGGGTATACTTAGACAAAAATCTTCTGAACAGTGAATGTGAAGGGGAAGTTACTCCTTTAATGGCAGAAAAAAGAACTTGAAAGGTAGTACTACCTTGGCTTTGAAATGGGAAAACTGTAAAGAGTTGCTTGTGCATACTGTCTCCAATATGATGATTCTTTTTCCTTTTGGCAGCTGAAAGAACTGGAAGAAGAGTGGATCAAAGTGTCATCAGCTGCTCCCAGGCAGACCAGGTTCCTGCGTTCCCAACAGGAGCTGAAGGCAAAATTTGAGCAGCAGCAGGCAGTTGGAGGGGATGCAGATGGAGGTAAATTATTTAATCTCTGAATTCCATTGAAAAGTGTATTATTGATATATAGTTTGTGAAGGAACATGTTAAATTGTAAAGAGCTTGTACTCAAACTGGTGCAAAACATATGGGATGCTCTACACAAGACATGTCTGGGGCAGAAACTTTATATAAAATAGTATCTGTCCTTTGAAATAGCAAAATCACAGCTGCCGATGGCACTTTCCAAACACTGAGCCTTAGGTGGTGCTCTAGCCAAAACTTTGTGTCACTGTTTATATTTTTCTCTTCTGGTGGCAGGAGGTGATGATGAGGAAGAGACGGTACCACAGGTAGATGCATATGAGTTGCTTGAAGCTGTAGAAATTCTTTCCAAGCTTCCCAAAGACTTCTATGAGAAAATAGTAAGCATAAACTTAAATACTACCTGTTAATTCTGGGACATGTGGAACTGATGAGCCTTAAGACTTACAGACATTCTGCAATGTGTGCTTTAGTGCTGCATGGATAATAACAAACTAGTGTAAATGAAAGATAGACTCATAAATAAGTCTCACAATTGAATTTAGCAGCAAGAAGGCTGTAATTTCAGGGAGCTGACGTATGTTCTGAGAAAGAACTGTATTATGTATTTCATTGTAATTACTGAACTGTAGGGAGATCTTGGTTTTCTCGGGATGGAATTAAGATTTTTGATCTTAATGGTTTGGGGCAATTATGCTTCTCCAGAACTGTTCACGTTTACAAGTTAATGTAAATTATTTACTCCGCAGGAAGCAAAAAAGTGGCAAGAAAGGAAAGAAGCTCTAGAAGCTGTTGAACTGTTAGTGAAAAATCCCAAGCTGGAATCAGGAGACTATGCAGACTTGGTGAAAGTTCTCAAAAAGGTAATAAATAAAACCCAGAGTGCTCATTTATATTTCAATTTTTTTAGACTTTATTTGTATTATAGTTTAAAAGTTACACTTGAGATAATACTCCTGAGTAGAAAATTATTAGCTGGAACAGTGATGGAAATAACTCAATCCGTGGCCCACTGACTATGCTGAGAAATTCTTCCATGTCTCTGAAACTTGGATTTTCAGTCTTTAAGATTGTTTTTTTGGTTTTTTCCTGTTCAGGTTGTTGGAAAAGATACAAATGTTATGTTAGTTGCTTTGGCTGCCAAATGCCTTGCTGGACTAGCTACTGGCCTCCGAAAGAAATTTGGACAGTATGCAGGGCATGTAAGTAAGAGTATGTACTTTTTTGCTGATTCTATTGATGGACACCTTTTTTTTTTTTTTTTTCTTTCCTGTCAAACGCTGGTACTTTCAAAGGTATTCTTTGTACAATTACAAATGCTTACATACCCCTTAAAGGAGCAAGCATTGAAATACCTGTCAAGGTCTTTGCAGCTTAAGTTTGAAAGGACCTTCTTTATTCATAGTCAGAAACATAAAGCTTTCTATTGCAATATAAATCTTCTGTACTAAGAAACTGAATTATTCTGCCATGAAATGAACTTTATTTACATTACCTCATCCTGGAGGTACACCCACAGAACTGCATTTGTAGGCCACAGTGGAAAAAATAGCTTCTGAATCAGAGTTCATGGTGTGTGTTTTATGTTGGGTAGGTTGTTTGAATGCTGGGGGAGGTAGGTGGTGAATGTTTTGTTTCTTTGTTTTCTGGTTTTTGTGTTAGTTTTTTGGTTTTTTGTGGGGTTTTTTTGATCTGCTTTAGATAGCCAAATCTTCTGAGATTGTTGGTACCAAAATGCTCTGGTGATCTAGTTGCAGTTCTCACTTGTTTCTCAAGCCTCTGTTGCTTTCTTCCTTAAGCTGCTCAATCATATTTTTCTTTTGATAAGCAAGAGTGATGGGGTTAGAGCTTAGAGACAGAGAGAACTGATGTGCCGGGCTGCCAATAGTGTTGTATTTCAACTGGGAAGTTACTGAATCTGACTGCTTCAGAAACATCCAAGTCTCCTGAACTCTGAACAACAGTTTGGACAGTCTTTGATTCTGAAAGCTGTCTGTAGTTGTAAGAAATATTTGCTACATCTGTTTACACTTGATTTCTGCAGGTTAATCCTCATAGCTACAGTCAGTATTGAAAAAAGCCAAGCTTCTAGAATAAGGGTGTAGCTCTGTGGTTGCCAAGCAAATGGTGTTGAGAAGATGACTTTTTCAGTACTCTTAATGGCAGCTGTGAAGTGCATAATCTCAGTATTCATTTTAACAGTTCACTTTTTTTGCTGGATTTACTTGTGAGGAAGATGTAGACTTCTGAGAGTGGGCATTGAAGTGTTATAAAACAGAATTGTTGCTACAATTGTGGGATTATTATAAACTCTATTAGCTAAATATAGGACTGTAATGTTAGTCTGCAGTCTATGCTCAAACAAGAGTGATGAAATCATGCATAGAACTATACTACTCACTGTAATTGGATGCATCAGCCTCATCTCTGACTGCATTTGTAGCCCTGGACTGACTTTTCTTTCTTCCCTCCCTCTCACATGGGATACAGCTTCTAAGTACTTGTTCTGGCTGTCAGCATTTTCTAAAATAGAGGCCTAGTGATTTTAAATATCTTCTTTCTTTTGACTTTGTTCTCTGTAGGGCTTAGGGGTGTCTAGCAGTTGAAATAGCAAGTATTAGGGCCTTTTTGGTGCAGTCTACATTAACTGAAGTTTCTTTGGTTGCTGAAGGCTGTGAACAGGGAATTTGGAAGCTGCAGCTCAAGAAAGAATACCACCTGTGCTGAGGTCACTGTGTGTTACAGAGGGTTGAGATCCAGTAGTCAGCTTCTGAGGAGAAAGCAAACCTATTTTGTGTTGCAAGAGCTCATAACTTCTGTAAGGCATCTGACTGCTTCCAGGCTGTGAACTGTTATGCTTATGAAAATCTAGAAAATAGCCTGCCTTCCACAGTTAAGATATGAATGATTCTGGCTCATTACAGAAGTTCTTACTGTTACAGAGACCACATTTAAATGGACCTGCTCATATTACTGGCACATGAGGATTTCTGCTGAATAGTTTTTTTATTTTTTTCCCTCAAATATTTTGTTTGTTTTTCAACAGTGACTGTCTGAGCACCTGGATTAGGTAGAAATTACCATCAAATTCTAGTATGGCATAGCTTAGTGTCGGGTGTGCTTTTTCAAGATGATAGGTCTGAAAATTATTGCTGTAGAGAATTCAGGTTGATTTAGAATCATGGTCTTGTCAGCTGTGGGTCAGATGAAGACTTCTTAATGAACCATGCTTAGTGCTGTCAGAAAGTTAGGAAAGAGAGGACAGGTTATATGCCATTTTGGATTCTCGTAGTACAAGAGCACAGTACTCCTGGGTTGTGAAATTGTTTATTTCCATTACTTTGCTCTGTATCCCAGACCAATAGAGCCAGAACATTAATCAGTAATTACATGGACTTGTATGTCTGCCTTTTGTTCAGTTTTGCTATGAAATTATTAAAAAAAAAAATCTATATTTGTTAATAGAGTGAACGGAACGATTTTAATATTGAAGATTAGCTAGAATAAATTAGTTCATACTGCTGTTGTGTACCCCTGGAGGGAGACAGCAGTGATATTTGAATTACTGGCTTCTCTGCAAAGTACCAGGGAGCAGACTCTCAGACTTTGCAGTTATATTAGTGAGGAGGTCATTGACGTTTTTGTTTGTTTCCCTTCTCCATAGGTTGTTCCAACAATCCTGGAGAAATTTAAAGAGAAGAAGCCTCAGGTAGTGCAGGCACTGCAGGAGGCCATTGATGCAATCTTTCTTACAGTAAGTATGAGTGAAAGTTTTCCCACTGTCTGAAAATTGGTCTCTAATTTTGATTTGCTTTTCTCTTTACTGAAACTAATTACTCGTTTATTCAACGCTGCAGACCACATTGCAGAACCTAAGTGAAGATATTTTGGCAGTCATGGACAACAAAAACCCAACAATTAAGCAACAAACATCCCTCTTCATTGCAAGGAGCTTCCGGCACTGCACACCTTCTACTCTGCCAAAAAGCCTGTTAAAACCTTTCTGTGCTGCACTTCTCAAGGTAAGGCAGGAGGAGTTGGTACTTCTCTGGCATTGACTTGAGCACTGTTCTTCTGAAGCTTTGGGTTGTTCTGGGAGAAAGACCCTTCTGGTAGTGCAAGGGGTAGTGCTGTGTAGTCCTCAGATTCAGTTTTGACTGATGTCAAACTTCAAGGTGGCTGTTGGTCAAGAGAACAATATCGTTTCATTTTTCTTACCTTTTCTGAAGCTGTAGATTCACAAAGTTTCTAATAGCTTAAGACAGTGATTTGCAGCTACTTAACTTCTAGACACTGTCACTTGCTCCTTGCAGACATGTCTAGTAGGTTTTTGTTGGAATGTTACATGCCACTTAGTATGAATAAAAGAACCATCGATTCATACATAGCAGTGACACTAGAGCATTTATCAGTGTAAATGATAATTATATATGCTTTTTTCTTATTGCAAAATAGTCCTGCCCTTGTTATGGGAGATATCTCTGGCTTAAAAAAATGGAGATTTGAACAAGACTGCAAAACTCTTAACTCCTTGTGAACTTTCATGGTGTTGCAGTATTAAAGCATGAATGTTTAACCTTGTGTGAAAGGCCCAAAGATGAGAAAATAGCTGTATCAGAAACAGTAGACTTGGTCAGTACATAGGAAAACCATTTTCTTTCTGTGGTGGAGTGTTAGAGATTATTCTGTAGTAGATGTAGATAAAGAGGAGGGAATCTATATAGATGTTTGGATATGAGCTGCAAGTCACATGACACAAGTCGTCTTTCTCTGCAGCATATCAATGATTCTGCTCCTGAAGTAAGAGATGCTGGATTTGAAGCATTAGGCACTGCCTTGAAGGTGGCTGGAGAAAAAGCTGTGAATCCTTTTCTAGCAGATGTAGACAAACTAAAGCTTGATCGAGTGAGTATTGTTATGAATGTTGTAAAAAAGGCACCGTTTAAGATACATCTCAAGCTAGAGAAGATGAAAGAGAATGCTTTAGCCTAGTCACTTTTAACTAAGATTTTTTTAAAATTTATTTTTTACTTAAATGCTACTGATGTTGAAGGGAATCGGGAATTCTTATTTCTTTCTAGATTATTGAGCTCTTTTTTTTAATTTCTACCTAAAATGCATTAGTATGCTAACATTGCACCTTATTCTTATGTTAAGTAGCTGTTTGTTTTCAAGGCTATATTATCAATGAGTCGGTTGTGAGATGTAATTGTAGTTTTGGTTGATTGCATGTGGGGCCTTGTTTGGCTTTGAACACTTCATTGTTTGAAACAAAGTTATAGATCACAGCCATATGGTCTAATTCCATATTACTAGACAGGATTTGCTATTAAAGACTTAGTTTGAACTTTTCCATAAGTTGTCAGGTGTGTTGACTGAATGAATATTTTATAATTTAAAGTGCTAAAAATTAGTCTTTAGAGCATTTCTAAATATCAGTAGACATGAATTCTTTCTCTGTGTATAAATGCACTTCATTTTGAACTAAGAAAATTATTCTGGCAATACAAGGATGGCTGATGCCATTGACTGGTTAACCTTACTATTGTAAGGAATACAAGGTAACAAAATTTTGTGAAATAAATGACTTTTCACATTTTTTCCAGACAGAGTAGTCAAGTTTGGAACATTGCTGGTGAAGGGACGCTGTGCGTCCAATTGTTGTAGCTAAATAGCTTCTCCCCCCTCCCTTTATTTTTTTTCCCTCTGCTTGGCAGATTAAAGAGTGCGCTGAGAAGGTAGAACTGGTTTATGGTAAAAAGGCAGGAGGAGCTGCTGATAAAAGAGAAGGCAAGGCTATTGCTGGAAAGACTGCTGCTCTTCCAGGACCTGGGGGAGATAAAGAAACAAAAGATGCAGCAACCAAACCAGGCCCACTGAAAAAAGCATCTGCTGTGAAGGTAGGAGATCTCCCTCCACTGGGGTATCACTGTCCTTTTGCAGGGGTGGGTGAGCCTATCAGCAAAAAGAATCTGGGACTTTCCAAGAATATACTTGATGAAATCTCCATTTTTAATGATACAAACTGTATTGTCATTTATGTCTTAATATCAGGTTTGGATTTTGTAATAGCGATAAACCACTGGAGGCATTCAGAGGAGCCTCAGATGTTGTAACATCAATGTGCTTGTTCTCTGGTGATGTAATATTTGCTGAAGTCAACATCTCTTCTTGTAACTAGAGAGCTTGCTAATTAAGTATTGGGTGTTCTCTTCAGCAAAGGTTTTTAGTTTGTTCTTTTGTTTGTTTTTAAATAATTTGAACCATTAGTCTATATTTCTTTAAAATTATTCTTTATATTTTGAAAATTGACTTAAGTAACACTGTAGATGGTCTTTGTAATATGCTGCTTAGTTCTCCGTGTGGATTCCCTGGAAGTGACTAGTAGAATAGCTCATTTTTTGAAATCTATTGATACTCTGGTAACCTCAGAAAGATACACTAGTTGCACGTTTAATATCTAATCAATATCCCTAGGAGAATATATAGATAAATTCGTTATTTCCTTAACCTTCACAAATACATACATTGTTTCCCATTTCATCCTTCATTGTTTTGTGTGTCTGTTTTTACTGTATGTATTTCTTAAAACCTGTAGTGTGAAAGCAACATGAAATTAAATAAGCTTTAGCAGAAAACTATTTCTTTGCCTGCAGTTGTTATGCTACCAAAGAGATATTTATTCTCTTGACATCAGAATATAGAAGTGTGGAAAAACAGCAGTTCTTTTTGATACCTGAACTAGAGTTGTGTTTGATCTTCGGCTAACTTGTCCATTATCTTTCTAGACTGGGGTCCCACCCAAGAAAGGCAAACCAGCTGCAGCTGCAGGTACAGGAGGTGCTGGGGCTAAAGGCAAGAAGGGTCCTGAGACCAAAGAAATATTTGAATCAGAGCTATCTGTGAGTATTCTGCTGTTCTCTGAAATATGAAGTCCTCTATGATTGCAGCTTTGGTTAATCAGTTCTTCAGCTATACAAGGTTTTTACTGAAGTTGATGTGGGGGTTTTTTGTTGGTGGTGGGTTTTTTGTTTGGTTGGTCTGCTTGGGGGGTTTTTGTTAAGGGAAGGAAAAGCAGTATGGATAAAATCATAACCAGTGAAATGGATCTTTGGTAAATACACTTGTTCTTCAGGCTGTTGTTGGTATCAGGCCGTATGAAACAGTAAGCAATAAATCATGCTAATATAACAGGGTATATCATTGCCCCTGAACTAGGAACAAATGAAAAAAGTAATATGACTTTATATGCAATTTAGGATGCGTGATTTGCTGAAGGTGTCTGGCATTAAAAGCCTGAGAATACATTATTATGGAGTTTACATTGAAATTGGAAGTGAAATACAGTAATAATTAAATGAACTAATGCAAATCTGTCCTGTGCTGTTCATATTAAGTTACATTTCAAGAAAATTACTGAATTCTGCATGTTAATTTAGCATCTACCTACCTTCTTGGTGGGGAACCAGGTAGACTTAGGTATCTGTAGGTCAAACGGTAACAGAAAAAGCTATTAAAGCTTTGCTAGATATATCTGCAAGTTTTTTGGACTGTTAAAAGGAATAATTTCCATTATATGTCCAGCTTCTATTGCTAGTTATGCAATGGACAGTGAGTATACAGTTCCTGAAGGTGATACAGAGACCAGGGAAACATGGGAAGTTTTTATTACTAAATAACTTTAATTTTCCATTTTGCTAAAATGGAGCCAAAAGATGTTTTCTCCTCTCCACCCTCATCAACTGCTGATTCATTGCTGTCAGTGTTTATTCAGACTTGATACAAAATTATCTTGCAAATTTTGTGTTACCTCTGCTTGACTTTATAACTAGATAGTCAGTACTCAGGCTTGTTTTTGACTGTGTGCACAATTTCTCATCCTTTCAGGGGATTATCTTTCTGTTGCAGTACAATTTAGCAGCTTCTTAAACCCATAAGGCCCCTAAACTATAACCCATAAAAATTCTTTTAACCTACAATAGAAGCCTTTTCGTATTTTGTAAAGGCCCCACAGTACAGGGGTCGTTTCAGTATATCACCTATCCTTTAGGCTGCTGCCCTTCAGGGATCCGTTGGGGTGTTAACCTTGTTCTGATCTGTCTGCAGATAGAAGTATGTGAAGAGAAAGCTGCTGCTGTCCTTCCAGCTTCTTGTATCCAGCAGTTGGACAGTGGTAACTGGAAAGAGAGGCTTGCCTGCATGGAGGAGTTTCAAAAGGTACGTTTATAACAGTTCATAAGAGAGGCAGGTAGGGAAAGCAAAACAATAATTTCTTCAGCTCTTTAGGCCTGGTAACTCTCCTGAAAGACATACTACTAGTGGTATGTCAGCACTTCAGATGGATTAAGCAATGCTTTAAAAACCCAAGTGGCTTATATGACAAATTCCACAACAGTAGTGGAGTAAGTATTTTAGGTTAATGTAGATAGTTATACTTTTGTCAAAAATACTTGGTTTTTGATTGCGGATACTTAGAGGTCTTTTTAAAACTCCAAATAATTGTAAAGCTTGGCCTCAGATACCTAGGCTTAAATAAAAGGTGTTGCAATGACTAGACCAAATCTGTTGCAAATAAGTTCCTGCTGCTTGTGTGTTAGGCAGCAATTGATTATAATAGTTGATGTTTGGAGTCTTATACAATATTAGCAATCTTCACAGTGATGGACAGTGCTTCATGTCATCACAGACAGAAAAAACATGTCACTCAAACGGTATCCATCAGAAGACCTTTGAGAGTTCACATTCAAAAAGGTTCAACTGTAGATGTACAAGTAGTTCATACTGCTACACCATTACAGTTGTGACTGAGTTTTAATATTTTAGTGGAAAAAGTAGCTAACTTCAGTTAGGAAATGGTGACTGTCTGCACTGAAATGCTGCTGCAGAAGCCAGCTTTATTCAAATGTTAAGATGTAGCAGTTTCAGTTGAATGAATAAGTAACAACAAATAGAAAACAATAATTTAGATTATATTCAGGCTTAGTCTCTGCTGTGTAGTCAGCATTTCAGTGTGAAAGGTGCACAGTATACTCCATCTTAAGCAAAACCAAATTTTTGAGGGGTTTTGAGGGTGGATGGCTTGTTTGAAGTTTTTTGTTGGTTTGGTGTTTTTTTTGCTTGGTTGTTTTTTTGTGTGTTTTTTTTTTTGTTTGTTTGTTTTGGTTTGGGTTTTTTTTTGTATTAAATTTTCAGAGCTGGAATGGCCTATAGTGGTTGTTAAGGACATTTTTTAAAGAACATACAAAGTGTAACGATGTGAATTCTGCTGTTTGAATGTTGGTTCAGTACCTGTAAATGGACTCCTTGTAAAAGTGGGTCTTGTAGTAAGGCTCTTGAGGTAAATTCTTATGCTGAGAATTTCTGCAACTTAATTCCATCTTAAGAAAGTATTTAGAGGACAGTCGAGAACCTCGGTTTTAGTTTTGTGTAATTTTTGCCTCACTGACTAACTTAATGCTTATCTTTCAGGCTGTTGAGCTTATGGAGAGAAGTGAAATGCCTTGCCAAGCTCTAGTAAGAATGCTGGCCAAGAAACCTGGCTGGAAGGAAACAAATTTTCAAGTAATGCATTATCCTTCAGTAACTAACAGTCCATTTTCTGCTATTTAACGTAAGCTACGTTTCCATCTAAAGGCTGTAGGTGCATATATCATTGGTGACAGTCACAGCACCATGGCCACAGTTCTGTCTGTATCAAGGAGAAATATAAACTTTGAAATTAGATTTTATTTCTGCTGACAGTTGAGATTTAGATATCTTCAAACATCATCTCTGGATGTTTGTAAATATGTGTGTGTATATATAAGTTCTATAAGTAGTGGCTGCCCAGTGTTGTGTATATATAAATGGAACAGTAGTTATTTGTGTGTACACACACAGTTTTTTGTGTATAATCACACAAAACCCTAAATGTGTGTATATAAAATGTGTCTATATATTTGTGTTTATCCACAAATACATGTAATTTTTATATGTGTCTATACTTAGAATTAAAAAATGGCTCTAAAATACACAAAGACTTGAGTAACTTTCTTGCTGTTGTGGACATTCCAGGTGATGCAAATGAAGCTGCATATAGTTGCGTTGATTGCACAGAAAGGAAACTTCTCCAAAACGTCAGCACAGGTTGTGCTGGATGGTCTTGTAGACAAGGTTGGTGATGTGAAATGTGGAAGTAATGCAAAAGAAGCCATGACAGCAATAGCAGAAGCATGTCAGTTGCCATGGACTGCTGAGCAGGTGAGTGAGCACCAGAGGTGTTCTTTCAGTAAATAAAACCAGAAATAATATGTGGAATGTCCTTTCCATTTGAGGAGTTAATCCTAAATCTTTTTTCTCTGTTGCTTGAAAGTTATTTGTTTGCTCTCAAGGTGACTTCTGAGGTAGAAGTTAAAAAAAATAAATATATATCTATATATGTATATTCCTCCGAAAGTGGAAATAGAGTTGTAGAATGGTTCAAGTCATTTAAGTCCTTCCACGTCGTGCCATGGGTAAGGATACCTTCCACTAGGTCCACAGGTTGCTCAAAGCCCCGTCCAACCTGGCCTTGAAAATTTCCAGGAATGGGACATTCATAATTCCCTTTCAGTTTAAAGCCATTCCCCTTTGCGCTATCACTGCATGCTCTTGTCAAAAATTTTCTGATAGGGTCCCTTCAAGTACTGAAAGTCTGCAAGAAGATCATTCCGGAGCCTTCTCTTCAGGCTGAACAATTCCAATTTTGTCAGTGTTTCCTCATAAGAGATGTCTCCGTCCTTCTAATCATCCTAGTGGCCCTTCTCTGGACTTACTTCAACAGGTCTGTGTCCTTTCTGTGCTGGGGACCCCAGAACTGGATGCAGTACTCCAGGTGGGGTCTCTGAAGAGCAGAAGGCAAGAATCGCCTCCCTTGGCCAGCTGGCCATGCTGCTTTTGATGCAACTCAGGACACCATTTGCTTTCTGGGGTGCACATTGCCAGTTCATGTCCAGCCTCTCATCCACCAGCACCTCCAAGTCTTCCTTGGCAGGGCAGCATTCTCACTCTCTTCCCATCAGCTTCTATTGATACCAGGGGTTGCCCTGACCCAGGTGCAGCACCTTGCACCTAGCTTTGGTGAACCCCGTGAGGTTCTCATGGGCTCACTACTCAAGCTTGTCCAAGTCCCTCTGGGTGGCATCCTGTCTTTCAGGCGTATTGATTGAACCATGCAACACTCCATCTCAAACTTGCTGAGGGTGCCCTCAATCCCTCTGAGTTGTTAATGAAGACATTAAATAGCACTGGTCCCAGTGTGGACCTCTGAGGGAAATGCCTCACTGATGTCCATCAGGACTCTGGGCCATTGACCAGTACCCTCTGGATGCAGCTGTTCAACCAATTCCTTATTCGCAACAATCCACCCATCAAATCCATCTTTCTGCAACGGAGAAACATGTTGTGGGGGATCATGTCCAAGGCCTTACAAAAGTTTGGATAGATGACATCTGTAACTCCACTGATGTAGTCATTCCATCACAGAAGGCCTTCTATGGTGGTTGGTCAGGCAGGACTTGCCCTTGGTGAAGCTGTGCTGTCTCAATCACCTCCCTGTCCTCTGTGTGCCTTAGCGCAGCTTCTAGGGGGATCTGTTCTGTGATCTTCCAAGGCACAATAATAACGAGCAATCAATCAGTATCTCTTTTAATGCTGCCAGAGCAGGCATGCATCTGTAATAAAGGTGTCTCTGGCTGCCTTTAACTACTTCAGGAACTTCTGGTTCACCTCAGTTCCAATTGCATTCTACTACAGTGACACAATTGCTTTTTCCTCCTGTTACTCCAGCTTTTTCTGTTCACTTGCAATGTTCTGTGTTTTTTGCTGGTGTCTTCACTTCTTTATTACAGTGCTTTGTCATCTGGTTTGCCAGTGAAATTTTATATTTAACTCTCTTTTATTCCAGGTTGTGGCTATGGCTTTCTCTCAGAAGAATCCTAAAAACCAGTCAGAAACTTTGAACTGGCTTTCAAATGCAATTAAAGAGTTTGGCTTTTCTGGGTAAGTCTTTAAAATAAATTGCTAAGAGAAACTCGAATGAAAATATTTCTAATCTAGAACTGAGATTCTGTTCTTCATCTGAACTCTTGTTCCTTTAACTGCAATACTAGCCATCAGGTGCTCTTCTAGCTCTAATTGTGTAAATGAAAGTATCTGACATTTTAGTGGAATGAGATATGATTACATTACTAGATGCTTTATTCATCACTCGACCTTCTCTGAGTAGTATTTTTCTTAAGGTGCTGTAGGTGTGGACTGGGCAAGGAGCTGTGGCATTGCATTTCTGTTACACTGCTTGAATACATCTGCACCTAGGTGGTTTGCTGTGTTTTATAGTTTAAAAAAAAAACCAAAACCAAATCTGACAGCCTGCAGAAGGGTACATGCCAGCATGCTTATTACTCTCCATGGGAGATGTTTTGAGGCTGATAACAGGGTGAAGGTTTAGCCAACAAAATAGCTGTTATATCTGGCACTGGTAGGGTAAGAAATGGATTCTCCATCAGAAACAGGGATGGAAGTCCTTAATTTTTAATCAGTCTCTTAACTGAATGTGGTCAAGCATATGTAATACAGTGTACTGCTGAGAAGAAAATTTCTAAGCAGTGAAGACTTCAAATATCAATTTATTTCACTACTTCAGCAGTTACAATGCCTGTTTTAAGGTATTTTGCAGCTATTAAATGGATAGTAACATTCATTAAGTCTGGAAAGTAAACTCTTTCAAGCAAATTCCCCAAAAAGTATGTATTTGCAGTAGGGTAATCTGTGTGTATATATGTTACTAGAACAACACTGAGACTGCAGAGTTGGTATAGAAGGTTCAGGAATCTAAACTTTCTTTTATTTCTCTTGCAAATTTCTTTTTGAAATTTGTGCCTTTTTATGGGAGATCCTGAGCCTGACTAACAAGAAACCCCACAACAACAAACCCTTTATTATGTAGCCATGTTTTAGGTGCTTAAAATTATTCTAAATTCATTCCTCAGTATTTCAGTCCTAGCAGTCATGTAGCTGATGTAGTTTAAGAAACTTTCTAGCTGTAATAATAGTGGGCTTTGATATAAACTATGTTGTATTTACTGTATTGATTTTTATACATAGGCTATTTTCCAGACTGATCTCTTTCAGTAGTTGTTTAAATAGCTACTATCTACACTGTACCTGTGATGATATTTTATAGGTGCAAATATCTTCTGCATGTAAGCAAATAGTATAAATTTGTCTCCAAGTATTTTTTTTCTCTAACATGTTGTGATGATTTTGTTTGTTGTTTGTGTTTCCTGTGTTGCATTTTGTTTATGGGAGAAATCTTTTTCCCACAGACTGAATGTCAAAGCTTTCATCAGTAATGTGAAGACTGCTCTTGCTGCAACTAACCCGGTGAGTAAATTTAGAATGTTAATTCCGAATTATTGTCAATCTTTAGTCTGAAGACTTGAGTGCTTTTGTCCTTTTTCTGGTAGGCTGTGAGGACTTCTGCCATTACATTGCTGGGAGTAATGTATCTTTATGTGGGACCTCCTCTGCGAATGTTTTTTGAGGATGAGAAGCCAGCCCTTCTGTCCCAGATAGATGCAGAATTTGAAAAGGTATGAAGTGTAGCTCTCTTACTACCAAATATCATTAAAACTACTTTAAAACTTCAGTAGCTGGAATCTGTAGTGATATTGTGGTCTAACCTGTGTTTTTGTAAGAGATTTTTTTAAGGCAGTGCATAAAAGCTGCGGTGTCGTTATGCCCAGCTATGTCAATAATTAGATTTTTTCATTAAGGACTTCAAAAGTTCCTGGTTTTGCTTGAATACTCATGTTTTAGAAGTCTGTTGTCCTGAGCCGGTACATTTGTATCATGCAAGTGGTTTTATTTTTAAGATCAAATGAAAAATTTTAAAATAGCTGTTTCTGATTTTTGCGTTGCTTGCAGATGCAAGGGCAGACGGCACCAGCTCCAACTCGTGGCATTTCCAGGCACAGTGCAGGAGGTGGGGATGATGGTGAGGAAGAAGAACAGGAGGAGGTTGGGAATGATGTTGTGGATCTCTTGCCGAGAACAGATATTGGGTAGGTTTGAATTCTGCAGCCTGAAGACATACTTTCACTGCAATTCAAAACTTTGTGTTTATAAATGCTTTCTAAAGCAGAAATCTGTGATGTTGAAGCACTCAAATACTGATAGATAGGTAACTAAGAAAACATGCTTTTTGCCTATTCTTCTTTTGCAGTGATAAGATCACAGCTGAATTAGTGTCTAAGATTGGGGATAAAAACTGGAAGATCAGAAAGGAAGGTCTAGATGAAGTGACAAGCATATTAAATGAAGCAAAGTTCATACAGCCAAACATAGGAGAACTTCCAGCTGCTCTGAAGAGTCGTCTCAATGACTCCAATAAAATCTTGGTATGTTTTTCAAAATCCTGTTTCACCCATTTCCAGCTTAGAACTTCAGTTATTTATGATTTCTGAACCTTGCTTGGTCTGTTACAATGTAATGAAATCAACAATTGGAAAACAGTGTACTGTGTGTTTCTAAATTATATATTTGCGCATTTTTATAAATATTTACTTTTTTATTTAAAAAAGCCTTGGAAAAAAGGAAAATCTACCTTTACTCTGGATGTCATTTAAGTGAATCTTAAAAATATGTTTGAATAATTGCTTCACTTGTGACAAAAGTGAATTACCCCTTGTTTGAAAATATTATTATTTGAAATTTAATTTGCTCAGATTATGGAAGTATTTTGCTTTTTATTTGATGACTTTGAAGTCTGAAACAGGTGTCATTAAGCAGATGTTCTGAAGTAAAAAGCTGGGTATACAGCAGTGTTACTTTTTCCCATGTAACTTGGAGTTTTGGCACACATGCTTGTAACACTGTTTTCTTTAAAACCCTCTTTTCTTTAAAATCTTTTCTTCTTTATGTGCAGGTGCAGCAAACACTGAGCATTCTTCAACAACTAGCAACAGCAATGGGCCCCAATATCAAACAGCATGTGAAAAATTTGGGGATTCCCGTCATTACAGTCCTAGGAGATAGTAAGGTAGGAAAGTCATCAAGATCTCTTTGCTTTTTGCATGTCTGATCTATGCCTGAAAGTAACTGTTGCTATTTGGACTTGCTTTTGAGAGATGGATGGCAGTTAAAACTTCTTTGGAAGCTTACAAATTTTTTTTTCAGAAGTTATTGCCTGAATGGCAACGTATTATTCAAATATTAATGTGTACCTGAATATATATTCTACCTGAGATGTATTCTCTGACTTGTAACTAAACCCAGTCAGTGGCATAATTTGGCTTTTAAATGAAATGTGACTGTATGCATATTTCTAATGCTGAAAGCACACAACCACAGACACTAAGCAGGTTTGCTTGGTAAATGTGCTTGTAGAACATTTAGTGTATCACTGTGGATTCCAGTATGCGTTGCTGTCACTGTGTAGGAAACGTGTGGGTAGATACAGGACACTCAAAACTGCCACTGAAGCTTGTGTGAGGTCAGTGTTGAGCTTGTCAGGAAGCCATGTCAAAATCAAAGCTGGGACCATGGGAAAGAGTTATTTGAAGTAATGAGGGAAAGAGATTTGGAAAGGTGCCAATGTCTTGTGCCAAAAGTCGCGGGCAATTATCAGAGGTGGCATACTTCACTGTCTCTACTCTAAATGTGAGTAGGAAAAAGAGCAGAAGTTGGATCTACCTGTCCCAAACAATGGAGGACTAGGACTGGTCCCAGACCTGGATAAAAAACCTGGTTCACATTGTTTGAGTCTTTAAAAGTCATCAAGAACTGAGATTTTATGTGACTGTTGAATTCTTCTTTTATTCACCAATTATCTTGAGGTAACATCAAACTCTGTTTGTGGAGTCATAGAATTGTTTAGGTTGGAAGCAAACCCATCTAGTTCCAGCCCTACTGTCATGGGCAGAGACACCTTCCACTAGACTAGCTTGCTCAAAGCTCTAGCCTGGTACTTCAGTTTCAAGTATATGGCTTAAGGTTAAGACTAATTGTGATTAACTTACAGTGTTACTAAAATGCATGATACCAATGTTACTTGTAAGAACTATAATGCTGACAGAAGATTGTCATTCAAATGTTTTCACAGTAGTCATTTTTTTTTAAGTACTGCAAGTGCAAGATTTAACTAGTTAACCAAAGTTACCCAGTTTTTAAAGATGAGGATAGTCCTTTTTACATCCTACTTCAACATGTTTATAGAGGACCCAGTGAGTAGTTGAGGAAAGTCAACAACCTGTAGCATGAGTGAAGACAAGTGAAATTTGGGTGATGGGAACTAAGGTTTTTTCAGGCTGATGAGCATCTGTTTATTTTCAGCAAATGCCTTGTTTCTTTTCCTCAATGAGATTGAAGATGGGACAGGTTATTTGCAAGGATGCACTGACGTGGGGAAAAACCCCACAACTCGGTAGTTGTAGAGAAGATACGTTTATTCAGCGCTGGGTGCATGGGGGATTGGTCCACCA
>JAWWTY010000156.1:24589882-24628919 GCA_035222235.1 Margarornis squamiger
TGCTACTTCAGCAAAAGCCTCTACAATTATTTCTATTAACCCTTTCAGTGTTAGTTCTTTATTGATACCTTATATCAGCACTCTTCTCATTTACATACATGCCTGGATGTCACCTCTACACTTAATATTGGTTCATACTGGACGTAAATAGGTCTGGTGCATCACCATCTTTCCTCAGAAATTTGGCCTACAGGAGAAGGTCATATATGGATTCATGTCTAGACTAATAACATTTTAAAGAGCTCTGATTGTTAGGTATCCCATCTGGCTTCTCATAACTTCACATAGCTCTTTCAGAAAAGGGTGCTGTTCTAAATTTTGCTTGGAAAAAACACTCATTGTAGAAATTGGTAGCAGTTAGAGGGCTTTCCCTGTTCCTGACTTCACTTCTGCTCATATGTGTCCTAAATAAATGTCCTCTAATAGCAGGCCCCATAACCCACTTGTCTTGATTTATGAATGTGCTATTTTAAGCATTATGTAAATCACTAACAGTGTTTTTTAGCTTGTTTGAGAGTCAGATTCCCAAAAAGCTATCCTTGGACCCTTTTTATCAAACTTATTTTTAAAAAATTATGGTAAATGAGTATAATGTCTGATTTGGTGATTGCTGCAGCTGATACCATCACTAAAATTAAATTCATCTGAATCTTAGACTTCTCAAGCAGTGAATAAAAAAAAATATTTCAAAGCCCATGATTTGAAAGCTTTTTCCTTTCATAGGAAGGATGACTGTTGCCTTTTCTGTTGTAAGCTTCTGACCCCTCTTTAGATTTATCCTTCTTAAATCTTGTTCTTGCTGCAGAATAATGTTCGTGCTGCTGCACTAGCAACTGTGAATGCCTGGGCTGAACAAACTGGCATGAAAGAGTGGTTGGAAGGGGAAGACCTGTCTGAGGAACTCAAAAAAGAAAATCCTTTCCTAAGACAAGAGGTAGGATTCTGTCAAGTAAACTTCTTGTGTCTAATCATAATAACCTTATGTGCTATGGACTGTGTATCTGTGGAGACTGAATGACACAATTCTACAATTATGTGACAAAATAAGTAGCTGTGTCTCTGTGCTGACATAAAATTGTTAAGCCTCAAAAGGCTAATAAGCTTTCTTCCTGCATGATAGCTATCATTCAGACTTCAGTGCCTCTGAAATGAAACTTTTGTCTGTTTTGATTAGCGTTTTAAGTGCTAGTGTGCTTTCCCTGAAATTCACCATGGAACAGAAGTGGAGGCATTAAAAAGAGTAGCTGAAATTCTGTTGCTTTCGCAAGGAAGAAACAGCCTGCACAGTTTTAAGAGACTATGCTTCAAGTTTTACAATAGCTGTGTATTAACATACTTTACTCAACTTCTTATTTTTGTAATTGCTGACATCAAAGTTGATGTTAGTTATGAGTATTTGTCTGGAGAAAGTTTGGGGTAGGCTTTGCCTTCTTACAGAGTTGTGCAAGGGACTACTATTCAATCTTGTGGCCTGACAGAGCACTGTGAACACGAGTTCAAAAACTGTTAAAATAAAACTTTCTTTCAGCTTCTTGGTTGGTTGGCTGAGAAGTTGCCTACCCTCCGTTCTGTTCCTTCGGACCTACTCTTGTGTGTGCCTCACCTGTACTCCTGCCTTGAAGATCGAAACGGGGATGTGCGCAAAAAGGCACAGGATGCGCTGCCGTTCTTTATGATGCATCTTGGCTTTGAGAAGATGGCAAAAGCCACTGGCAAGCTGAAGGTATTTCTGTTACAAAGATTAGATAATATGACCTTGAATGAGTGAATATTAACAAGTCACATTCACAGTCTCATGATATGCAGTCCTGAGTCATGTAAGCTTGTCTGCATCGAGTATTTTCAGAGGGACTGAAAATAGTATCAGGAGTCTGTGAGTTGGAGCTTTCTCTACTTCAAAAATGATTACTGCCACTACAGGCTTATCTCTTCAAGAGCCTGACATTTATTCACTCTGCTTTTCTTCTGAAAAAAGGCTGCAGATACCTTCCATACCATGTTACTGTCCCTCTGTATGCTTTTGTACTCATACTTTAAGATGACTTCTAGTGGTTTGGTCTGGCTTATGGACCCATGAGTGCAGAATAACTGTAGGGCATTCCACTGACTTCATAGGACCACTCACGTAGAACAAATTGCTCATTCACATGTTTCCTCGTAAATCTTGCTGTAGAAACTTAATAAAAAGATGTTTTATCCCAGAACAAAAGTATCTAAGAACATTGTTTTATGATAAGCATCCTGGAATATGCTAAACAGAGAATAGCTTGTTTCAAACTACTATTGTTTTCCTTGTCTGTGGCTTGCATTGGAGAGATTAGTGATAGTCATTACTAAATTTATCACTTCTTTTTTCCCCTCTTTGTTCTCTAGCCAGCTTCCAAAGACCAGGTACTGGCCATGCTTGAGAAAGCCAAAGCCAACATGCCAGCCAAACCAGCTCCCCTTGCTAAATCATCTTCCAGAGTGGTAGGGGGAGCAGCTCCAGCCAAATTCCAACCTGCATCAGGTAACCTCTCTCACGTTCTGGGAAACAGCCGAGAAAAGCACGTGTTTTGATGCTTTTTGATATTCCAGAGGAAGAAACCTAGTTAGCTGGAGAAGAGCATAGTTAGGGTTACAAAGAACTGTGTAATCTAGTAAGTTCTCTTTGCAGTTCTGGTCTTTCTAGCAGTTGAATCAGATTCCAGTGTAGGAGGATGCTTCCTTTCCACATAACAATCTGTCAGCTGCTATTTCAAAATTTGGAAATATATATTTGGTGTTGAAGTTAAAACCCATGGGCTGCAGGGGGAGGTTTTTTATAATAATCTGATTTTAATATAATAAGTTATTTAAATGTTTTCACATTGTTGTTTATTTAGACCATTTCCTCTGTGTAGTTTACTCTGGGGCTACCAGATTGCTTGTGTTGGTGCAAAAGAGGGTAGTGGGATCAGGGAACAAGTGATTTGAACTAGTCCTGCCGTATTTCTCTGCTGGAACTGGGTTGCTTGCTCAAACCAGGTTGCAACTACAGCTCTAGATATTAGCCTGAAAAATATATGTCTGCATTTTTAAATTGTTTGGAAAATGACAAATTTGCTAACATATTACGATCTTAATTATGAAAACTTTGTATGCTAACGTGGCATTCAAGGGACCTCTTCTGTCGGTCTAAAATCCTCAGACATCTAATAAGCATATTGTATCCATGAACAGGTTTTTTTTCTGTCCTAAGAACAGAAAACTGATAACCAAAAACGGGCTTGTAGATAGCTTGAAATGGTCTGTTGTTTCTCTAGCACTTGCTGATGATTTGGGGTCTAATACCATGGAATCCAAGCCTGATCCCAAAAAAGCCAAAGCAGGAGGACTCTCCTCTAAAACTAAGGTATGTCAATTTCATTTTGTATGAAAGCAATTCTATGAAGTTAATAGCTGTGGTTTGTTAACCTATTATAGGCAGAAGATACAGTCCTTGAGCTCTGAAACGACAGGTGTTCCCATATCACTTATCTAATCACCTCTTTCGCCATTATTTATTACTTAAAATCTGTAGTGTCAAAAATGCAGTCTTGTGAGAATGACTCAGTCTGTTTTAAATCTGCTTGGCCTCCTTGATTCTATGCTATTGAGAATTCATTCTTAACATTACAGTTCCAATGTTATACTTGAACGTTAATTTTGAACCCATGTATCAAAAGAAATTTGTCTCTATCTTAGAGTATGAAGGGTAAAATATTCTCAATCACAAGTGCAAAAAGGGAAGGAATATGCTTAAAAGCATGATAATCTCAACTGATTACAGTTAATTTGTGGTTAGGTTTCTCTTTTGTGCTACAGTATTTGTTTTTGCTATTAACTTTGAAGTTTGCCCTATATGTATAACTAAAAGTATCCCAAATTGTTCTACAGTTCTGTTGCCTCCGTTGTCTGAAGTAATGCTGTAGCAAGAACATTTGACATAGGTCCATATTCATGGCAAGAGCGAGCAAAACATCTTGAAAGATGGTGTAGATTTGCTGAAGTCGATGCAGTGTTCTGTCAGAGTTCAGAACTCTGATGGTCGAGTTAAGGCCTTTGCTGTGAATGCAGTAAAAGGTTTGGAATAGCAACTCTTAAGAGTAAATAGCTGTCTAACAACAAAGACTTTTCTGTGGCTTATTTACAGCAGTCAAATGTTAATAGCAATGTGTCCAAGGGTAATGCCAGCCTGTCCAAAACTAATACAAGCCTCAGCAAAGGCAGTTCCAGTCTGACAAAGAGCCAATCTATCAAACAGGTACCACGCTGGGTTTTAGAGATGTGTGTGGGTGACTAGCACACTGGTTGAGTGATGTGTCATATTTCACAGGGTACTACTGTGCACACTGTCATGGGTATTGCTTCCACAGCAGCAGAGCACATACTTTTAAAATTCTAACCCATATTTTTCTTTCAGCTTCTCTCTGTCTCTTTTACACATAGGCAGCATGAGGTTGGCTGGTATCTAATGCTTGCAGTTGCTGGGACTGAGGCATATATATGGCTTGTATTGCCTGTTAATACTATGGTTTTTTCAGGGTGTACAAGGAAAGAAAGTGCTAAGCAAGCCTAATTTGAAGGAAGATGATGATAAATCAGGTCCTATTTTTATCATAGTCCCAAATGGGAAAGAGCAGAGGATGAAAGAGGAGAAAGCTCTGAAGGTGAGAAAAACTGGAATGTATTCACAAGTTTTGAAGGAGGTTTTGTTCTTTTAAGGTCATTCATTGTTTTTTAATTTTGAATTAAACATGCTGCGGCATGCAAGTGCTAGTCGCTGTCCATCTCTTGGATTGATTACCTGATTCCTCAGTTGAATTTCACAGGTCAATATCTGGCTTACTGTGGTGTTTCTCTTCTGATTTCTAAATTTTGTGCATTTATATGCTGTCATAAAAGACTTTGACTTTTATGACAGCATATAAAGTGCCCAAAATTTGTGAAGTATCATTAAGCTTAGTCAACTATTTTCAGGTACCATGTCAGAGTTCTAGGATACATTATAAATGCTTTAATATACTTCTTTTGAACAGCCCTGCTTGGCCGTTTGTAGGGAAATTCTGTTACTGAAAACATGTATGTTATTTGTAACTTGTTAGTAGATAGGCCTGTCTGTAGCTTAAAACCAATCATTTTAAATGGTAATTATTAAGGTGGTTGCCTAAAGATAACCAGTCCACATGAAGAAAATTTTTCATGTAAGTGAAGGTGAGCAAACACCACTGATTTTTCTTATTACTTATTGTCAATAAGAAGACTTTGAAAACAGATTCTAAAGCACAGCTAAAAGATGTGGAATCAGCAGAGTTGTTCAGGAAGAAGAGGTACTGCTTGCTTTGAGTTCTCAATGGTGCCTTTTACAGGTGTTGAAGTGGAATTTCACCACTCCCCGTGATGAATATATTGAACAGCTGAAAACTCAGATGTCCACTTGTGTGGCCAAATGGCTACAGGATGAGATGTTTCATGCAGACTTTCAGCACCACAACAAAGCACTGGCTGTTATGATTGAGGTGAGTTTGGATCTGTGGTAGTAGATGATGTTCTGTAAAATTATTCCCTGCTGTGAAATATTCTGCTTGAATTGAAATCAAATGGGAGTTTTCTGAGGACTCGGGAGTCGTTGTTCTGTGAAGTTGAAATCTAAACATATATAGAAATAATTGTCAGAAGTATGGTGAATTTGGTATTAATACTGTTTCTTGGGGAAAGTAAAAACTTCCTCACCAGAGACTTCTCTTAGAATTTCAGAAAAGCTGTGTGTTACAAGCGAGTACTTACGGTTCTGAGAATTGACCAATAAATGTAGACTATCTTACCAGAGATAGCTTAGCTTATTCCTTGTTCTTCCTTGAACAGTGTGGGTATATGATTGTGCATAATCTTTTTTTTTTTTTTTTTTTCTCCCATCAAGCACTTGGAGAGTGAAAAAGATGGAGTCATCAGCTGCTTGGATTTGATCTTAAAATGGCTTACCCTGCGGTTCTTTGATACCAACACAAGTGTTTTGATGAAAACACTTGAATACCTTAAATTGCTTTTCAATTTGCTGAGTCAAGAAGAGTATCACCTCACTGAAAATGAAGCATCCTCTTTCATCCCATATCTTATCCTAAAGGTATGATTTGTTTTACAGAAACTAACCTTATTTTTCATGAGTAATATAGCAGGATACCATAAAATACTGCAATATGTTCATTCTAAGTATTTTGTGAATGTAGTTAAATCCAGCTGTCAGCTGGTCATGAGTGGTGTTCCCTAAGGCTCAGAGTTGGGGCCAGTCCTGTTTAATATCTTCATCAGTGATGGGGCAGGGGTGTCAGTCTGCCGGAGGGTAGGAAGGCTCTGCAGAGGCATATGGCCAGGTTGGATCGATGGGCCAAGGCCAATTGTGTGAGATACAACAGATTTTTAACCAGGAGAAAAGGAGGCTCAGAGGAGATCGTAGTGCTCTTTATAACTACGTGAAAGGAGGCTGTAGTGAGGTAGGTGTTGGTCTCTTTCTTGCCAAGTAGCAAGTGAATAGGAGGAGAGAAAACAGCCTCAAGTTGTGCCAGTGGAGGCTTATGTTGGATATTAGAAAAAATTTTTTCACCGAACAGCTGGACAAGCATTGGAACAGGCTGACCAGGGAAGTGATAGAGTCTCCATCACTGGAGGTATTGAAAAGATATGTAGATGTGGCACTTAGAAACCTGCATCTTTCCTTTTAAAAGACATTGACCAAAAAGGAGTTTTGCCTTGAGAATAATTCTGCCTTTTTGAACATTATTTAGAATGGTCAGCAGTATCATGACACTGTTTAAAATACTCTATATTTCTTCTCTTCTTTTTCCTTTATTAATTTTCAATTAGGTAGGAGAACCGAAAGATGTCATCCGCAAGGATGTACGTGCCATTTTGAACAGGATGTGTCTCATCTACCCAGCCAGCAAGATGTTCCCTTTCATCATGGAGGGGACAAAATCCAAAAACTCAAAACAACGTGCAGGTGAGAAATGGCAGATTGAACTGGGCCTGTGAAATTGGTTTGGTTTGCATCTTGAAAAACCCAGCATAAGAATGTTGGGCGAGATGTGAGATTTGCCTGCATGTGGCATTTTATGCAGATGTTTCTAAGTGGTTTAAAGGGATCAGATTTTAAAGTATCATATTGCTTTTTATTTGTACCTTCCAAAGACAAGCAATCTCTCTGATTGCTATCAGTATTAAGATTGTGTCTCCCTTGAGTAGGCTTGTTTTCTTAGTGAAACAGTACTGGGGAGAAGAGTGACAATACTATTGTCTTAGTCACCAAGGAAATCTGTTAATCTAATCAAGAAAATGTCTCTACATTGCACATTAATGTCTGTAACAAAGTTACGGTGTTTGAACTACAAACAAGTTGCCTTGAATATATCCTGGTATACGCAGGAAGTTAAATTCTCTATGTAACATGGCATTGCACACTCAAAATTGTCTAAACTACCTAGATGTGAAGTCAGCTGTAACATTGATCATATATAATAATGGGAAATATTTGAATGCATGATTGACAGCTTTTAGATACTCTGTGTGAAGTAGTCTGGATCTGTAGTTTACTTTTATTCATCAGTATTTATTATTTATTCATCTCATAAATTACCTGGGGTATATCTATCATCAGCTTTGTGATTGATAGTTCTCTACAGTGAATGTTCAGGTTGTGCAAGCAACACAGAAATGGGTGGGGGTCTCTTTCCACCAGCTTTCAAATTGAATGTGTGTGTGTTATTTTCTTTCTTTAGAATGCTTGGAAGAGCTTGGGTGCCTGGTTGAATCATATGGCATGAATGTATGCCAGCCAACTCCAGGGAAAGCCTTAAAAGAAATGGCAACTCATATTGGTGATAGGGACAACACGGTGCGCAATGCTGCACTGAACACCATTGTGACTGTCTACAACGTTCATGGCGACCAAGTCTTCAAGCTGATTGGAAATGTGAGTATGGCTGGAAGAAAGGAGGAAAACTGACTTTCACGGGAATTAAATTGCTTATAGAGTAACTTGAATGGATATTTTACGGAATATGACGGGCAGGGAAGTAAGGCTGCTCCTCCTTTATTTATTTTCTTTCCACCTTTTTGAAAAGTTGAAATTTAATGTGACTCTTGTTTTTTCTGGTAACCGTGAGAATTAATGTTACATTTTCATGAACATTTTTAGATTCCTACCTTATTTCAACTAATGTTCTGAGTGCAATCTGCCTCCTCAGCTTTGCATAGTACCTTTGCTTTTGGATTCTCAAGGTTAAGAAAAGAGCTTTCAACCATGACTTTCTGAGCTTCAGTTTGTTCTATCTAAAATGTGTGGGTTCTCAGGAAGGTTTCCAAATCATAGGGATGCTGGAGAGTAGTTCTCACAAAATTGTCATGCCTACTTTTTTTCAAATGTAGTTATTAGTAATCTTTGGTCCAGTAGGTAAGCAGGTAAACGTGAATCTTTGCACTGCCTTATTTGGAGCATTAGGTTGGATGATCTTGTGTTCAGGTTGAATTATGAGTACATTGAATGGGACAATTGTCAGAAGGGCTTGGGGTCCAGAGTGTTAAAGCACTGCCCGGTCTCCTAACAGGGAATATAAAAAGGTGGGTGGAGACTTTTTGTTTGGGTTTTTTGCAGCAACACAGGCAACAGTTCGAAACACGTGATAGTACCATAGCTTGAATTTAAGATGAATTGTTCCTTGAAAATTATGTGGGCTAGAAATAAGTGTATTTAGTATTACAGCTTGTCGGTATGGGTTAATTAGCTCTTGAAGTACCATCTGACAATTCAAAGTGGCCCTGTTAGTTTGCTGCTAGGTGGTGGCATTGACAGTTCCTACCTTGGTAATAGAGAGCTTCAGTCTGCAGTAGTAAGTGGTATGCATCCTATAGGTGACCTAGATTTCTACAATACATGCAACTCGAGCTGAGTGAAAGCATTGTGTGTTACAGCTTTCTGAGAAAGACATGAGCATGCTGGAGGAAAGAATAAAACGGTCAGCCAAGAGACCCTCTGCTGCTCCCATGAGACAGGCAGAGGAGAAACCTCAGCGTACTCAAAACATCAGTGCTAACGCTAGCATGATGCGCAAGGGGCCAGCTGAGGACATGTCCTCCAAGCTGAAGTATGTAATGATATGTTACGGTCTCTACCCTGCATAGTGTGTGTGCTAATATCATGTCTGGCAATGTCACTTTAGTTCTTATATCATCATCTTTGCATGTTGTGAAAATCGGCCAAATAATCTAAATCAAAATGTCTGAAACTTTTTCTGTCTTGTCTGTCTTGAAATCTTTCTAAATGGTCTTGTGCCTTTTTTCACTGCTTCTCCATGGACAGAATTATGTATCGCACTTATAGGATGTAAGTACTGCCCACTAACTCCTTGGTAGCAAGGCTCTTGTGTCTTTCAATTTCTATCCCAGTCATCCCTTCCTGAGGGTGATGGGTTTGCCATGGCTAGTTCTAGGTTATTTACAGGTCTCTAACATAAAGAAAAGAAACCAAAAATACAGGTTTCTGTCAAGGTGACTATAGATTAAACTGCAGAAAGACCTGGCACATTAAGGAACTGTTCAAAAGATTGGAAGAACTTCCAATGTGTTACATTAAACTTTTTATTGGTTGGATCCTGTTCTTAACTTAAGCTAAACATAAAGCACAGAACTGGATAAGCATGTGTGAATCATAGAGCCTGGGGCAACCAGAAACAAAAATCTCAGTAACTGTATTCATTGATGCCTGATTTTGGAGAGAAAGTCCATGTTGAGAACTATGTCTTAGAATATTTCCTTGAAAAATCTAATATGCAGCACAAGTCATGAGATGCTGGGAGTCTTAGGTTTTAGAGGAACTTGCAAGGTTGCTGTGTACATATGCATCCTGTCCATCATTAAAAAAGGGACAAAAAAAGCCACACCAGCTTTAAAGCTATATTCCATTAATACTGCTGTAAACTCTACTAATTATTTTAAGCCATTGCATACCTGTCACAGGTGCAAGGGGTCTTGTGGGTTATAAGAGGCAGTAGGAAGGCAAGTAACTAGCAGCTGCTCTTCTGGCCTACAAAAGCTTGTTTTACTAATGGCTTAGGGGAAGGGCAGAGGGAATTATTAGGGGTTTAAATATAATCAGAACTTCAAAATCTGTGCTATTCTGAGAGCTTTAGGGCTACCAGTGGATGCTGGTGCTAGTACTCTAGCCTCTTGTGTATGTATAATAAACACCTCTCTCCTGGTTTCTATAGCCAAAATCGCAACATGGGCAGTCACTCTGAGACAGCACATACAGTTCCACGGGAATTTCAGCTGGATCTTGATGAAATTGAAAATGACAATGGAACTGTCAGATGTGAGATGCCAGCACTTGTGCAGCACAAACTGGATGACATCTTTGAGCCAGTTTTGATTCCTGAACCCAAGTGAGTTTAGTTTTAACTCCTAAGTGAAACCAGCAGGACTGCTTAAAAACTATTTTGTGCAGCTGAATGGACTAGTTTTTACATTCAGACTTCTTTAGATAAGAGGGTAGTGTCAGCTAATTCGAAGAGATGTCAAAACAAAGGTCTGTTATGCTGTTCTGAAATCTGGAGAGCAGTTATTTCTAATGAAAAACCTGAGTTCTACTTGCGGGTTTTTACAATAAAAGAATCTTGAGTTTGTAAATACCTCATCAGTGTCCTTACAAGTAGTGCAATAGCTATGTTAAAAAGAACAGTTCCTTCCTTGACTATACCTTTTCCTTGTCTCTAAATCATCATTGAAATATAGCAGTTAAGTGTGAATTAAAGTAATGCTCCAAAAAGTAATGAATTCTGTTTTGAACTCTTTAGAATCCGTGCTGTGTCCCCGCACTTTGATGACATGCACAGTAACACAGCTTCTACTATCAACTTTGTCATTTCCCAAGTAGCCAGTGGTGATATAAACACAAGCATTCAGGCTCTGACACAGGTAAGTGGATTAAGGTAGCAACTAATCACACTGTACTAAACTATTTGTCTGCGAGGGTGATGAGTTGCACTCTGGTGGAGCAATCATGTCAGGTGACGTGGACTCTGCTCAGAATCTCCCTGATGACAAAACTAAGTGCACAGGGGCCATCTGACTCGCTTCTACAATAGAAATTCCACTTGGAAGATGTGGAATAGACTTAACACTTTTTTCGTTAGTACTTCTGTGCTATCTTTTTTGTTTTGTTAAGTTACTTTTGCTATGAGTTTGAAAAAGCAAGTTAGTCAGTGAGACTTAATTTCTAATGTAAACTGTTTTGTAAATCCTCAGAAAAAGGATTGTTTTGCCTCATAGTTTTTACATGGTTCTAGGGCGGCTTTAGCTACTTAAAATTTTTTTGTCCAGGAGATTTCATAAAGCTGTGATTCCAGAATCTATAATGTAGCGATCAGTTTTCATTTGTGTACAGGACAGAATTGCCATTCTCTAAAAGATCAATAGTTGTTTTTTTTGGGATTAGTAATACAGGTCTGTGTCTACTGGTTTCAGGTGAAAGCTTAGAATACAAGTGCCTCAGCAAAGCAATTGGTCAGGGCAAGACTCCTCCTACAGAAAAGTTTTTAAATTATTGTTATTTTGCAGTGTTTGCATTACGTTGACTTTACCTAGAGTGTTTTGGTTTTAAATCTTAGATTGATGAGGTGCTCAAACAGGAAGACAAAGCAGAAGCGATGTCTGGCCACATTGACCAATTCCTAATAGCTACTTTTATGCAGCTTCGGTTAATCTACAACACGCACATGGCAGATGAGAAGCTGGACAAAGATGAGATAGTCAGGCTTTACAGCTGCATTATTGGGAGCATGATCACGGTAAGGCTTTGACATAAACAGGGAGGTGAAGAGCAAATAACTTCTGTGCAGAACTCGCAGGAGAATGGAATGTCTGTCCTATACTTAGATTAGATTACTACTGAGTCTTTTCTATGAAGGTTTGTGGCTAACTATCTGCTCACCAATACATCTTTTGAGAGGGTGTGGGGAATGAGAAATTGGGGAAGAAGGTCTCTCTGTTGCTTCTGCAGAATACAGCCATTGCAATACTTCTATTAAGCTCTGTTTTTAATATTCCTTACCTTTTGAGTGCCGAGTTTTCAAAATATTTCAGAAATATTTTCAGAAGTCACTTAGTAGAAATAACTACTTTCTTCATAGCTGTGTTTTGCTGTTTAATGTTGTGGGAAACGGGAAGATATCATGGTTAGGCAATGCAGTCTAGAGAAATCCCTGTGTTAAAGTATTGTGTGCAGGGAAAACTAACACTGTCTTCAATCTGTAGTTATTTCAGATAGAGAGTCTGGCTCGGGAGGCCTCCACTGGTGTGCTTAAAGACCTAATGCATGGTCTTATCACATTAATGCTGGATTCTCGGGTTGAAGACCTTGAGGAGGGTGAGCAGGTCATCCGATCAGTCAACCTCTTGGTAGTGAAAGTTCTGGAGAAGTCTGACCAGACCAACATCTTGAGGTATATAATGAAAACTGCAAAATTATTGCTTTGCTTAACCTGTTCTTGCGTGTTCCTTGAATGCCTGAGTTTGCTGGTCATTCTGTGAGTGAAAACAAAGGTCTGTAGAATCATTCAGTTAGCTAGTAAAAAATTATCACAGATTGTCAGGGGTGATCAGAATCTGACTGCGCAGTCTGCACAGCTGGAGGCAAGCTAAACAAACCAGCTTAGTATGATTCTGTATGCTTTGCAGTTTGGCAGACTGCTTCTTAAATTCTTCTAACGTACTAGAAAGAAAGAAGGAAAGAGCTATTACACAACGTGATGTAAACTGCTGGACTAACCTCAGTCTCTGGCATGGTGTTCTGGGGTGAGTTGGCATCTTTTTTTCTTGTGTATAGCACTTTTTTATGTAACCTTTGTAAATTTATTCCTTCTAGTGCTCTGCTTGTTTTGCTCCAAGACAGTCTTCTAGCAACAGCCAGCTCTCCTAAGTTTTCAGAACTTGTCATGAAGGTGAGCCTGTAATAGAGATTTTGAACTTACTTGTTTATCTGAATCATCTTGGCTGAAAGAACAGATGCGGTTAAAAAAAATTAGTGGCTGTAACTTGAAATACTTCTTATAACTCTTACAACATTATTAAATGTCACATACAGGGATGTCTTATATGTCCAGAAGGGATCTTAACACCTGCTAATAGTTTACAGAAACTTGTATACAGTAAATCAAACTCCCAGTCACCTGCTGGGCTCATTTGCATGGGCACAGCACTGTACTATGGGTTCAAACAGTCTCAGGCTGGAGCTGACTTGTATTTTGCCATCTCCAATGGTAGCTAGAATGAACATGCAAATGTCTGCATTTAAAGCATGAATGTGATCTTTTTTTATCATACAACTCTCTTGTAACTGGTATTGATATAAAGACAACTTAGGCATTCTTCATGATATTAAACGTAAAGAGCTTATGCTGCATGTTGGTGTACATTGCATGTATTTATTATCTGCTGAAATTCCTTCAAGCAGAGCCTTCAGTACTGCTGTAGGGAGAGCAATCAGCACTGCCTTTATGCATCAGCTCCAAAGAAAGATCTGGATACTGTACAGCTAGTTACAAAGAGAAAGTACATACCAGTGCAAATATAGCTTCAGCAGACAGACACTGTGCGTGCCTGGTAGCAGAGTGGAGTGACTCAGTGATAGTGTTGTGTAATCTCTCCTTATATAATTTAATGCATTTTCCTTGAGTTGTCTTGCTTAAATCAGCCTCTCATTCCAGTGTCTGTGGAGAATGGTGCGTCTTCTTCCAGAAACCATTAATAGCATAAATCTGGATCGGATTCTACTGGATATCCACATTTTCATGAAGGTCTTTCCCAAAGAGAAGCTGAAGCAATGCAAAAGTGATTTTCCTATAAGGACACTGAAGACCCTGCTTCACACCCTGTGCAAGTTGAAAGGGCCTAAGGTCAGAGCAATCACTAGTCATGTCTAGCAAATGAATGCACGGACTTTCAGCATGGTGAAGCAAGAATCATTTACTTCTTATCACAGATCTCTATTTATACAGAACTCAGTTTCTTTCTCTGTTTCTTAACTAAGCATTACTTGGTCTTATTAACATTTAGCATTCGTCTTTGAACCTATCAGCATTTAACACAAGTCTTTTTCTACTAATCAGCTTTAGCTCTTTCCTCACATGGTGATCACACGTTTGGCTTCTGACCTGGCAGTAGCCACTTCCCCCTGTTACTGCAGGTCTGGCAGTTAAGTCTTGTAACTTTTCACTTTCGCTTCTGATGTGGTCCCTTAGCTCAGCAATTTTCTATCAGCTTTTTCTGGTCATAATACTCCACAGTCATGTACTTCTAAATTGAATGTTCATGCAGTGTCTAAAGTTTTTCCCTTTTTTTTTTTTATTTCTTCCCCTTTTTTCTCATTTTAGATCTTAGATCACTTAACAATGATAGACAACAAAAATGAGTCTGAGCTAGAAGCTCACCTCTGTAGAGTAATGAAACACTCCATGGACCAGAGTGGAAAGGCTGATAAGGATACAGAAAAAGGAGCTTCTCGTATAGTAAGTGAAGAAAATATGTTGGTAGGGAAAGGGAATGTAAGGCAATCTATATAAGAAAAAAGCTTAATTTTGTGTTTGGGGAATATGAAGTAGTAACTGCCTTTCCAACATGCAACTAATGTTGGAAATAGTCTTCTAATTCCCTTTCATTTATGGCTGTTTTAGGAACTTGCCATGTGTGTTTACATGAGTATTCTATGCATATCCAAGAATGAAGTGGTCTCCAGGACATTCAAGTGTGCAGCATAGGTTTTGTGCTGCCTGATAGTGCATTTGTTCTACTAAAAGTTAACCATACCCAAAACAGGTTTTAAATGCTAACTTCTCAAAAGGAGTCTTACAGCTTGATGATGTCCTTGCTCTCATTCTGTGTAAACAGTGGCTTTGTAGAACCCTGATCACTTGAAGATTTTCTTTGTCTTGGAAGCTCTGTATCCAGCCAGCAGATGCAGCAGGTGGTGTGGGTTTGTCTGACTTCATCTGGTTTTGTTCACTTTGTTTTAAAAGTCTCCTTTTGTTTATTTATTTAGGAGGAAAAGGCTTCAAAAGCCAAAGTTAATGATATTTTGGCAGAAATATTTAAGAAGATTGGTTCAAAGGAGAACACCAAGGAGGTGAGTGCTCCCTTCCTGCAAGGAAGAGGGAACGATATGTTAGAATGTTGTATACAGCAGTCGTAGTAACACATATTAACTCTTCCCTCCCAGGGTCTGGCAGAGCTGTATGAATACAAAAAGAAATATTCTGATGCAGACATTGAGCCCTTCCTGAAAAACTCCTCTCAGTTCTTCCAGAGCTATGTGGAAAGAGGCCTCAGACTGATAGAAACAGAACGGGAGGGGAAAGGACGCATTGCTGCTTCTACAGGTACATGTTATAGCAAAATTGATTCATTTATGAGAAGCAGATATAGTAGAACAGTTACATGTCTCCTGGTAGAAACTAATATTTGCAGATGTTTATGGATTTCCAAAGCAAACCATGTATCTTCTTGGTGCTTGTGTTGCTTCATGAGGCACTATTTGCAGGGACTCTGCATTCTTTGTTTACCAAAAAAAAAAAAAAGGTTAAAATGTAGAAAATATTTGAAAAGCTTGGTAAACAAGTTGTTCTGGTATGTAGCCTATGTTTTCATGTGTCTGGTATCAAGAACTGGTTCTGCAAGGTATATAGCTGGTTTGTAACAGCAGCAGCAGCAGTCAGGTTCTCTTAACTTTCTACCAAAAAGGTGCAGGGAGGCTTTTTGATAGTATTTGCAATGGAATTGGAAAGCTTATTTTGAATAACTTGAGCTGTTTCTGTAGCAGAATTTGTGGTCACCCTTTTCCAACAAATTATCTTTTTAATTGGATATATTTCTGTAAAACAGTTTGTTAGTGAGTCTTTTCATTGCAGATAAGTACAAATGAGTATGTAATGAAATATTAGGGAGGGAATGTGACAAATTATTAGCTGACAGTAAAAACTGATACAGTCTATCAAAACTAACTTTCGTTTCTTTCACATTTCATAGTGTCCTGTGAGATTTTTGACCTTTTTTCTACTATTGTTCCTTCTCTTACGCCCTGTATTGTAGATTGCTTTAGGAAGATAATGAGATTCTTTCAGAACCTCTTAAACATGTCCAACTAGGTAGGACAAAGTTCTACCATTTCATCCTAAGTCTGTACAACTGAGAAATTAGTACAGCAGTCTTCAAAATGAAATTTGTGCCATACTTTTTTTTCCCTCACTAACTATAATTTTAATATGATAAAGGATATTGTTATGTATTGCAAGAGTGCTTTATTTAGAGTAAAATAAAAGTATAAATGCTTAACCTTAATTCTCCTTTGATCTATTTTAAGTACCCTTGCAATAAATTAGTGAAAACAAATCCTTGTCCATGCTAAGGCTTAGAATTTGCAATTTATTTCATAACGGAAAAACTTTTTTCATAATGTAAATTCCTTTTCTAGTCTTTTGGTAGGGAAGCTTTAAAAGCTTGATATGTGCCTTCCAGAAATTGCTCTTTATGACTGAATCAGAAGAAAAAGCTTTAAGTTACACAGATGAAGAAGTAAAGAGGGGTTAGAATCAGTGGTAAGCCCAATAGCAGTACTAAACTAGCAAAAGACACATGACTCCAAATATTTCCCATCCTGTCAATTGCTGAGTTCATTCTGTTGAACACTGTGGTTACTTACTGCTGATCCATATCAGCATCTTCCTCTCCCCCCACTGTTGTCTTCAGCTGTTGGCCTCATCACTTCTGGACCTGCTCTGCAGCCACTTCTTAAATTTCTTAGTGTCTTTTCTTGGTTTTCAACTGTCATTCTTGCAAGGAATTGGAAGGGCTGAGGCATCTATACTAGCAAATGCAAATAGCTTGGTAGCTTATAGGTTGGTTAGTTCTCCATCCATTGCATCTTATTTCAAGGAACTGACCAACAGGCTTATGTTTTTTTGATGTTTCTATTTGTTTTTAACTTTTCTTACTTCTTTCCCCTCATCCTTCAGGAATTTCTTCTCAGATGGAAGGAACGTGTGTTCCTGTGTCTACCCATACTGTATCTTCATCTATAGGAAACACAAATGGGGAGGAAGTGGGGCCTTCAGTTTACTTGGAAAGACTAAAAATCCTCAGGCAGCGTTGTGGCCTTGATAACGCAAAGGTATTGTACTTGTCAACGTTTGCAAATCTCCTGGGGAGGAACTTGATTTGTACTTTTTTTTTCTTATAAGAATTCAAATGACTGTTTTCTCTGCCAAAGGCAGATTCCAATCAGAATTCATGATCTTTCATTATAGTGCATGTCCTTAGTTACCACATGTCACCATGCCTAGTATAAATGGCTTTAAACTCATTACTTGGCCAAGCAGGCTCAAGTTTCAATCCACTCTGTCTGCAGCACTGGTGTACATGCAGGTTGTTTCTACAGCCCTGTAGTTTGGGTAGAGTCTCAGAAAGGTTCTGTTAACCACTCTTTTCTAAAAGCTAACGTATCTAAAAGCTAACATTCAACCTCTGAGTTGAATGATATGGAAATTCTAGATCTTCCTGCTCTGAAACAACTGTAAGAGCTGAATTAAGACTCTGAAGTTGTATATATTTTGGGTGTATGGGTACTGAGGCACAGAAATGGTGATTGAGCTTAGTAGTGGTAACCTGTGGACCAAAATCTCATACAGTTCAGTGATCTGTGTGTTAGGAAGGTAGTGCCAATTACTGAAATTTGCACTCAGCCACGTGAGAAGTGATGTGCACTGTAGAAATAGTTACCCAGGTGCATCACTGTTTTAACTTGCATGTCAGCTCACAGCTCTGAGGAGGGGATATGTTTCCTAGATGACTGTAACACAGTAAGTAACTCAGATGGAAATATCAGTTGGTAAAAGAACAGTGAATTGACATTTTAAGTCTTTGTCAGGGTCAATCTTGCTAGTTAATTCAAGTTTCCACTTCTCATTCCTCCAGAAAATTCATTGCCTGTTGATGCTGCACATAGGCATGGACTTTCCTCTTGTGTTAGAATTCAGGCTGTTTAAGACTCTGGCATTCTGTCTCAGTAAAACACTGGTCTGCAGTGAATTTTTTGGTCTTTAAATACTAGTTCCGTTGTGTCCCTACTGGCATGAACCACTCAAATGATAAGAATTGAGTATTTGAGTTACCTGTGCACAGTTCTGACTTTATTGCTCCAGATTCACTTGTGTTGTAGTGGTCCTTTCCACTCCTCTGGTTTTACTGTTTCCTGTAAAGATGAAAAGCCATTGATTATGATTTGCACTTCTTATATAGTATTTACCACTACATGTCTTAACACTTCACTTTCCTCCCCCGTAGCAGGAAGACAGACCCCCTCTGACGTTTCTGCTCTCTAAACCTACACTCCCTACGGTTGCATCCTCTACAGACATGCTTCACAGTAAGCTCTCCCAGCTCCGGGAGTCCCGGGAGCAATACCAACACCTGGACCTGGACTCCAATCAGACTCATTCCTCTGGCATTGGAACTACCCTGGCTTCACCCTCTTCTGCAGCAGCCAATATTGATGACTTGAAAAAAAGATTGGAGAGAATAAAAAGCAGTCGCAAATAGAGATGCAAAAGAGACAGTATTGCTGTTGCTTGGGGCTGTCTTCAGCTTTAGTTTACTAAACTAGAAGTCTTCATAGTTAAATGGCCTCATTTAGGCCTAATGTATACAAACTGGTTTATGTATAATACAGTGGATTTTGGGGGGTTGAGTTATTGTGGCACAAGTATTTGTACATACTCTGCTTCTCAGTGAGCATCTCTTTGACAATAGAAGGCTGTCTGTGTATTAGTTTTAGTGTACAGACCTGTAAACAACCATTCTCTTTCTCAGAGTAGTTTCTCATAACCTGGGGTTTTTATTTGTAAAATCGTCTTTAAGATTTTTTCCTAGTTCTTAACTCTTAGATCTTTAGTGATTTCACTTTTAATTTTGTGGATTCTTCTCCATGTAATCCTTGAACTGTTGATTCTGTATGGACACATGGCATGAAGTAACTAATTTAAGTGTCTTTTGTAAATAAAGTTTGCATTAACTATACCAGCCTCTGTAGGAACAGCAGCAGCTGCTGGTTAGAGGTCACTCTATTCCTCAGTATTAGTGACTGGGCATCTAGAAACTGAACTAAGCTATTCTTGACATGAACCTTGGGGTTTGGATACATTGTAAGGAAGAATAAGTGGAAATACACTATCTGTGGGTGCAGTCCTGAGACTTTGCATCCTTACTTCTAAGAGCAGTAGTTCATTTTTATATAGTTCCTTATTTTATTTTGGAGTATGTTTCTATAACTTGAAAATATTTAGTTTGCTGAAATGCTTATTTTAAATTATCTAGTCCTTGTGATGGTTTTACCCAGATTAAGTGTAGTCCCAGCTTGAAGGAGCTTTCTTTGAGGGAGCCTGCTGCTGTTGATATGGAATAGACTAGTAGTGATGTACAGTCAGTGGGCTCATTTGTCCTGAAGTCATTTGGTTAAGCAGTCTTCCTCTTGCAGGTAGACCTCACCACTGCTTTCTTTTTCCTCTTAAACATCTGATGTTAGCAAACTCTACTATTTTGTGTAATTAAGACATCTAGTAGTGCTAGTCTGAAAAAGCTGTAGCCACTTTTTTTTTTTTAATAGTAACATTTTTCAGAAGCTACAAACATGAAGATTAAGACAGACACACTGTGTATCCTTTCTAGCCCTTTCATTTCTAGGGAGGTGATGTGTTTCCACCTTACTACTGCACTTCCATGTGAGAAATGGTTGCAAAGCATACATTGCACATCTGTTCTGTAGCTAGAACAGTTACTGAAGAGTTGGACAGGCAGGCTTAAAATAGCACAATTCTGCTGTAGATTTTAATCTGTTCCATGTAACTGCTGCTTTTGTTGTTTCCTCTGTGGACCAGCAGCCTCTGCATTAGGCCATTACTGAAACTGTCTTGCCTGATTACAGTAAAAATGTGGCTTTAAATTAGTACTTGTACAACAGATCTATGCCAGAGCTTCTGCAAATGTCTGAAAACTTTCACAGGACCCCTAGGCTGGGGTTGCAGTTGACCTGTTGCTGCTTGGTGCTTATGGTGAGTTTGCACACTGTGACTCGCGAGTGTTCTCCATCCTCTGTTAATTGATATGATGCCATTCATTGCTCCACCGCCTTGATTTAGTAGTTGCAGTCTCCTCTCATAACCTGAAATGGGCATGCACTTTCTTGTGGAACAGAGCTCTGTTACGAGTGGAGGTTTGGCCCTTATTGGTAAGTGCTGAGGTTTTGTGCACTTAAACTGGGGCATTTTGTGAATAGTTTGTGTTGGCTGGCACTAGAGTTACTGCCACTACCTCTCAATTACTAGCTGCTCTCTGAAACTGAGTGACATTTAAATTAATCCATATGTTCTATTACCATATCCAGCAGACATTCTTAAGAACTGTTTGTTAATTAGCTCAGGATGTTAAAACAGCAATGCCTGCAAACCTGCATAAACTATTTGAAATTTGAAGATGAATTGGAAGTGAAATACAGGAAAAATTGAGTAGCAGAAGATATAGTTGCTTTTTCTGAATGAGTTTTTGCCCTGTGTCTCTGTAGTGTTTGGTTGGACTCAATATCCTGGGAGTTCTGAACTAAAACTTGTGCACATAAATTAATAAAGCCTAATCTTTAGCCCAGACATTATTTAAATAATATTAAACTGAATTTTAAAAATTATTCCTCTGTATTGTTTGTAACTAGTGAATATGAACAGTGACTCACTCCAGAAACTCTGTGGCCTGGTTCCCCTCTTAGATATGCAATATGTCACAGATTATTAGATAGTAGTGAAAGGGTGAGCCTTTAAATATTAGAAGGGCTAAACATTTTCAGTGTCCAGTGCCTGTGGTTATCAGTGACTTTAAACAGTCATGGAAGGTGAGCTCTTGAGATTTCATTCTTCAGATGTCACTGACTGGTTGGTTTTTCTTGCTTTGGACAATTGAATTGGGTTGCTTCAAGTTTATTCCCAAATGAGCCATCTTAAAGGAGGTGGCCAGACACTAATTGATCAATAACTGTTTTTTTTAGAGTGACTGCTTTCACTATTGCCTGTTTCTGTGACTTTATGGCACTATGAGTGAGAAGTTTAGGAATATGGTGCCATAGGGAGCAAGAAGGGTTTTCAAATCTCATTATTGCTTTAAGAGAAAATTGGCCTGAACAAGTTGGCTAGTTAAGAATATCTGTTTACTGTTGGGTCCTCAGAAGTCCACAAACTGCTGCTAAAGAGGAGTTTTTGAAAGAACTGAAGCTTCTTTTGGCAGAGATCCCTAAGCAGCCTCTGTAAGACAAGTAAACAGGTACAGTGCAGGGTGCTTCCCTTGGAGGCCCTTTGACAATGCAGGAATTTGCTTCCTTCTGAATTTTACTGTGCAGATGGAAAATACACAATGAGGGCCCAGCAGCACCTGCTGTGTAGAAAGTTACTGGAAGTGCTGCTTAATGTATTCATGCCCAGATTTCTCTGCAGGATGAATTGCAGTGATGCTGGTATTTGTTGCCTGCTATTATAGCTGAGAACAATGTCTTTATGGCTTTATTTTTGATATCAGTGTTTTTGCAATGCCACAGTTACTGTAGGGTGGCTATCTAGTACATTTTTGGTTCAATATGTAGAACAGAAAATGAGTTGTCTTGAAGGGAGGGAATGGACAGTGCACGAGGGTACAATTGTGCTTGCTGTGACTGCCAAAGCCATCTCAGGTCCAAAATCTGTTGATTATAGCTGATGGAAGGGAGGAGAATTTGAAGCACAACAGGTAATCAGCAGTACAACTAATGCTGTGGTACTCCTGGGTACTGTCATGGCTTAGATCCAAGTGCAACTAAACTCAGCATGAACAAAAGGAAGAGGATGGTTTTTGAGAGCTTTTATTTTCAATGGATAAGACTTTCCTTTGTCAAGTTGAGAGGATATAATTTTTACTTCAGGGTCTTCTGTGGTTATGTTTCTAGGTGGAGCATTGTAGCAAATTGAGAGCAAGCGAGGTATATGTTTCATCTATTGCCCATGTTTTTCAATGACTTTTCGCATCCACTTTTTCAGACGGAATACATGGGTGTAAAATCCATATTTGCCATCTCGGTCACAGCCTTCTCCCCATGAAACTATTCCCACTTGATACCAACGGTTGTCGTCTGGGTTCTAAAGCAAAGAAAAAATGGGATTGACACAAGAAGTAAGAGACTTTGATAGAATCAGATTCTTTACGGTTGGAAAACACCTCCAAGATCAAGCCCAATCTTTGACTAACCACCACTGTACCAACTAAGCCATGGCACGAAGTTCAAAGTCTGGTAATTTCTTGAATGCTTTCAGGGATAGTGGTGCCACCACTTCTATGGGCAGCCTTTTCCAATACTTAAGCACCCTTTCAAGTGAAGAAATTCTTCCTAATGTCCAACCTGAACTTCCCCTGACACAGCTTGAGGCTGTTTCCTCTGTCCTGTCACTAGTTCCCTGGAGAAAAGGCCAACCCCCACCTTGCTACAACCTCCTTTCAGGAAGTTGTAGAGAGTGATAAGGTTGCCCCAAAGCCTTTTTTTCTCCAGGCTAAATAACCCCACTTCGCTTAGCTTGTCCTCACAGGACTTGTGCTCTAGATCCTCTAACAGCTTTGTTGCCTGTTCAGATCTAAACCTTGTACGCATCCCAGCCTATTTAGTGAAGGATACTGCTTTGGGATTCATTCTGCAGCTGATCTCCATATATGCTGAGGGTTCAGAATAGAAATAGGGCTGGCAGAGTGCAAGATTCATCTCCATTGCTCAGCATGGGCATGAGGTGTGCTTGCTTCAGCCACTCAGCAGTCTCCACCTCTGCTCTGTTTTTCAGACTACTAGGAAAGTTCAGCATAGCAGAAACCTAGCTCCGACAAGCTTGAGCTTCTTGAACATACCTTCATTACAAAAGGTCCCCCACTGTCCCCTTCACAGGCATCTCCTCTCTTTGAGTCCTGAGGACTGTAACCTGCAGCCAAGAAAAAAGTTGGACATTTGACTGTAGGGGCAGTGGCTGGTGTTGGCCATCTTTAAAGCTGCGTAAATTTTCTGAGACCATAAGAGAGATTGTTTGCTGCTTCTGCTGCCTCTTGGACTGAATATAAAAAAGCAGTTTTCTAAATTTATATGTAAGACAGCTAACTGCTTCTGTCTTTGCATCATTCCTGAATCCACCCTCTCTGCTCTCATCCCTGTTTTTTTCATCGGAATTGCTGTGTCAGTTGCCACTGTGTTCAACAGCTGTAGCTTGAGCTACTGTGCTTTTCTCTTTTCTCAGAAACTTCCGTGTAATACTCCATGTTTCCTGTTTTATCATTCTGTTTACCATGGAGATACATTGCTGTCCTCACTTTCACCTTCCTGTCACTCTGCAAGCTCTGTTTTTCCTCTCCCTCAACTGTCTTCCTAAAGTCTGACTATGAAGAGGAAAAGGATTTCACTTTCGTTCCTGGTGAACTAGACGGTATCTTTGCATTTTCCCACAACCTGTGTCTCCCTTTTTTCCTGTATGTCTGCATCTCAGCTATTTTTCAAGAATGTTGTCTAGAAAAAGAAACCATAAAAACTGTGCTTTCAGCACACTCATGAAATTGGCTTCCATTCTAACTCAAGCAATCACGTGCATTTAGATGCAAGCAGCACAGACTTAGTCAAAAATCACTGGAGGTTTGTTTGTAGGAACTGATAAAGTGCACAAAAAGAAATATATGCACAAAAAAGAATACAACAGGAACTGTTAAACTGGTACATAAATCCATAGTCTCTTCATATCTTGAATTCTGTGCCTACTTCCCCTCTCCCTGAAAAAGGGTATAGGGCCAGAAGATATTTAGGAAGACAGGAGCCTGTTGCCACAGGATTTGTGGACATAAGTATGAATGGGCTCCAAAAGAGTGAGACAAGCTAGTAGACAGGATAATGGGTATATGCAGCCTTTAATTTAGGAAGTCACTGAATTATTCTATGTACTGATGAAAAGAATTTTATATGTGCCTAGTTCTCCCACAGCTGCTGCTAATACCTGGTGCCATTAGACTAGTGTCTGACACAGCTTGGTGTTACAAACTTTATTCATGGCTCTAAGTTCTCCAGCCTTTGTGTTTTCTGAGAGCTGAGAAAGTTCTTATCATAGGGAAGTTATATTTGCCGAGGGCATTTGCAAATCCATCAAAAAGTAACCTTGCTGCATGAGCCCCACCAGGAGCTCAGAGGCCTCTTCTGTGGCAAGTTGTACATGTGTCTCCAGTGCTACTTACCTGCACAAAACATGTTGTCAGTGACTTTAACCTTGGTGGATTCCTTGCATGTACTTTGGTCTACAATGGGCACGTTGAGCTGTTGCAGAACTGTGGGCAGGTTGCTGGGGCTCGTGGCCCATGTTTCTTTCAAGTTTCCCCAACCAGTTACTCGCCCTTTGTAGCCTGCCAGCATCAGCCTGTGGATGGAAGCATGAATATAGTCAAATGTATTGTAACAGCTTATTCCTACCTGGCTCTCTTGCTGCAAATAGCCTTGATAAGTCATCTTTTTCTGGTTTTGGGGGGGGGTTTTATTGTTTCTTGTTTTGGTTTTTTTAAGACCCAGAGCTGGCTTTTGTAGCCTGTATTTTTAGGACTGTAGGACAGTCTCCTCACCTCTGCACGACCTCTTTGGTAGGCAAGCAGACAGGATGGATGTAGTCACTAAAGACGACAGGTCTCCTTAAGTGCATGAGTGCGATGTCTCGGTCCATGTTCTCTTTCCAGTTGTACTTAGGATGGATGATGATTTTATCCAAGAGAGCAATCTTTTCTTTATTCTTTTCATATCTGAAATAGTTGTGAAGGAAAAAACTTGCTGTACACTAGCAACTAAGAGTTTTCTGGAGTTTGTGATTCTCTGAGGTGCTTTGTACCCTCTGAGATAATGCTTTCTTTACACTGGAACACCCCTTTAGACCTCCCATGCTTCTGCCCTCCCTTTGACTTTAATCTTTGGGATCAGCAAGAGCAGCAAATGGCAGCCCCATTAGATCCCATTATTGAGAGACATGTGACATTGGTGTGATATTTCCTTGGATACTGAATGACAACCCAACTTCACTGTATCTCATTACTCCAAGAAGAAGGCTAGTTCACTCTCACTTCATCCAGACTCTTACTTTGTCCTTACGTGCTTGCCAATGCGCACCAAGATGTCATTTGTAGTTAAGTTCTTGTCCCAGGGTGGATAATAAAGACAGTGAGCAGCAGTCAGGATCCACCTGTCACTGATGAGGCTGGCACCACAGAGCAGCTCTTGAGGACTCTTTTTGTAGAGCATAACCTGCCTGAGAGATGAGGAGGAGGTATACATAGCAGGGCTAAAGATGTGGCTGGCTGAATGGGTCCCAACATCATGTGGAAAGTGCAGAATTTGCAGTGAGCAGGGAAGAGCACTGCAGTATACTGACAAAGAGAACTGTATAAGGGGCTCTATAGCAAGTTTTCCTGGACATGTATATTCTATGTAGTAGGCCATTTACCCCATGTCTTTTCACCTAGAGAGGTTTCTCATCCTTTCTGCTCCAGTAATGCTGGAAAGAGGAAGAGACAAAGATGAAATACATGAGTGCTCTTGCTTTCCCAGGTGGTTGCATACTTAGCTCAAGAGGTGAGTTTCCTGCTATGTTACTATTGCTCAATCAACCACGTGGAGAGGCTTTGATAAGAATCCATAACGTGTGCATGCTGCCTGAGATGAGAAAGCCCTTTTATTTCTATCTGCTTGAGCTAGAGAGAAGGAAAACACAATTCTCTATGAAGTACTATGCAAAGAGAGTACTTACCATGGGGAGCTGCCAACTTCTGCATCATCCCCATGGACAACTCTGCCTCCCATGTAGGACTCCAACAGCTCCTTCTCACTTTTGTCCGTTACCTTTTTCTTCTCAAATAAAGGACGAGTGCCACAGTCTGGAAAAACAGGCATCTGGGTTTGCTATTCTCCCTGATTCACAAAGAACTGTCATCTGCAGTCAGCATGCTAAGCTGGAAGATCCTAGGAATGAAGTGCTCACTAGCTCCATGATTGTAACTGGATATTGACTTCTGAGAGTTCTTCAAGGAATTTCAATATCTTCCCCTGCTTTTAACATTTGTCTAACTGATGGTTCTGAGGAACAGTGAGTGCCCTGTGGGAAGAAGCTGCAGCATTTCTACAAACTGTGATGCTGTGTCTAGAGTTTTTGCTCACCTGCTTCACCTGAACCAAAAGTTTTGTCATCAAAGAAGGTTCTGAACTCTTGAGGATGAGTAGAACGTCCTGATATTCCCTCCGTCTCTTCATTCTCATCCTCTAGCAAGCTGTCTGAGAGAGGTGGAAAGACAAACATGGTAAAAGGCTTAGCTCTAGTTCCCATAATTATCAGCAATGTAAGTGTTCCTTTCCACACACAGTGAGTCTGATGAAGGAATGATGTTTTAAAACCACTGCTCTTTTTAATGCTCCTTGGCCACCAGTGTGAGTTTTCAGGGAGAAGAGAACCCCTGAGACACGTAACAGCTATGCACCTAAGGCACGTTAGTACATGTAATATTTGGACAAACATGACTCCCACGTGCATGGTGCATGTCCACCCTTATCTATGCCTCCCAGGACAAGCACTTCACTCTAGTGGCGTGTACTGGTTTTATTTGCCACTGCATCACCCTTATGCCTATCCAAACCTATGCAGACTTCTCACCGCAGTAGTGCAGATCGCAATAGTCAAAGTAGGGTGGTTCTTCCGTGACACACCAGACGCCCTCATCATCTCTGTCTGGATTCCGACAGTAATTCTCCAGCAGCTTCACCTCTGGGTCAAGGTGTTTTCCATGGAGCACCTCTTTGGCTTTCTCAGAGTTCCATGGCAGACACTTAGCTCCAGACATAGTGACTGAGAGAGTCCCTGTGTAAAGCATGCCTTTCTCTTGTTCACAAGGCTCCACTGGGGGAGGTGGTGTGACCCGTGGAGTAAATGGAACTGTCGTCCTGTCTTCACCTGGAAAGACAGAGAGCTGTGGTTTAAGCCATAGCTTTGCACTGAGAAGGACTGTTAGCAAATTTCACCAACACCCCTTTCCTAAAGCCTAGAGTTCTATGGGGCATTCCATTGTGTTTGAGAGCTCCTACTGTGTTCCCATGCATGTGGTGGCCCTTTAAAATATTGCAGTATCAGAGATGGTTCACCAATAGGTGAGGTGAAGCTGGCACTATTCATCACACTTTTCTTTGTCAGTAAGATGGGAGGACCAATATTGCCTTTCTGGGCATCTTTGAGAACCAGCTTAAGGGGTGGGTAGGTGTCTTCAAGCATCATAATGCTGCTGTATTAGAACCTCCAATGCCTTATACTCAAATGTGGAACTAGACCATATTTGAGGGAGCCTTTTACTGTGATAGGCTACTAAAATGGCAAATTTTAACTTTTGCTCATATTTCTAAATCTAATGACAAGTGAAAAATTTTCCTGCAAGACTTTTCATATTTTTTCTTCCAGGTCTCCTAATGGCTGCAAGCTTTAAGCAGCATTTCCTGAGGGAGTGAGCACCCAGTAATCTGTCCTGTGGCAGTTACTTGGCCTCAAGCTGCCTTCTTGTGCACAGGGGTTTGACTATTCACCCTGGGGCACAACAGCCCCTGACCAAGTAGCACTCACCCTAATCAGTTTCTGGTTGACTGACTCATGTCAATACGATTACAAAAGAGCTGTGCACAAAGCCAAGGCCTTTTTAGTCCTGTCATATCCATGCAAATGTAACTGTAAGATACTGTAAGTCAGAAACTAACTAGTGAACAGAGATAGTACAGATGCCTGATTGCCTCAAGGCAGAGCAGTATCTCTTTTCAGTTGCAGACCAGAGCAATAGTAATGGCTTCTAAAACTTCAGAATACCTCATGGTTACAGAGGTTGCTGACCTCTCTGACTTTCACTTAGGGTTGTTGCCTTTAATCTCTGCTTTTGGAAGAGACACTTCTGAGGAGAAGGTTCTCTGCTTTCTACCAGTTCTTCTCAGACAGAGGCCAAGCCCCAGGGGAGACAGCTCTGCACTGGGGAGAAATGGGAATGTGTAAGTGTAGGGGGATGGTTCTCCATCCTGTCAAGTGCAATGATGAGAGAAGGGCATCTTCTCTTTTCTTGAGATTATGGGTATTATACTGCAGGCCTCCACAGAACTGAACATCAGGGCAGGCAATCAAGCACAACCTGTAGTTATTTTGTCCTAAAGGTGGGAATTCAGACCAAGAAACAGTATGACTCATGGCTGTCACAAATTAGAGGCAACTGAGCCAGGATTTTGGGGTGACTGACTGTATAAGACGGTAGTAGATTCCAGTGGGCTGCTGACACTGGATTTAATTTAGATCTAGATTAGCATAGTCTAGAAAAAACAGCACATTATGTATGGGCAACTCAATGACTTTTTCTCCTCAGTTCCTTTACTCTTTAAGATACAGCTTCTCTACTCCTACTAGCCCCTGTTCATGTAAGCTCCCTCCCTCCTAACCCTCTCCTTGACTGATTCAGGATCAGTCTCAGTGTGTGATGTGAGTGGAAGGTTTTCTGGAGCATAGTGCTGAGGCATACCACACACTGGGATGGGACACTCCTCCCGTTCCACCGTTGGGTCTCGGGTGTAGCACCACGGGCCTTCTGAGTTGTTGTCTGGGTTCCTGCAGTAGTTCTCAATGAGGTTGGGATAAATGGTGGCATTAAATCTATGAGAAAAAAGCTGTTTAGGCTAGGAAGGAAGGAAGGACACCCTGGAGAACCCCTTAGGGGCATGCAGAAGATAAACTTACTTAGGAATATGTGGATATTTGCTTGTCCACACTTGACATTCAATCCCTGACTTGGTGTAGCTAATTGTTCCCCGATAGTTCTGGCCCAGCCCAAGAGAGCAGTCACCTGTCAAAATCCCAACACGGTGTAAGCCAGGGTCAGTGGAACTGGATGTTGCATTTTTCAAGGTCAGAAGTACCATCCCTTTGACTTCTGCTGTGTGCATGAACCTGCACAAGCGCAGTCATCCTCTTCCTGTGAGAAGAGTACACAGCCTAAGCTCTCTCTGTCTCCTCAGAAGGAGCTATCCCTGAAGCTCTGTACTTTGCTTTGGCTCAGAGCCCTTCTAAGAGGCTGGTCACTTCAGGCTGCACCAGACTGCGTCACAAGAAAAAGGATATTTACCCTACGCTGCTTCAGTGCACAGGTCAGGCTGTTTTTGAAATGTTTAGTGGGGACATAAAGCAGAAGAAATAATTCAAACTTCCCTCCTGATATTTTTCTTTATAATTGTATAGCTTCTCCAACTTTAGATTAATTTTTTTTCTGTACAAGCTTTGCAGGAAGCAAATTCCTGGCACTCACTGTATCTGGGAGATTGAGGTCAGCATGAATTTCATACCTTCTAGACAAGCATCCAGAACTGTCCTGGGCGTTCTCTGGCCCTGACATACTAGCAAAATAAGAAGAAAGAAATACATATGAAAGGAATCCAAATAAGCATCAGAATTTGAATTCTGTTCTAGTTTATCATCCAGAGGCAAAACACAAGTGCTTTGCCCTGGAAAGTGAGCTCTTGAAAGAGGCAGCCATCTCTCCAGGATGTGACAGTGCATCCTAAGGGACAGTACAGTGCCTGCAGGACTTGAAACAACTTACCTTGGTATTTTGACCAAAATGCCTCCTGTAAAAAAAGAAAAAAAAGATATAAAAATCTATTTAGAAACACAGAACATCAGACCTTACTTGGCTACTTCAATTCAAACCAGTAAGAGAACACCCGATCACAACAAAAGGAAAGACTAACCTAGCTCTGTTTATACCAATTACTACAGAGTCCAACAAACAAAAAATCTGATATAAAACCACATTCCCACACATCAGGCTCAGGAATCAAGGGAGTTCTGTTTTTTCTAAAGATACTAAAGATGCTTATAGCCTTTGTGAACCTGCAGAGAAAGCAGAGGCTACCACAGTTCAGTGGGCTACAGGGCACATGTGCAAGCAGCTGAATCTAGAACTTTTATGTTCGCAGATCAAATGTACGTCAGCTCTTTAGATCTACATCTCTGCTGTGCAGCCTGGGGTTGATTGCTTTAGAAGTACTCCAGAGATGTGGTGTCTTTCTAGTTTAGGCTCCTTTATCTGTTGTACTCCTGGGTGTGGAATTCAGCATGGACACCAGCCTGGGGCCAGGAGCAAATCCCAAAAGGATGCAGCACAAATTTAGCAGACTGAATGAGTCTGGAAACCAGAAAAATGCACAGGATGTGCAAAAGCTTTAGCTCAAAGGATTTTGAGGCACCTGCACTCAGTGCTTGGCTGCTGAGCCAGCAATTCTGTGAGTGTCTGGGACAGTGGTAACTCACATCTGTGAGGCACTATGCTGAGCTAGTGGAAGATGCTATTCAGGACCACAGGAAGGCTCTCTCTTTTTCACTTCCTGCATATAGAGGGAGGGAAAAGAACCTGAGCTTTGAGCAGCGTGCCCTGAAGTGTCTCCAGGAGGGAAGCTCCCTAAGAAACCTTGAGCTCTCTCTGGGGCACACACACATCAGCCTCATCTTTGGTTCACAGAATTGAGTATTACAACCCTGGTCCCTGGCTGTGTGTGCGACCTGCTGGTCTCTCACTACAGAGCTTGGCTGGAGGAATGTTTCCTTGGAACACCCGTACATACCGTCTGATCGGTGGATTCAAGGGCTTCAAAAGCCTCCTCATAACTGCATGTCTCCTCCAGGCACTCTCGCTCCAGGTTTCCCTCAAGCATCTCTTCTAGAAATCCCTTGTTGGCACGTCGTGGGCGCTTGAGCAGTGACAATGCCTGCCCCTTTTCCAGGAAAACTACTGGGTCAGAACACTGCCAGTCAAAGGGCTGCTTTGCAGCTGGAGGGCCCCTTTGTTTCCCCTTGCAGTTTCCAAAAACCACAAGCAGCTGATGTAGTGATACCACAGCCCAGGCTCCCACAGTGCAACATATAGAGAGGAGAAGCCCTGCCTGGGCTACATCTGATGATCAGAGCAGGCTCTCTGGAATTCATCTGTCACTTAGGTAACAGAAGTGAGAGGAATCCTCTGCTTCCTCAGCAAAGCTGTTCTGCTGATATGCAGTTAGGTAGAGGCTTGTTTGCTTTGAGCCTGCAACTGTCCCTGCCAGCCACTATTTCTGTCTTGCCAGCCTCAGACCACTGCGATAAGCACAGCTTGATTCCATCTTCATGTTCAGAGACCCTGATTGGAGACCTGTAGACAGGTTATCTCCTACACAGTAGTGGGTCAGAGAGTACCTTAACCTCATATGAAGAAAAGACAGATGAATTAGAGGCTCTTGTAAAAGGAGCAGTGAGCAGAAAGGCAGCATACTTTGTAGCATACTCTCTATGGCCTTAAGTTGCAATGAAGAACAGCTGGGGAGGCAATGGAGAATTGAAGCCACCCAGGTCAGCTGAGGAACTCTATCCCCAAAAACCCCACAGTTGTGTTACACGTGATCCTGGACTGAGCCACATTCCCTTCTCTGACATTTCCCAGGTGACCCGCAAAATCCACTGAGCTGTTGTCACCAGCTGACAGATGCTTGCATCCTCCTGTGCTCACTCCACTCTTAGCACCCTTCTGTTCCCAACCTCAGGCTTTTAGCAGGTCCTCCTGACTTACCAATAAAACCTGCCACCTGCTTTACCAATGGAAAGAAATAGCCCCATCTTTCTTCCTGCTGTCAACCACTAGTACTGTCCTTCTCGCTCTGCCATCGAGTCTTACCTTCAGCATGGCTCAATGTGAGGTGCAGAAGGCTGGAGAAGAGCAAGCCCCTCAGTAGGCTGGTTTTGGTGTGTGCCATGCTGTACAGCCCTAGCTTGCAGGGGAATTGCAAAGGAAACAGAATAAGCGGAGTCACAGCCCCACTGGGTTAATATTGAACCAGAATGAAGAAACAGGACTCCAGAGGTCATGGTGTGTCAGGGACAGTGGGACTGAGGCTCCTCTCATCCCTCCTCTATTGGCATCTCTCTCTGCCTTCAGAGCATCTTCATTTTCTTCCTTAATTAACATTGCATTTCATAACTGGGAAGATGGCATGAGGAGTGAGAGGACAAACTTGTCCCACGGCACAGAGAGAACTTGGGCTGGCACAGAGAGGAGCTTGCTCCTTTTCCCTCCCCTTGTTCTCATGCAGCTCTTGGCACCATCACTGCCTCCCCACCACACTGACTCTTCTCAGAGACCTCTTCTCTAGTAGCCTTGCACGCAGCAAGAGAGCTCCTTAGCCATTCCCAGTCCTTCTCTCTTTAGCTGCAAGCTCCCCTGCTTCTTCCTAGGGTTCAGTTGTCTTTTCTCCCTGCAGTTATCAGCAAGCTCAGCCACAGCTACTTTGGCACCAGAACACAGAGTTTAAGTCTCCCCCTTCTCCCTCCCCAATGCCAAAGGAGCAGAAGGGGTAACTTTGACAGCTCATTTGGAATTTAAACAGTTAGGTCAGCACTGCCATTGGCAGTGCATACTTCCCACTGCCTTAAAATTCCCAGCTGAGTGGAGGAGGATGAAGCTGCATGAAGTTTGGGCTTCCCCTTTTATTCCCCCACAGTAAAACACAATAAAATACATCCAAAAGGAAACAGAAGCTCTGATGAGCAGGGAGATAGCATACTCAAAACCAGGCAGGAAAACAAGGGATTCCAGAAGCAGGGAGGCAGGAATTGTCTGGATGTTATGACATCAGCTAATAATTCAAGAACTTGGCTACAAGAGCCAGGAATTGTATTTCTACAGCAAGCAGAATATTGGCAAAGTGAAAAAACAGCAGAAAGCAGGGCAGGGTGGGGGTAGTTTCAGAAACTGCCACATGGCACAGAAGCACTTTCTGCCAGCAGGGAGCATGTTTTGTGCTGTGCCTCTGTGCAGCAGATGCATCTGTAATGTTTATCTCCATAGAAGGAGTGCAAATATTAGCATTAGGGTGGCTGAGGAATGACTCTGTGGCCACTGGTACAAAGAGCAGTTGCAGAGGCTCCCTCCTTCATATAAGAGTATTTCCTGTTCTCATCCACACACACCTCTACCCCTTCGGATTCTGGAGAAACACCTTTAGGAACGGCTGGGATGCCCTGGGTGGAGATGACCTGGGTGCAGGGGTGTATGCATGGAATTAACCACAACCTGAGAAACATCCCATGTTACTTAGGCAGAGAGCACAGGCGGGGACAGGAAGGAGGCATCAAAGCACAAACAGGTTTCGTGAGAGTGGTCAAGTCAGAGCTGCTGCCATGTCCTACACAGCAGTCACCTCCACTCCTTGGTGTGAGATGGGGCACAAACAGCTTCCAATATTCTCAGTCACTTTTTTTCATTCCTGAATCTCTCTCTGACTCTTTTTAATAACCAGGCAGCCCTTACATTGCAGCTTAAGTCAACATTGTTATGCTTATGCATAGACTTTTATCATCTTCTTGTCTTTCCTTTAAAGGAAAGGTGTTAGCACCTTCCCTGGTACCATGCAGTATATAAGGCTAAACATAAGCAATGCTACAATACAACAGCTACACTTGGTTATCAGAGAGGTATGATTATCTTCTAATACTTATCTATGCCACCTTCCTTTAGTATTACTTCTGTTCTGGTTCCTACATTCATTTTGTTGCTTAAGCACTTGTTTATAAAACCCTTACTGATGATTCTGTCACTATGTCTGGCTGGTTCTTTTCCAGTTGCTGTTCTTCTTTCCCTCTGTGACACAGGACAAACCTACCTATCTGGGCAACTAGGTTGTTGACCGTAACTGCTGAAACCTTTTATCTCTTGATTACTCAAGGTTACATCCATGACTTAAGTTTCTACTATTTCTTTACATTGGTTTTGCTTTGTAATTGAAGATTTTCACTACACCCTGGAATACTTCCCAGCCCTTCCTTGTATCTTAAATCAATGTTAGTAATTTAAGATGCTGACTGTTCACATTGTGGCCTTTTCTCATTCTGTAATGTGCCTCTAGGGCTCCTCTCTGTTTCTCCCACTGCTGTGAGTAGCCTCTGCAGCAGCACAGCATGCATAAGCTATCACCTCTTCAGGGGCTTTGACTTCCACTGCTCCAACATTTAACTCTTCCAACTGTTCACCAATCCTGTAAGCAACTTCTCATAATTTCATTTTCTTTCTGCCATCAGCCACACATGAATGATGGATACTATTTTCTTTCTTATGACAAGAGAGTTAAGATTCATATCTTTACCATCCCGGAGTTCTGGCTTTTAACATAGCTGGGAGTTTTGAACTCTTTCCCTCTATGTGTTGGCTGTTCTTTTTAAGTGAAGAAAGCCTTTGACAATTATTCTTTTCCTATGTAACTGATTTTCCAACTTCCAGGGATCAGAATATAGAAAGTTTGGCATTGGCCCATTTTCTTGGGCCTTTATCTGCTCTGTGATGGTGAGTTTGCTGGTTCAATAGTTGGGGTACTTACCAATATGTTTCTGAAGTGAGTTATACAGTTTGATCACAGTTTGATTAAAGTAACATTTTCGTTACAATCACAAAGATGAAATCCCCATCCCCTCACCCAGGGGTTCCTCTGGCCCTGGGGACAGGAGAGCTGCCCAGTGGGGAGGCCCTTAGGACCCAGAGAATCATCCCCTTCCCTTGCAGCCTGCTGCTGCCTTTTCATTCAAACACCTTGGTCAGGTTTAAGCCAGTTTACAAGATGGCCAAGGGCTGAACCCTGGCCGTGGTGTGAAGTTTAAGTGTAACGCTGAAGTTCACGTGCATGCCTGATAGCTGGTGAAGCCCTGCCAGTGTGAAGGACCCTGATCATCTGACAGACCTGCGCACTCACCACCCCACAGTGCTCCAGCAGCACCCCAAAGCCTTGGTGGAGCCCTGCCAGCACTGTGGACCCACCAGCCAGGGGAGCTGGGTGCTTGCTGCCTGAACCTGTAAGGGTAACCAGAGCACAAGATCTGCAGCCAGCAGGGTGATCCACGTGTCTGCTGCCCTGAAGCACCATGACCATCTGCCCTGTCAGGCAGCACACTGTGACTGTGCCCCATGCCAGCATATGGGACTAAGCAAGTACCCATCCTTTTCCTTGCTACCCTTCTTCCCGTAAGGCATTTCTCACCAGGATGCTGCCACCTACACCAAATGTAATGCACTGGTGCAAGTGTTTGTTACGGATCCCAGTAAAAAAAGGCATTCAGAGCCCACAATGTAGTAATTAAAATAACATTTACCACACATAATACCAGAAAGGGTAGAGCATTAAATAATCCTACACCCCTTCAGATGCTGCAAACACCAAGCTATACAGCATCAGACGGTGTCTAGTCAGGCCATGTCAGGCCTGTACAGATCCTATCCACGCTGAGGTTCACCAGCATCATTGTCTTCAGGCTTTTATAGGATTTTCTTAGTGGTAAACAACTTTATTCACCATTTTACTGTCAAGGAAAAAGTTGTTCACATAAGGACACGGTGTTTCTAAGATAAAGACAAAGACACAGTGGTGGCATCATCACCAGGTGCCCAGTGGGAGTCACTTACGGGGTCGTCAGTCAGGATTAGCCAGCTGAGTTTATCTTGCAGCCAAGTGATACGTGCAGCACAGCACAGACCTGCCCCCACCTACTCAGCACAACTGTGAGGTTAACCATGTTTCTCTGAAGACCTCCTAATTCATAATTGCTTGTACTATTTCTCCCCATTACCTCAGAATAAAGAAGCAGGTCAGCTGTTTAGGAAATAGGAGCCTGGGTTCTCCCCTTCCCTTCCCCCCCATTGCTCCCCCTTCTCCCCCAGTTCTGGAGTGACAGAGGGCACATGCTTCAAACACAGCACACAAGCCCAGCTCCAGTACGAACATTGCAACTGTGTCAATATTTGAGTTTGGATAGGCACTAAAAAGGGAACAGTAGGAAGCACTGAAGCTTCAAATACGAGCCCCACACATATGTCTGTGCTCCAAGAACTCAGGACAAAGACTCATTTCATGTACCCTCTGACTTTAAAGACAATAGTTAAAAATAAGGACATGCAAAGGTTTATCAGCTGAATTCACCTTCCATCCTCACTTCACGTCAAAGTGTCATGGATATCTATCACTTTGCCTGCAAACTGGTCTAAAAAGTTTATAGGGAAAAAAAAGTTTAGCAGAAAACTGCAAAGAGCAGCTTTTCAGAGTGTCACATGACTGCATTCATAGCACCCCAAAAGAAACTTTGATAATGATGTTTCCCCTATAGTTTCCTCTTGTGCAATGGGCATAAGAAGCCCAGAGAATTTAAAGCCCCTAAACAAAACTAAACAAAAAATTTTTGGGAAATGCAGATATTAGAGAAGCACAAGACAAAGAGCAAGAATAGCTAAAACTGAGGATGCAGCAAATGAAAGTGGTGTTTGTATAACACATGAAAAGAGAGTGCAGAGTGGGCAAGTCTGAAAGACCTGTTAGATTTGGTATTGTCAGTCTCTTCCTTTGAGGGCAAGTTCACATGGCATTGGAAACTGTGCACTTCCTTCCTGAAATGGGATCAATTTCCATCAGCATGTCTCAGTTGGCAAACAGGCACTGAAGAAAGTGGAGCAGAGGGAATATTGGGGTGTAATTGTGGTGGTGCTGCCTTTTAGCTTTTTGGTGCAGGACAAGGAAAGAAGTGGAAGAGAGGAAGCAAGAATGTGAGAAAAAAACCAGGGGAAACAGATTCATAAACACAACTTGAACATGGAGAGGAAAGGGAAAATCTTTCAGCTGGGGACAGTGAAAATTGCACTGTACAATGCTGTTTGTACAGCAAGACAAAACTACCCTTTTCATGTCCTCAGACAGACTGTCCAAACACTGTAGGGCCAGGAAGCTGGCAACAAGCAAACCAGGCAACAGTGGAGAAGGAACATGCAGCCCTATCTCCAAGGCAGGACTTTGCTTCTGCTAATTGTGAAAAATGCTCTTCATATTACAAGATTACAGTAATGTCTGGCATCAGTATCACCTTCAAATGATCAGAAATGCTGCTGAGCTCCAAGAGTAAAAGCCCAGGAAAGCACCTGAATAGCAAGAATTAAAAAACTGTGAAAGGGAGACACTGTTCAAAGTTGCTGCCTTCCCGACAGTGCAGTCACTGAGACTGTAACAGGCAGAGCAGAAGCATCACTAATGCTGTGTCTTCTCTAAGGAGTTATTCCCATCAAGAGCCAGTGCCTCCTCTGTACCAGGACTGGCATGTGACATGTGTAGACTCACAGCTTCGAGGAGCAGCTACTGCAAAGACACACATTTACACAGGCAGTTACCTCCAAGACTGCTAATGCTGCCTGGGGATGAGCACAGGGCCTTGTTGCTAACAGAGAGACAAGAGAGCTAATTTTTTTGTTGTCTTTTTACCTCATTTTAATAAGTACAGAAGATCATCCAGGGCAGGCTGGGATAGTCGGGTACCAGTCTCAATCTCCACCACTTTGGCCACGCTCCTGGGTGACGACCATGTCACTCAGCGAGAGCAGTGGGCCTTGTCATGCTGCGTGCACTGGAATGGCTGCACACCCCACGGTGGGGGAACACACGGGCTTGGAAGCTCCCCTCTGAACTATAGCTCTTGCCACGCTCCATGTGCAGGAAGAGCTTGTGGCCAGAATGGACAAAAGGGTGCTTCTTGAGGTGGCAGAGCTGCAGAAAGGCTTTACCATGCTCCCCACAGCGCTACCTGCACTTGATAATCTCCTTCTGGGACAGAGCTTTAGGTGGGGGCCTGGGCTGTCAGAATGATTCTCCACCAGCTCTGTATACTCCTCCTGCCCCACAGGGCCCTCGAGTGGGCCCTTTCCCCCATGCTCTGGGGGTGCCAGAGTTTTTGAAAGCTTTGCTTTCCTTCTTGCAAATTTCTACAGTCTCTCTTTCTGAGGGGCTGGGCTGCTGGGATTCCTGCCCAGCTGCCCTGCCACCACAGTCCTGCAGGCACTTCTGGAGCTGGCTGGCCAGAGCATGTGCCTTGCATGGCTTGCCAACCAAGTGAGTGCTGAATCGAACCCCACTTGAGGCAGGCAACACATCCAGGTTTCCCAGACTTGGCTCTTTACGCCCCATCTCCACTTTTTCTGCTGCAGAGCTGGGATCCACACCATTGACCAATTCTTCCTTGCACCTGCCATTGGCCTTAATGGTTGAGATGGGCTCGAGGTGCTGATTCTCAGTCCCCAGCAGCTCAGGTTGCCATGGCTCACGTTTGGAAGCTGTGCTTTCCACTTCTTGCAGCCTGTGGAAACGTCTGGTGGATGGCCTGCTAACAGGGACATGGAGGACTGTGGTTTCATCAGCTACCACCTTGGAGACATCAGGGTCCCTGCACAAACAGAACTGTGGGGTGTGAATTAATGCTGGCTGTTGTTATACGGCACGATTGCTGCTGGGGAAGAGGAACACGAACATTGGAGACAGATACTCTGACGTGCAGCAATCGTGAGGCTCTGCCATGAGAAACACTGCTTTTACGACCTTTCTTCTCTCCCTGCTGGGCTGCCAGCCCCCAGACGGGACGGCGGTGCCGGAGGGGCCGCGGGGCGCACACTGCGGGCACGGCTGCAGGACCGCGCCCCGCGCCGCCTGGGGCGCTCCGGCCGGCGGAACAGGGCGGGCGGGCGGAACGGAGCGGGCAGGCGCGCCCGCTGTCGGCGGGCGGGGCGAGGCGGGGCCGGGCCGCTCCCCGCCGCTCCCCTCCGCTCCCCTGCGCTCCCCTGCGCTCCGCTCGGCTGCGCTCGGCTGCGGCGGCGAGGCCGCGCTTCCGGCGGGGGAGGAGAGGCGGCGGCCGCGGCGGCTGCAGGTACCGGCACCGGCAGCGGCACCGGCGGGGAGGCGGGAGATGCGCCCGGGAGCGCGGCCCGTCCCGGGGCTGCCGGCGCGGGGAAGCGGCCCGGCGGCGGGGCTGGGGCTGAGCGGGCCGGGGCTGGGGCT
>JAWWTY010000156.1:24629956-24685747 GCA_035222235.1 Margarornis squamiger
TGCGGGGGCGGTGCGGGCTGGGCCAGGCCGGGCAGGGCCGGGCAGGGCAGGGCTCGGCTCCTACGGGCACGGCCGCCGGGCCCGTCCCGCCGCCCCGGGGGCTGCCCAGCCCCGCCGTGCCCGGCTGCCCCGGCTCGTACGTGTCCCGCCCGCCGGCAGCAGGCGGGTACTACGGCAGCCTGGGGCTTTGTTTTAGCAGTGTAAATAGAAAATCTGCGAGTCACGTAGGTGAGTCTGGGGGCTGGCTCAGGGCTCTGGCAGGGGCCCGGCCGAAGATGGGAGGAGGAGCAGGAGCAGGAGCAGGAGGAGGAGGAGGAGGAGGAGGAGGGCAGGCCCAGGCCCAGGCCCAGGCCCAGGCTGTGCGTGCCCCGCTGCCCCACACGCTCCCCCGTGCCATGGGTGGGTCCTGCTCGGCGCCGGGAGCAGCCTCTGCCCTTTGTGCTGCAGCCCCGGCGAGGACACCCGGAGAGCTCATTTGGCTCTCGGGCCCTGCGGGGAACCACCAAGGGGAGATTGCCTGCTGGCCGGGGTGGGTTTCCAGCGGGACGGAGGTGGCCTTCAGCAAAGGGGTTGGGAGAACTGTGGAAGGAAGGCTGCCCCATTAAAAAGCTGTTACAATAGTGCAGGATGGAAAGAGTTTCCCTGAGCAATAGCGTGTCTGGCCTGCGTTATCTGATCACAGTGAGCCAGACAAAGCCGGTCTGGCTCCTGACCCTTAGTTTTTTTCAGCGTAGTACCAGGGTAGTGATGCTCTCCGTGGTGTCATCAATCTTGATTGTGAGGGGAGGCTTGCACTGGACTTTCTGTGTGAGTCTTGGTTCTAGAGCTCAGTCCCGCAAGTGAGTACTCAAAAAGTCGGCTGCTGAGTAACTGCTCCCCTTTCTTGCTTGGTTTTAACACTGTAGCAAAGTGCAGGGAACTGGATTGATGTGTACAGAAAAACAGACAGTTGTGCATATGAACCAAAGCTGGGAGGAGGTGTGGATGGCAGCAGAGTCAGAAAAATATTTCCAGAACTCGGGTTGCTTTGAATCTGACAATTGCTTGTTCATCTGGCACAGAAGAAGGGGCCACGTGGCTTTTGTAATTCTTTATTGTAAGTACGGGTGCAGGATGTGGTAATGTATGCGTGGTCGTATTTTGAAGTGTAGATTTCCTTCTGAACTGATAGTACATCTGGAAGAAAACCAGGAAAAGGAAACTGCCAAGCAAGTGTAACTTAGGAGTAAGTGGTGGAAAAGTAGTGAAACTGAAGTTGCAGAAAAAAATAGTTTGCATGAGCAGGATCTCCCAAGACTTTCTAGATATAAATGAACTCGTCTTCCGTGGGTAAATTGTGGTGGAATCTTGTATAAGGAATCTCCAGATCAGAATTTGTGTGAAAATTGTATTTTAACAGGCTGAGTTTTCTCTCCTTTACCAGAATGTGCTGTTTTCCAAAACATCTCTGCTATCGAGAAGGTTAATCTTTATTACACAGCAAGTGTTCATGTGCAGTGCAGGTGCAGAAAACATACTTAAATGGTTGGAAAAAGGAAACAGTTGGCTCTTTAGAGCTTGCCAGTAAGTAAATGGTTCTCATATCAAGTGTGATTCTTTAGTTTTTAAATGTTTGACTAGACTTTTTACTTTTTAAAGCAAGTTTATTTTTTTTTACCTTAGGATTTGCTATACAGGGTGTACCACTTGCATCTTGTCATGACATTTATGTAAAATAAATACAGTTCTTAAATTGAGTGAAACATGGGGAGATGCTGTGTCTTTCCAAGGGGTAAGGAAGGTTTTGGCAAGAGCACTCTCCACTGGGCTTTTTTTCCAGTGTAGATCCTACTAATGACTTCCTTCTTCCACATGGTGCCACACTAAGATTAATTTTTGCCTCAGGGGAAATCCCCTAGTGCTGTTCAATAAGCTGCTCTTCTGCCTCTGATGAAGTGCTGCAAGTTGACTGTGAAGCCAGGTGGTGATCCGTGTAGGGAAAAGTGAGGACACTTGGCTTCTTGCTGGCCCTATGACAGTACCATCACTGCTCTGCGGGAGGATTGGGATTTGGTCCCTAAGCGTTTCAGGACCTTGCTTTGGGGACAGGGTTGCTACTGGGCATCCCCAAGAATCTCACAGGAAAGGCATCTCAATGGTTGGTCTTCTCTCCCCACCAGGGCCGGGAAGTCCTTGAGAGCTGGGGATACTGAGAGGTTGCCTTGGAGGGGTATGGATGCATCCTCAGCATGCGTGATGGCTTTTGAGGCTGCTGAGCTGCTGTGAGAAACACTTTAAGCTCGCTGAGTCATAGAAGTCAGTGCCTGCCGTTACCATAGAAATCGGATCAGCTGCCATGGGTGGGGAGTCCTTGTCCCTTGGCTCCCCTGCTGCGTGGTTCTGGCATGAGCTCACGGTGCAAGGCAACCTGATTTCTTACTTCTTGTCCCATCGAGATCAGAAAAGGTCAGGCAACTCCTGCAGCTCTTACTAGAGGTCAGGGACTAATTTTGCTTGGGTCTTTGTTTGTTTGCAGAGGCAGCGTTTGTGTGATGTGCTGTCTTGGTGATACAGTGTATCATTCTTTCATATTTTGGGAAATACTACATTTGATGAGCTCCCAGCCTTTTGGGAGCCCCAGAGAGGTGAAAACTGGTTGCAAAGTGGTGACTAGCAGAGAAGACAGGAAGTAATAAGCTTGGAGTGATCCAGAGGGAGAGGGCAGACATTGAGTATCCAATTTCCTGTGCGCTCAAAACACATCCTCAAGCTTGGTCACAAATATAGACCTGAGAATGGATGTGATGCCTTCCAGAGCTCAGTCTCTCACAGGTTTTGTCCTCTGTGCTTGCATCTGAGTGACTGTTTAATTGTTTTCTTTGGATAAAAGAGATACACATTCAAGCTCTAGAAATGGGGAATGCAAAACATGTTGCCCCCTCTCAGTTCTGCTAAAGGAAATAGCTTTACTCTGAATATACTTCTCACACAAAGGCATTGTGCCTCCTCAGATCATCTTTGAACCCTTTGGTCTCCTGATAATGCAAAATAAGCACAAGCCTGTCTGTGAAAAGTGAGCCTTCCTGTGAAACTTACAGATTCTTGGGGGTGCAAGGTGTCATTTCGTTTTTCTACAGTTCATCTTGGCTTGGTGCCTGTTGACCACTGAATTACTGTCTTTGTGGTCTGTGTGAGCAATGCAGATCTTTGTAGTTGTCCTTTCCAGTGTTTCCTTACTTCCCGGACACTGACTTCAGTGGATAACAGCTGTTTCCCCAGGGTTGTCCCTAAGAATTGGTACCCTCAGGAGGTGCTATATTGTTGTACTAGCTCAGTCCTGGCTTTGATAAAAGTAAGAAATATTTGCAAATAGCAAGTGCACTGAGCTTTCTTTTTCTTGGACTCCTAATTCTTTGTTTTCCTCAGTATTATGCCGAGCTTAGTGAAAAATACTCATTCTGGCAGTATGGCTTTAAATGAAAGAGGTGATTGCTTGCTGCTTGCTGTTAGTAGGAGAAAGGATTTACTGGGATGCTGAAAGAAGATGAGCATTCTGTGTATTGTTCTCCATGTCTTATTAGCTCAGCCTACAAAATCCTGTTTTAAGATGCTGTTCGCTTCTGTGTTCAGATCCCAGCGCACTGAATCACCCACTTCAGTGTTATTGAGAGCTCTGGCTCTCCCTTATGGGGAGAAGGAGAGGGGTGACTCCTGGGAAAGCTTCCAGGACTGGGCCAACTGTGGAAACAGCTGGGCTTTGTGCCAGCCCTTTGGAGGGAGTGGGAGCTCGGAGCTGGTACAGTGAGTGTGTCAGGCAAGGGCTGGTATAGCCTGTCGTCTTCCTCAGTGTCTTGGTGCTGCTTCTGTTTCAGGAGAGAAACTACTTTGTACAGGGCTGTGGTCAAGCAGAGACTCACTGAGAGGGTTGGTACAGCTCCTGATGTCTTTTTATTAGCAATTGTCGTGGCTGTGGTCGTGACTTTGAGGAGGAGTTCCTGAATTAAAGATAAGGAAGTATTTGGTGAAAATCAATGAGCAGATGAAGAGCCTTTGTGGAGAGGTAATTTTGCCATCTCTCTCTCATCTAACAATCTCTGTAGTCCTTGTTCTAGACGCTGCGAAATAAACTGTGGTATTTGGGGACCATGGCTACAGACCCACTCTCGGAGCTTCAGGATGACCTGAACTTGGATGATACCAATCAGTCCCTCAGCCAGCTCAAACTGGCCTCCATAGATGAGAATAACTGGCCAGCAGATGAAGCCCTTGCTTTTCCCAAATCAGGTAAGTATCCTGCTTGTTTGGGAGCTGGGTTTTGGCCAAAAAGCAGTTATTTGTCCTGCAGCATTTTGGTAATATCTACATATACAGAGAGCCCCAGCTCCATTTAAAAGCTTTATAGACACATTAAACTTGCACCACACCCAAGTGAATCAGCCTTGATATTGAACAGCACTAAAAAGTGCAGAGCCAGCTGATGTAAATACACTCTTCTCAGTCTGTGCCTGACTACATTTTGGTGCTGACAGTACAGATGTGCTGTAAATCCTTGAGTGTCCTCTGTTCTGGTCTTTTGCAGGATAGTTTGGCCTTCTGGACTGGAAGGGTCTTGAACTTCCATGTGGGAGGTGGGGCTGGAGATCTGAGTTGTTACTCTGAAATCCTGTGCAATGGACTGCTGCCCAAAGAGGTCAGGGAAATTAGCTCAAGGGCATGCATCAAGAGTCTGATGTTAAGATCTTTCTTCTCTAAAAGGGGTTTTGTCTGTGTGAACATTTGTGACGTATCTGAACAGTCATTTGAGGGAGTCTGAGGGACACACCTGGACCTCATAGGACTGACAGGACTCTTCTGAAGTCATTGCTGCTCTTGTTCACTCAGAATTTCAAAAAAGGTTTTTCAAGGTGTATAGGTGCATACATTAGTCCCTCCCATGTAGAACTGCCATGTTTTCTCATACCTCTTATCCCTTTTGTACCCCTTGCTACGGTGCTCCAGATCCTTCTTATAATTGCTTGTTCCTTGTGTTTTGTGCAGAGGACTCCAAAGGCTCCCCGGAGCCCGTCACTCACCTGCAGTGGGATGATCCCTACTATGATATTGCCAGGCACCACATTGTGGAAGTAGCAGGTAGGGGTCTTTCTGTTTTCTCCTTTGGAAGCCTATTTGCAGCCTGGCTGAGAAAGGGCCTTTCTGATGTGCTCTAGGGGGTATCTACTGTTTGCCAGGCCCAATGGCAATGACAGGTGGCACCATAAAGAGAAGAAGCACCAAACTTCTTGAATGTTTGTGATATGTGTAATTTTCTATTGTCCTGAGTTAAAGTTGCATTCCGTTTTGGCTTTTGCTGTCTTGATTATTAGTGGGAGTCAGTTGTTTTTGCTGAATTATTTTAGATGTGGCCCTTGACTGTATCCTGAGCACAAATGTGATTTTTACATGATAGTGCCACAGAAATTACCTAGTTAAGCAATACAGCTGTGAGATCCTCAGTTGACTGAGTAATCCACAGTAGGTGGCAACTCTCATATCTGAATGGCCAGAACTTACCATCCTGTCCAGAAACAGCATGTACAGAAATCTGAAATAGGGAGAATAGGCCCTTGTTCCACTGCAAGGAAAGACCTTTCAGGGTCACAAGCATTTGGATTTTCTCCATGTTGTTGTCTTGTCCATATTACTGTATTTACACTAATCCTTGGTGATGTACTGCTGCGACCTGCATAAGAAAGAGTTTTGGGGTATTTATTAGGTTGAGTTGCTGTGGTAGGCCTGAGGGAAGGGTAAGCCCCGTTTATCTTGTGTTCTTTGTTTTTAAAAAAAAAAGAAAAAAACACCTTTTGAACCTATTGTGACTTGCTTCACACGTCCTCCTTGATTATTTATAGCCACCTCCTATCTCTCCTACTGCCACCTAGTATTCCTCCTATTTCTCTGTACCTTGGTCCCTGCCCCACGTGTGAGTTTGCAGTGAAGCAGAGGCACAAGCTGGAGTCCTCCTGATTTAGGGTTGTTCTGCAGCATGTTTGACCACAAAAGGAAGAGTCTCATGCACTTACTTTGGTAAGAGTTGTCCTGACATCATTCTTTTCTGGGCAGTTTTCTAGAATGAACTTGCTTTCTCCTAATCTCTCATGTTTCATTGTTTGTGGAACAAAATTATAATGGCAAACTCAAAACTTTGTTGTCTTTTGTCTCCTGCTCAGGTTGACAGGCCAGATGTTTAACATTTGGGCCATTATGTCTTAGAGATTCACCAGAAGTGCTTTCATTTGTAAATGTGTTACTAACCTTTTCCATGGGGCTGGAGTTTCAGGACTGTGGTTTATAGGAGTCTGCACTCTGGTCTCCCTGCTGCTGAAACTGGGAAGAGACAGATGCATGCAGTCCACCATTTCAGTGATAGTAGCTAGAATATTTGAAATGGGAATGGCAGAGGTAACTGGTGTTTCAGGACTCTGGGAATGAGTGAGTTGAATGATACTGATGTTTGCTTCAAAAAATGTACTAAGCAGAGAGTTTAGATCAGAGACATTGATAAGACTGGAATGTCAGCCCAAGTCAAGGATATAGTTTGTGTGCTGCCTCCTGACATAAGCACCACTCTTTCTGGGGGATTTCTGTTCCAAGGTAACTTTTTTTTTCCCCACAACCTCTCTGAATGGAGAGTGGAGATATGTCTCAGTGGCTGTTGGAAAGTAGCCATTTGACACTGTCTAGAATAGCAAATGAAGAATTATCTTGCTTCCTGCAAAGATTTCAGGGTGGTATGGTGGCTGGCTGGGAGCTGTGCCTGCATTCTGAAAGGGATCTCTTCCCTCTCATGGTTTAAATTTGTATTTCTAGTAAGCCCTTTGTCACTGCAGTGTCTCTGTATAGTGCAGAAGCAGCTCAGAGAAGCTTCAGTTCTTGGCAGTTGCTGGCCAATTTTCACCAGTAGCTGATGGATCTGAAAGCACATGATGGTCCCACACATGGAGTGCAGTGTCATTCCTTTCTTGGCATTGGGAGAGCAAGGAGCAGAGCTCCAGAAGAGAGGATTTGCTGTCACACAGTTTTGAGATTTGCTGGTGTCTCATCTCCTGGAAGGAGGATTTATGAAGTTGATCAAAGCGGCCCCAGTTGTAATCTGGACTCTGGGGTGAAGCTGTTCAGTTTTCTTGGTCAATGATTAATAATTTTAACTGCTAAGAGAATCAGATAGGGTAGCGTTCTCTGGGCTGTTGTTGGAGGCAAACAATTTGGGAAAATCTGGAAAAATCCTATTAGAAGTAGCCTGGAGAATAGAAGTCTCGCTGAACGATTAATATGAACCTGTTGGATCTGGCTCTGCTGACAAGTTGTTGATGGTCAGCACCTTCAGGTGCAATGAATGCTGGCCATGCTGAGCCTGAAACAAAATAGCTACACCATGGTTCTTTTGTAAATATTAGCAAATGGCAGCAGATCAAGGGTAATTTTATCCATTCTCCTGACTTATTAGCTTTCTGCCCCATGTCCTTCCCTGTTCTGCACTTCAAAGCAGAAAGCATATGGCTAACTCTGTTCCTGCCTGCCCTGAAATATATTCTGGGATGCTGATGCTATTTTGGGATGGAAGCAAAAGGCTGGTTCCCATCCTCGGGCTGAATTCCATGATCCCAGGGTTATCCTCTGTGGTCAGAAAAGGAATTTCTTCTTGTGGAATGGGTGCACAGTGTTAATAACTTACTAAAAGCCAAGTTTTGATGACAGAAAGTTAGCACAGTCATTTTCTAGCTGATCTTAGTTTCTGATTCAGTTCAAGGCAGGCTGGATTTGAATATATTGAATATCCTGGCTCTCTGGCCTAAAGAGTGGAAAGAGTACAGAAAAACATTTTGCAGAATGTGTTAGGAAATAAGTTTTTGATTTTGTTTTTCACTTAAAAATAGTGCAGCAGTTTCATGAAGACTCTCCTTTGTGCCCTATGTTCCTGTCTCTTCTCAGGACTGGGATCTTGCAGGAAGAGGCTGTCCATGGGGAGGGAGCAGGCATGTTGTTGCAGTCCCATGTGGTGCTGTGTTACAGGAAGATGACATTGACAGGCGTCCAGGCCACAGTTATGAGGGAGTACTTGGAACCGGAGTATTGTTGGGAATCAGAATATCTTAGTTTTAGGAAACCTTCTTTTGGTTCTGGGATTCAGTGCTTCTCTGAAGGAAAAAGATGGTGCTCTGCTGATCCTTTCAGACCTGCCTTAAGGTGTGTGTTTCAGGAGTGTTTTACACAGGCTCTGGAGAGGGTCTCTCTGTAGTTTTGCTCTTCTTGACTCTGAGTGCCTCTTTTTGTGAGCATTGTAGCAGTGAAATTCATCTTTACACATGGCTAGAACAGAGGAAGTTTGATTTCACTTCACAAACCACTTCTACAAAGCATGGGGTTTTTTTCCTTGCTGACGTCACATCATTTGGAGGAAACACAACCTTCTGGTTGAAGGCTGTTAAGGAACTATCCCAAATTTCTGTTACATTTATGAGTTTCTGTGTCCTCCTGCTCATTCTTATATGGCAGAGGTGCTGCTTCCATCTTCTTGGTGGTTGAGGCAGACTAGGTGTGACATAACCTTGGCCTGGAATTTTAGCAGAGGTTGAATTGCAAAAATATGGCAGATAGTTATTAACAGTCTGAAAAAGGTCTCCGGAGATGGCAGTTCATACTGGAAACCTGGAGCTGTGTGGGAAGAGCAAGGCTCTTGATAGCTCTGCCAATGTGTTCCTTCCTCATTCTGCTGCCCAGTCTGAAGTACTGGTCTCTTCTTTGTGGTCAATATACAAAGCTATGGCTATGAGGTTCATCAGCACTCCCATTTTACACAATATCTGCCTTGCTTTTTTGGGGAGAAGTAAACTGGGGCTTAATATGTGGATGGCATATGAATTTGGTGTATCAGTGTTCAGGAACGAGACCATTGCTATTTACTCCAGCTATGTAACCTCTGCTCGGAGCATGTTTCTACTGCTTTTTGTGGGAAATCTGGTGCCTCACACGATTAATTGTCAGTCTGCAGGGCTGCCCTTGCAGATAACATGTGATGCTAGTTTGTGTAAGAGCTGTGACTGAAGTGTGAAAACAAGGTGGAGAGCTGGGAGTGTATCTTCCTGCATGTTACTAGATTGAAGCTGCAGTTTCAGCAGCGAATCTGTTTTCAGAGGTGAATCTGGTACCAAACCTACCCAAAAAACATTGTGGCTGGCTGCAGGTGCCAAAGCTGTAACTAGTGCTGATGCTTTGCTGTTGGTGATTGACATGGGGAAGTCAAAATCAGTCTTGGAGCACCAGTAGCTGTTGTTTCTCTAGGCAGGCAAAGGTAGAAGTGGCAGACAGAACTTGTGTTGAAGGTGTGGTGCAGTGTGTCTTTGCTGGCTAATGGAATTGGCAAAGGCCCAGTAGCAAAGGATGACAAGGGTCCTTTTCCTTTCCAGTATGGTACATGATTATTGGCTCAGTTAATACAGGCTGCCTGCATTTCTGATGCTTTTGGATGTAGTTTCTGGCTTTGACCTTTTTTTGGTTTTGTTCTTTTTTTGGTTAGGAATATTTGTATTATACGAAATGATGAGTTGCCTCTGTAGAACCGAGGCCATCCAAAGCAAGCCCAGCTTGTGTACCACATTTCAATGTGCAAGATCAAGGGAAGGGAAAGTATCTAAGGAATTTGAAGTGTCTAAGGGAGACCAAGAGAATTGAGAGTTTTTCCCTAGAGCCCTGCTCTGCTTAGGCTCCTCCTTATAGGCCCACATGGGTCGATTGAGTGTATAGCTGTGAGAGATGGAAAGGGGCTGGCTGTGACAATAAATGTCTTTGTAGACTCTTCCCTGCCCAGAGAAACCTTTTTTCCTTTTTTTTTTTTTTATAATTGGCAGTTTATTTTTTTTTTATTCAGAATCTGCTCTTTCTTTTATTTTAAAAGCTATGGGTTTGTTAAGATTTAAATTGTTCTATCTTCAGGTTGTTAGTGAAGTTTAACTTCTTGCAAAACAGTCTGTGGGGTGTGGTATTCATATGGTAGGATGTTTTCTGTATGCTTCTGAAGTTGTTCAGAGGACTTGACATTCAGAATTAATTGCAATTAACCCTTTTAAAAGTGGCAGTACAGCAGTTGCCATTTTGGTGGCATGGGAAGTGTATCAGTAAGGGCCAGATATTTGACTGTGATTGTAAGAATTAGCTGCAAATTCAAGAAAAAGATTTGGAAATCAGGGATTGCTGTTATTGCCTCTAACTGTTAGATTAGGTTGCTTTGGGGAGGAGCATCCGGGAAAGATGAAATGGAAGGAGGTTGTCTGCTGCAAGATAGCAGCTAAATGCATCCCAGTGGCAATCTGGCTAGACTCTGAGACTACACTCAGGATTACTTTCTGGAAAAGGGTGTGAAGCTTGGCTTTCTATAACTTTTTTTCTGTTCCTCCAGACCAGGGTGCACTTGATGGGGCCCAACCAGGTAGGTAGATTTTTTGTGGCATTAACATTTGGTTCTGTAGATCATGGTATTATTCCTTTAGCATGACCATGGCCTGTAGCTGGACTGTCTCAGGGGAGCCCAAACTTTGCTCAGCCTTAGGCTGCACTGGCAACTTTTCAGGAGTCCAAAGGCTGCACAAAATTGTTGTCTGAGGGCTGCACCTCTGCCTCGGGCACGGCAGAACCATCTGAAACAAATTTGGCATGTGGGCTTTACTTTGGGCACTTTGGGGCTTATGGGTCTCAGTGTAAATCCTGTTCCTCTCCTGTCGTGGTGGTGGCCTGCTTGGACCAGTTCAGTTTGATCTCCAGTTTGCCTTGTTATCATGTGTGCTTTGGAAGTTCATCACGGGATTGCTTCTTATTCCTTCACGTGATCTGCTGCTGCACTCGTGCTAAGCAGCTGGCACTTAAACTGGACTCTATCTGAAAGCAACTGTTACCTGTTTCTTCTCCATTTGGCTGCAGAGATGTTGTGTTTTGGTACCTTGTTCACCCAAAGCTGTGCTAGACTGCCCTGTGCTTGCTGAGCATTTGTTAATACTCTCCAGATTTCAGTCCTAAGCCATAAGAATTTGGGTGCCGGTGCCTTCATGCTTCTCAATGTACATAAAAGCTTATTTTGGTGTGAAATTCTTTCTGCTAAGACCTTCACACAATCCATGGAAATGCTGATTCTCACTGCCTCATTATGTGGACTCTTCTCCCACATTTTCTATGCTCTCAAACATCCTCCCATTTTGCATTCTTTAATCTGACCCTCTATTATACTTTGTATCAGTTAAAGCTGTATTTGTTCACTTGGTAAGACTTCCTGATTCTGGCAGTGAGTTTGGATATTGGCCTATCTAGGTGGAAGATGTCATGTATTAAAATACTTCTATTTTGAGCTCCTTACCTTCTTTTCCTGGAGGGCTAAATCCACTCTGGAATTCAATAGGCAACTAAAATCTACTATACTTAAACACTTCCCAGCTGTGCCATCAACTTGGCAGGAACCTGAAATTACATTAGACAAGTTTTTTACTGACAGTGGCTCTGATAAACATCCTCAGCTTTGTGAAGCTTGTGTAGTAAAGTTCCAGTATTCTGCAGTGGTGCCCTCTCCTTGACCCTGAACTCTTGTTAAATTTGCTGGTTTACCAGTAAAACAAGCTTTTGGTGGCAGGTTTATCCGTCTCCATTCTCTCAGTGTCCAAGTACCAGGCTATCCCCATTTGAATCTTTCATCAAGGTGGGCACTCAGCTGAGGTTACCTGATGAAGGTTGGAGTGAGCAGGGTCTCTGTACTGCAGGTGGGGTGCCTCCAATCATGCCATAAAGGCTAGTGGATATATGTCAGGTTATGTCGTGGATGTATTTCTATTTACCTAGAAATACATAACAGGATTTGCAAGCCAAGCATGTATTTTCTGTGTTGGCTGTGCAGATTCATTTAATAAGGTCCTGCCTCGGGACAGTACTGCTATCTTGATTTGAATTTCTGCTGTGACATGTCCGTAATGCTGCAGGTGTCAGTCTGAAACATTAGCCTTAGTATTTAAACTTCGACGCTTTTAGAAGTTTGGCCCTCCACTGATGGCTTGGAAACACAGCAGTCATTTTCCTTCCTTGTCTCAGAAGTGCCCTGGAAATGCTGCTCTTCAGGCAAGAGGGAAAAAGTGATTTTGGGCCTTAAAAGTACCAAAGCAATGTTCAGGAGAATTAGCATGTCAGTCAGTGCTACAAGTTAATATCTATTTAAATGAGCAGCTGTCTTGTCTGGAGAGGCTTTTCATATTGGCTACTTTCTTGCTCTTTGTTGTTAAAAGAAAAATAATCTGTGTTGCATTCTATAGGAAGGTAGTCTAATTCCACTGTAGATTGAAAATATTGCAAAGTTGGGAGTACTCTGTGAGTACTGGTGGTATATAATTGCTTCTTTGTTGTTTTCTTGTTAACTACTGAGTATTCATCATCTGGGAGAGGTAGGAGCATGAGAAACTGAGTGATTACTTCATGGTTGTAGTTGTGTTTAATGGAAACTTCAGCTATTTGCAAATGCAAACAAGGGGTGAAAACCTAGATACCTAAGATTAATATTGCAAACAGGAAAGTAATAGTGCAAGGGATGGAGCATCTGGGAAAGATCAAACCCGATAAGAGCCTGTTCTTTAGGAGGCAGAGAGGCCACCTGCAGGCAGTTTCCTTCCACAGCCAAGAGTGCATGGAATGGGCATTAGGTTCTTGTTTATAAACTGGAACAACTGATTGTTCTGCTTTGATGCTGAATTTTGTCATATCTGGAGGAACCAGACTGATCAGATGTATGTCAAGTGAAAACAAGATTGGCAGTTGACTGTTTTGAAACTTTCTGTGTTGACAGGCTGAGCTAGTTCAGTGTGATGAAACTGGAGCAAACCCCAGAACTCAGTAGCAGGCATGCTGGTTCCTTTGTAGGTCTCATGCATAAATTCATTCTGATTTGGAAGGCAAAACAGGCCACTCCTTTTTCAGTCATCCAGAGGACTGTGGATTATCTTTTGATGTACTTGATCCTGGACATTGTCCAGGGGAAACATGCCATCTCCCCTTTGGCAGAATCATGGATTGTCTGTTTATTCTTTACCAGCAATCTCAGACCTTTTCACCAAGGCTATATAAGGAACAAGATTCTTGATTTTACACAGGCCCTGCCATAAGCTTTTATGTCATTCCAGATAAAGCTGCTATGTGGTTCCTGACTTGTGACTTGTCAGGTCTGGAAATCAGTGCCCAAGAGCCTGAGATGAGTGTGTGGCCACCCACAACAGGGCATGAACATGGTGCTGTACTGAACACCACAAAGGCCTGCCTTGATCAAGCTTGCAGTCTGCTTCTGGCCCCCAGACCATCCACCAAGATGTGAAATGCAGCCTCTCAGTTAACTGAAGATAGCACCTGTTCTGCATTTAGCATAGAGCTATGATCTGCAAAGATTTATTTTCTTTCTGACCATTCTCTTTCATCACTAGATTCTCAAATGCTACCATCTTCTTGGTGCTTTGTGCAGGCAGGACCCTTTGTCCTCCAGACAGAGACAGATTGGTCCTCAAGACCAGTGGGAGGAGTCACAACATGCCATATTCCTTGTTCAGGACTTTGTAGCCTGCACTTAGTTTTATAGACGACTTAAGTACATTAGACCCAGCCCTAAAGCTCATAGGAAGCTACCAAGATACTCTGGGCTAGGCAGAGAGTGGGCTACCATGGGATATGCAATGTGATGTTGGTCTTGTGGCCTGGCTGTGACTGTATCTGGTTGTTCCAGATGAGCCTTGCATCACTCTCTCCTAGTCCTGCATTCTGGGTCATGCATCCTCCCTAATTGCCCCTTATCTCCGCATGTGTATGTCATTGTGATGGCCTATGCCACCCCCTTCCTGGTCTGTACCTAGTGCTGCCTCAGTGTCCTTAGCTTTTGTAGAATTTCTGGCTTGTGCGCATTGGTAAATTCTGTCTCTTGTGTTGTCTGGTGAGTGACTTGAACATAGAGGAGAAAATAAAAATGAACAAGTAGCAAGAGAATCTGTTCTTCTGACCGACATGGGGGTAAAAGAGGATTAGCAGCATCTTAATGTCATGGCTGGTATGTGTGAGTTCTCTGTCTGCAATTTGCAGCACCAAATGCTCATCTGTTACTAACAGGCAGTGATCCCAGAAACATCAGGTTTGCTGTTCCAAGATCTCAGTTGCTCAGTGGCAAGTGTAGCCAAGCAGTAGTTGAGGGCCAGAGCCCATGCAAAGGTGAGAAAATGGCTGCATGCACTGAATATTGTCAATCCATGTGGGGAAAAGGATTTATTTCAAGAGGAATGATGCACTGAAGGTCTGTTCTGCATAAGTATCGATCCTTGCTGCTTTTCTGTGCTGTTGTCTGTATGAGATGTGCTGTAGGGGAGGAAGGAGCATGCTGTTGAGTATAACCTCAATAGCTCCTTTCACTGTTCCACTCTCTTTCTGTTTGACAAGCAGACACAGCTTTCAGAGCAGGTTGAGTAGCTAAAAAGATGAGAAAACTTTAGACTTTAACCCTTCACTCTAAAGGAACCATTTCGTCTCCACTGCTGCTGAAAAGCAAGTCATCCTTGTGGAAGTGGGTTGGGTGTTGTGTCTGGGAGAGAATCAGACTTTTCCTCAAACTGTATGTCCTGGTTCTTAGTTATCTAAGTCTCTAGTTCCCCTGGCATGTCTGCTAAGCTTGACCATGCACATCTGCTTGGTTTTGTTCGTGGGGCCAAGATCTCTGCTGGCAGAAGGCCACTGACATTGAAGATTTGCTTTGGGGAAAACTTGTCTTGCCTGAAGCCTCAAGTAGTGGCTGTGAGTGTCCTCCTGAGATGAGAGTGCTTTGTGGGTTATTTGGCTCCAATGTGATGGGGACTGTTTTCTGCTTGATTTTTCAAAGAATGCTTTGTTGTGCTGCACTTTGCAGCTCCTTCCAGCTCAGGCTGGGAAAAATCTCTGTGGATGGAAAAATCAAGGAAGCAGTGAAGACCTTACTCTACAATGCCCCTGGAGAATCCAGCAGTCCTACTTGGTCCATCTGTAGAAGAGGCTTAAGATGAAGCTTGCTTCTCATCTCTAGAATGCTAGTGGGACTTCTCTTTTTCTAGGAATTTTTTGGTTTCCAGGGTGTGAAATGGCCTGTGTTCTGTGTGCAGGACTAAGGTTCAGGTGAAGCAAGAAACAGATGCACCAGACTCTAAGCAGTTAATCTGGGACTGTGTACAGGATGGAAGGAGTGGTTATTGTGCTTCTGAGGGGCAGTTTTCCCTGTGCAGCAGGGGCAGTGCCCAGAGACAGTTGCAGGATTAATGCTCTGAGCACTCTGCTCTGTACTTGCCTCCATCCCTGTGTGCCCCAAGGCATCTTGGCTTCCAGTCTATTCTCCCCTTTCAGGGCTGGAGCAGGGATTCTGTTCTCCATTCTCATTGTTGACTTGCCAGGCCCGTGGTATTCAGGTTTCTGCTTCCATACTAGGCCCATGTAATTGCTGAAAATCAGGTTTAGCTTTGCTGGCAGCTGTAGCAAACCAGACTTCTGCCTTGTTATGGTGGTTTCTCATTCTTTCTTTACCCCTTGCTGCCAGCACCACAGTGCAGTCCTTAAACTCCATGTGACCTCTGGAATTTCGTCTGCAGGTGATGACAAATATGGAAGAAAAGTAATTTTGTTCAGTGCCTGCCGGATGCCCCCAAGTCATCAGCTAGATCACGTGAAACTGCTGGGGTGAGTAGTGTCTTAGTAGACTGCTGTTAACTTCTTCAACGTGACCTAATTCTTAGGTGCTGAATTCCTGAGGCCAAATCTATCTGCTGTACCTTCTTTAGCTGGACATGTTCTCCCAAGTGCTCACCTCCATTCCTGGAGATGCTCTGTTATGGCACACAAAAATGAGTCCCAAAGAAGAGCCTCTCTGTAGCAGAGCACAGAGTGAGTTCAGCAGTTGTCTCTTCTCAGGTACCTGAAATTCACACTGGACCAGTATGTGGAGAGTGATTACACATTGGTGTATCTGCACCATGGCCTGACCAGTGAGAACAAGCCATCCCTGAGCTGGCTGCGGGATGCCTACAGGGAATTTGATCGCAAGTGAGTAAGGCTGCAGCAAGCAAGGATATCATATGCTGTTCTGTAGCCTAATATAGGTGATGTTCCCCAGGTCCCCTGTGTGATCATAATTTGCTGTCACTTATTCTCCTCCTTACAGAGGTGGATTGTGGTTCCATGCAGGATGAAACATGGGATAAAAAGTCCTTCTGTAGTTACGTCCTTCAGGCCAACAGGCAAGCAGCAAAACCAGGACCTGCTGCGAGTGTGTCAGCTCCATGATATAATTATTTCTTCCTGATAAGACCGCTCACTGTTTGCCAGTGAATCTTGAAATACAGTAGAACCTGCCCTTAGGCTGCTGAGTGGCCTGACACAGCTACAAAGCATGGGAGAGCAGAAGCCATGGGTGTTAGGGAGTGGTGAGGCTCAGTGCAAAAGGAATGGAGTAGCCAGGGTGCTGTAATCTTGTGGAAAGGTTGGTTTCTCTGCTTAGAGTGCAGCTCATTGTGACTGGGCTTCTCTTGGCAGGTACAAGAAGAACATCAAAGCCTTGTATATTGTGCACCCAACAATGTTCATCAAGACCCTGCTGATTCTCTTTAAGCCTCTGATCAGGTAGGAAGCACTATAGGAGGCTCACCCACGTCCTCACTCTGCGAGGGAACAGTGGGGCCTTCTGAGTGGGGCGCAAGATGAGCCCAGGCTGCCAAGCCTACTCTGGAGTCTTTCACCTTACGCTGTCTCCTGTTTCTGAGCTCACAAATATTTAGACACCAGAAGTACCACTTTGTGAACCCATCGAGTTTGCAGCTCTGTGCTGCTCCTTTTCTATCCAGCCAAGTAGAAGGTCAAGCTCTGCTAATAATGAAAAAGGAAGTGAGAGCATCAGTCCAAATTACATTTAATTCACTGTGTTGCTGAATTTGTAACTTGGTAAAATAATTGAAAGCAAAACTTTCTCAAGCCTACTCTTCTGAACATACAAAGAAGACATCCAGAGTTTTAAGGAGCCTGCTGCTGCTAGGCTCTTATGTGACTTGGAAAGTCTTGGCATCTCCTGGTAAAATAGATGGAGTTGGAGAGCTATGTGGGTGATATTTCTGCTGCTCAGATACCTCCCCTTTTGCCCCATTGATGTCCCTTGAAGACCCCTCTTCTCCTTTTGTCCAAGAAGTCAGTTCTGTTACTGGATTTCCTGATTCCTCACATTCCTACCTTTCTCTTGTTTTTCAGCTTTAAATTTGGACGAAAGATTTTTTATGTGAATTACCTTAGTGAGCTGGAGGAGTATGTGAAGCTGGAACAGTTGGGGATTCCAAGCCAAGTGCTGAAGTGAGAATACTTCCTGTCTCCCACTTGCTTCGGGCTTGTGAGAGGGAACTTTTCTGGAGGAATGGCAAGGGGAAGAAGAGATTGTTCCACTCAGGCAGTGGTTCTGGAGGGAGTGGTGGCAAATTGCTTTAAAGACTGTTATTTCTCTCCATACTCCTTCCTGTGTGTCCTTGGCCCCAGTGCCCAGTTCTGTCTCTGAGTTAAAAATCCCCCTCCAGTGGAGCACTAATCCTGCCCCTCCCACTCACCCCTCGGGGACTTTCTGCAAGATGCTGACTTGAACACTGACCTGGAGCTTATGTTGTGCATCTGCCGTGTCTGGGCACCTGCTTAGCTCACTTTGCACAGTTCAACTTGTCTTTGGGGCTTCTCAAAGTTGCCATAGTCTCAGTCCTACCAGACTGATTCCCTGTCCCACACACACATAAACATCTGTCTCATCACAAGCAGTGCTATCCTGGCTTCCTGCCCATGCTGTCATCCTCAGCTACTCCAACTCTTGATTCAGGATTGATACTCCTTTCTCCCTGCTTTTTTTCCTGGCAACCAGATGTTTGTTCTTGTGCTCTAGAGGTGTCTGTCCTGTTTTTGCATAGGTGGAGTCAACCACACTAGGCCAGAACTTTTACCAGTGGGTGTACAGTGCTGGGTTCATGCACTTTCTGGGAGGTGGAATGGCTTTTTACTTGGCTGTGTTTTGCTACAGATATGATGAATACCTGAGATCCCTGCAGAAACCTTTACAAGTGCCCCAGAAGCCAACACTCCCACGGCCACTGCTGCCAAATCAGCAGTTTGGAGTCTCGCTCCAGCAGTGAGTATCTCTGGACTGTGTTGCTTTTGTCCTGACTTGCTTGATAAGACATCACTGTATTTATAACTGAACAGTAGCAAAAATGGCTGTGAAACTTCTTGCAGTTCAGACTTCTGACAAAACTTAAATCATTTTCCTTGAGGAACTCTGTGCTCATTTCTGGATCCTTATTGACTCAGTTCAGTTCCACCCTCTTGATCCCCAGGTTACATTGTTTTTGCAGCTAAGGGTCACTAAGGGAAGAGCGACATAAAGGCCATGGGGACAGCTTTATGGCACTAGAAACTTCCTTTTAAGCAAAGCAAATCTGTAGGAGGCTGATGGAGGTGTCTTTAAGGCTATGCTGTTTTGATTGAGAAGTGCTGCAGATCTGTTTCTTTTTTTTTTTTCCAAATCATAATTTCTATTTGAAAAGCACTTCTATTCACCCTTGTACTGAATCCCACTCCCCATTCCTGCATAGTGACACAGGCAAACACAGACACTGGCAAGGGCTAGTGATACTGAGTAAATGTTGAAGGTATTTTTAACTTTGATTTAAAACTTTCAGTTTCTCCCTGAAGAATGAGGAGGAGCCAGTATTATGTAGCCAGACAGATCCTCTGAGGCAATCTGGGAACACATTCTCCGGCTTCAGTACATTTCCAGATGGTGTTTCCTGTGGTGCTGTGTGCCTGAGCTTGCTAGCCTGAGAGGGGGGAACAGCTCCATGCTATCAAGTGGTCTGGACAATGAAATGTGAAGGTGGCAGTGAATACCTTGGCATCACTAGGTTTTTCTTGACAGCTATCGTGTTGATAAATCATCTGTCACAGGAGTGTGGTGGCTAAAATTATTTTTCTTATGCCACCTGCTTTCTGCCCTTGCTCCTATGGGGAAGGAAAAAAGTTAGCTTAACCCTTTTTACTTGATTCATAACTAGCAGCCTTGCCTTCTGGTAAACTCTTTGCCCTGGCATCTACAGGCTATGATTTTTAGAGAAGATAGAAAAATGTTCCTGTGGTCTAGTAATGAGCTCATACTTGCTCCAGTGAATGATGTAGCGTGATGGGTGAAGAGGACAGAAGGCTGGAATAATGGCTGAACCAGGGACTGGGATAGCAACATCCTCTGTGGTACAGCTTGTGTTGGCAACTTTAAGACTTGGGGGCTGCATGCAGAGCAGGGAGGACCAGTGATATGTAACCTTTTGTCTCTTGCCACAGTCTCAGGGAGAAGAGCCCTGATCAGTCTCCTGTTCCTCTGGTGGTCAGAGACACTATCGCTCATTTGCAGGAGCATGGTAAGTGTTTGGGGAAAACTGGAGCCCCTCTCATTCCATGTCACTCACTTCTCCTCTGTCCAAACACCCATCAAGAATGTGGTAAGATGAAGAACAGCAGTCCAGAATAAATTGTAAAGCCTGAACTAGGTGAGTTAGCCTTCAAGAAAGATTGTGTGGGGCTTAGGAGACCTCTTTCCAGGAGTCCATACTCCCACTTGTTTAAGAGTAGCAAAATGCTCCTTGTATTGTTTGTCTAGTCGTGGAAGCAGAAAGCATCACTGCAGTCTAAGAAAGGGACATGTTGACATTTGTCTGAATGCCCCACAGCATGGATTTATAATTGTTAAGGCCAGCATTTTTGAGACTTTCACGTGGCTGATCTTTCTCACTTCACAGCTCTTGCTACAGAGGGAATTTTCCGGAGGTCAGCAAATACACAGGTTGTCAAGGAGGTCCAGCAAAACTATAACATGGGTAAGTGCCCAAACACATCAGAGCCCCTGTCATTCCCTAACTACTAGTGTCCAGGTGGAACTATGTTGGAACTAGTCCATCCTGGATCCTCTGATAGGTCTGTAGGCAAGGCTGCATCTCAGGGTATGACCTGAGTTGCAAGGGAGAAGCATCTGATACTTCTGCTGTTTGGGAAGCATATTCCTGCCTACTTATGTTCCCCTTACTGTCCTGGTTTTTTTCCCTGAAAGTTTTCTTGTTTCTTGGATATACCATCTTAGTCTGATTACACTGGGGGGACTGAAGAAGACAAGGAATAAACTTGGTCATGTTTCATTTGATGATTTCTAAGGATGTAGTGCTGGATCCAGCATTGCTTTGTATATGATTTTGGGACGTGTTTTTCCACTGTGCTAGAAAACGTGGTACTTCAGTTTTGCGTGTTCTTTAAAATACTCCTTCCCTAGTTCTGGGCTCTGACCACCATGTCCCATCCTTGAAGGAGGTTCTGCTTTGTCCAGTGAGCACTGAGTCTCTCCTCTACTTTCTCAGGTGTGCCTGTAGATTTCCAGCAGTATGAAGATGTCCATCTCCCTGCTGTGATTCTCAAGACCTTCTTGAGGGAACTACCTGAACCCCTCCTCACTTTCGGCCTCTACAGCCATGTTGTCAGCTTCCAGAGTGAGTTGTAACAAGTGTGCTACTCCCTGAATGTTGCACTGGCTAAGGGGAATGGGGATGCATGCTTGGGATACCCTGTGACTGCAAATGGGACTTTCATCAGGATGAGTGCTGAGGATTCCTCATGGACCTGCTTGTCCTGTCTCTCTTGATTTTTAGGTATAGAGGAAGTGAATCGTGTGGATGTTGTTCGCAAAACACTCCAGACTTTGCCAGAAGAAAACTACCAAGTGCTCCGTTTACTGACAGCCTTTCTTGTGCAGGTGAGCTGTTCCAAAAATGGGCAGTTGTATACTAGTTCAGTTTGCCAGTGCCTTGCATTAGCTTTTTGACTGCCTGCTCTCCCTTTTCCTCTGAGAGGAAAAGCTAGGGAATTGCCTCTCTTTACCTTATGTTCTTCTTGTACAAAGATCAAAAATGATCATGCTGAACTAGCCTAAGCCATTGCTGCTCCTAACACTGAGAGGTGCAGGTGAGCCTTAAGCCTAAGAGGTGCAGACATACAGCCTGTGTGGTCTATACCAGGGAGGCTGAAAGCACCCTAGGGCGGAGGTAGAACGGCAAAATACCTGAGTAAAAAAGGGGTGTCAGATCTGCACTACAGAACTTTCTGCTGCCAAGGGAGGCACTGCAAGGCTTTTATAGCAAGAGGAAAGATCATGGGTGGTGATCTGGACTTGCAGAGGTACCGACTGACAGTGCTCTCAGTCCTGTTGTTATGATATGGCTTAGGTCAGCTTTTCTCCTTTCATTTGCCCTGGGAGTCTGTCAGCTCTGGCTTTGGGGAGAGTAGAGGGCAGCTGCTCTGCTGTTCTGTAGGATTCACAGTGGTCTCTTTCCTTCCCACATAGGTCTCTGCTCACAGTGACAGAAACAAGATGACAAATGCCAACCTGGCAGTTGTGTTTGGCCCAAATCTGCTGTGGGCCAAAGACGCAGCCATCACTCTAAAAGCCATCAACCCCATCAATACCTTTACCAAATTCCTGCTGGACCACCAGAAGGAGCTGTTTGAGGATGCGGAGGCCTGAATCCAGGCCAGCCCACACCAGCACACTGTGCCCACTTCCCCTTTCTTTGTCTTGGAGCTGTGAGCAAGCTGTCTCCAGTACAAAGGGACCATTGATCCTCTGGGTGATGAGCAGAGTGAGGGCTGTGGAGATGGTGGTGCAATTGTGCAAGTAAGGAGCAGGAGACCTGCAGCTCCGATGGGCAGGGGAGCTGGTCTCCCAGCTGCTGAGAGTGGAGTCCTAACCCACCTGTGCAGCTCCTCCAGGGCTCATCACCAGTCTGCTGCCCTATCAGATGACCTGCCTTCCTTTTCTCCTTCCCTTACATGCAATTTTTCTGCCCTCCTGGTCCCTTCCTCAGCAAAGGTCTTTTTTGTTCAACCTCCCAATTGCCCCAGCTCAGCCCTCCTTGCCTCAGCTGGGCTGTCTGGGCTAGGGCAGGCTTGGTGGGTTTTTTGACAGAGACATTCTTCCTGCGAGTGCCGTCTCTTAGCACTGAATGTGCATCCAGCCTTTCCCCAGAGGCATCTAAAGCAGCAAAGGAGCCAGCAGCCCTTGTGCTTCAGGTAGCAGCATGTCTTGCACTTGCAAACACCACTTCGGATGCCCTGCTTTTGACAGGCAGGTGAAGGACAGGCTCACGGCAATGGGCTGTTTTACCTATCAGACTCCAAAACAATGAAGGTGAATTTAGTCCAAAGCCCAACCCCTCTGGGGTCACCCACTTGAGATACTATTCAGTGTTTGCAGTGCAGTGGGTGATGTGCCTCCCATAGTTACCCAGCTCAGGCATGTTTGTCCCTCCAGCAACAATTCCAGCCTGGCTGGGAAGATTCATGCCAGGCCTGGCTGTGCAGGAGTGCTGGCTGGGGCCCTTTGACAGCTGGTGAGTCTGAATGGCAGGGAGCAAGTGCCCTGGTGGCACTGAGCTGCTGAACACCACAAGGATCACTGCCTCTCCCGGTAGCAGCACAAGGCCTCTTCCCGCCCTGGTTGTGTATCTGTGCTGACTGGCACAGACGCCTTGAGATGGACTGTCTTTTTCAGCAGAACTTTTCTCAGCACAGCGTAACAGAGAGCATGGCCTTGAGGGAAGGTCTGGGGACTGTGGCCAGCCCTCACCCTGGAGTGCACCAGGCCTGGGTTATGAATTTCTACCCACGTGGTGAGCACTCACATGCCAAAGCTGTGAGGGAACAGCTATTTCATGCCAAGGGCCTTTGCCCTGTCTCCTTGATTCATACCTTCCGTCCTACCATGAAAGCCTGGTCAGATGCATCCTGTATGCTCTGGGCACAACTGGAGAGATCAGGTAGCCCACGAGGCAGGCTCAGAGTGGGGTGATCCTGGCACCATCCCAGAGCAGCTGCAATACTGTTAGGGCATCGCTGTTGGTTTTGGGTCGCAGCATTGCAGTTATCTGAGCTGAAGGAGATAACTCTCCTTAGCCTGGGTCTGTCAGGGTTGTAGGAGGGAGCTTCTAGCCTTACTTCACTGGTGTGATATATCTATGTATCTTGTGCCCTGCATGCCTGGGCCAGCCTTCCCTGCTGCATCTGGCCTCAGGGACAAATCTTTTGGACCAAGCAGAAATGGTTTTTAAAAAGCTACTGAATGCTAAATAGAATTTGCTTTTTCATAATATTTTACCCTGCTTTTAAACACTGACCAAAGGTTGGTGCCCTTGTTGTAATCAAAATAAGTGACATCTGCCATAGGAATTAAGGAAATTGCTCTATTTTCTAAGCTCTGGAATGGGAATGGGTGCAAACACGGACAGCTTTGCAAGGCAGCACAGGTCCAGCCAGCTGGCTTGGAGGAGGTACTCCAACGTGTGGGTGGGAACAGTTAGCAAGAAACTGAGAATTACTAAGACTGGAGCAAGAGATGTTCTAGGACAGGGTTGGATCTGCTCTGTTCTCAATACTGGGAGATTGTGCCCTGTGGATGCTACAAGGAGGCTGACTTCAAGTGACACTGGCCTCACCTACATCTCCCTATGGGAAAGGCAAACCCAAGTAATTTTCCCTGCAACCAACAAGCCCAAGCTTGGCAACTTGGAATCAAAGTGCCTGTGTGCTGGGGCATGAGGCCTTAGCCCTATGCACTCCCTGGGAAAGGTGGCATGTTCCAGTCCTGCAGAGCACCCAGGACTGTTCCCTGCCAGGGGAGCAGCTCCTGCACAGAGGGAGAGCAAGGATTGCTGCAAGTGTCTGAGTTCTGGCTGGAGTTTGGTGGTTTATTTTGGGTTTTTGGGGGGATTTTTTCTTTTTTTTAGTGAATTCTTGAAATAACATTTCCTTTTATAGCAAAATAGAGACTGGTGCATCCCCTGCAGGCAGGGATAAAAGCTTGCTCCAGTTCAGTGCCTGCAGGGAGCAGATTTGGAAAGTGTTCAGGGAACTGCAACTGCTCATGGTGGGAAAGTGCTTGCAAATCCTGGAAGGGACACAGTGTAAATACCCCCTTTCCTCTGCTGCTCCTCATGCTGGAGTTGCTGAGGACCCTGGAGCAGGCATAGTGACCAGAGTTGCTTTTGCTTCTGCAGTCTGTTCTCCTGAATGCCTTGTATTGAAATACCCCTCCTGTGACTTGAGCAAGGAACTGGCCTGCCTACAGCCTGCACTGGGTGGGTGGTCACCAGAGCCTGCCTCTGCCAAGGCCAGGGGTTAAATTCCCTCGCCACCTGGTCAGCCTCCTCACGCAGGCAGGGTGCTGGCTGGGCTGGGTTTCTCTGCCGTGTGTGGGAGGCAGTACCCAATTAGGGTGCTGGTCTGTGTCGGTTTTCCCTGTGCTGTAGAGCCGCCCAAGGGTCTCCTCCTGGCTCATCTTCCAGGTTAGCTGTTAGCCATTTCTCCCTGTGGGGGTATTTGTTCTGCATCAACCTTCTGCTTTTAGCACCTAGAACACTCCCTTTTTGCTAAGCCTCCCGCTGTCTTAATGGCCTCTGATCACTCCCTGGCCCAAGCTGTGTATTGACACCGGAGCTTTTTGGTGGTGCAGGGGGTTGGGGCCGTCTTGATGCCTTGTGGCAATGTTTGCTAACTTGAGAGAGAGCTAAGGGCCAGTTTGGTCCCAGTTTCCTCTTTAATGCACTGGGGCTCCTGTGCAAAATTTTTGGCTCTGCTTTTGTTGCTGATGTTCCCTGCCTTCTTTTCTGTTGATGTTCATCAGGTGCAGGACTGGGGTTTTCACGGTTCACACTGTTTATTTTCTTCTAATCTGCACCACTCTTATATTTCACAGTTTGCACTTTTTGTATTTCAATAAAAATCAAAATGTAATCCCAGATCCAGGTGTGTCTATCAAGTGGCAGCAGCTGTGGCACATCTACAAGAAATAGAAGTAAGGCTGGCAATGCTGCCAGTCACAATCATGCTGAGATGGAGTAAAGAGAGAATGCAATGTCTCCTATGTGAGTAATTTGGGGAAGAAATACTAATTTGCAGGAGCCTCAGGCTGGAAACAGAGATCAAACAAAATGAATTATTGGAAACTTGTCTCTTTCCTGAGCAGGGCTGCGCTTTGGTGTTACTGTCTGCCTGTCACGATGAGCAATCTGCCTAGGACTGCCCTTTCCAAGAGGCAGACCCAGCAGCTCCACAAGTTATGGTATCACCAGGTGCCAAATGGGAGCCACTTGCAGTTAGGATTAGCTGGCTGTTTATCCTGTGGCCAAGTAATATGTGCAGCAGAGGCCTGCACTTTCATCTTACTGTACATGGATTACTAACTCAAGGTACAATAGTCTGGTTAGAACCACTGCACTTCACCCCTTGGCCACATACAGTTATCTTTTCCTAAAGACTCTGTAATTCACTGGTTATGTCAGTAAGCTTTTTGGTTAGAATCCAGGAATTGGGAGTAGAATGGAGAGTGGTGGAGCTAAAAGCATCAGCATTGGGCAGTAGCCTTGGCTGTTGGCTTTGTTGTCAGGATGATGTGTTAATGCTGGTGGCAGCACTTGCATTTCTACAACTGTGCTGCTTTTCAGTTTTTGTTGTTGATAAACCATCCAGTTAAGGGCTCCCAGTGTTGCCAGTTCTCCTTCACATTTGCCCCTGTAAATGGGGACACGGTGGTTAACAAGCCAACTACGCAGAGATCACAAACCTCCTGTGAATGCAGCAGTTGGTCCTGTCGCTGAGCTTGGTCACAGTGACCTGCCTGTCACTGTGCTGGAGCAACACCTGCTCTGGCCTCGGGGGAGCTGAAGAGCAGGTGCATCTGTTGCTGACAGGACCTGTGCTAAGTGCAACCACATCAACAGTACTGAACACAGTGTAAACACCATTGCAAGTGGACATGTTTTTGTGAGTTGCTGCCCTGTGGCCTTAGAGATACTCTTCTGAGAACATTTTTCTTTCTATAAATACATACAATAGGCTCATAATGGGAGGACAGTTGATTGTTCCTGAGTTTGGTGATTAATCAGACTTCTGTCACTGTTCTCTTTTTCACATAGTTGCTGATGGTTTTTCCAGTCCCTTGTCTTACTGGTGACTTGGTGAAAAGGGTGGATACCGAAGGCCTTCTAGTAAAACCCCAGGCTGGTTTCTCAGTTTGCCAGCAATTCATTTCCGTCCCACTCTACAGTGTCTTTTTTAAGTGCATGAAATGACACTCATAACTGCACACATGTAATGTAAACAGATCAGTATCTATAAGGCTGCAGTGGGATACTCAAGTTTACTGTGTTACATCCTGAAGATGTAAGAAAAGATTGCTTTTAATAGTTACCCTTGTACCCCAAGCTGGAATATTTCCTCTCATGGAAGTTTCCAATATACATAGTCTTTTTTAACATTCCTGCCATTTTATCCACTTTGTCTTTTTTATAATAACCAGACACCCTTTACACTGCACATCATATTTACACAGATTTTTACCATCTTGTCTTTCCTTTAAAGGGAAGGTGTTGGCACCGTGCACGGCATCACGTGTTACATAGAGTTAACTTTAAGCAACACTAGAATACAGCTGTTAAGTTTGCATATTCCCTCCACATCTTACTAGTCTCCTCTATCAGCTCAAAATATTGCCACGCTTTAAGCATGTAGTAGCAACAAAGTACAATGCAAATTCTGTGGGTTTTCCCTCTCCTCCTTTTCGCACCCCTTTCCTTCAGGGACAAGTTAGTATTTCAGCAGGGGGAGGACATCCATATAATTCAGTTTCCTAATTCACTGGGGAGGTCACCAGGGTCAAACACTGTGCGACTGTTCCCCCCACCTTCATTTGGAACCAGCCAGGCACCTGTTCTGTTTGTCCCTTGCTATCCTTCCAGTAGATTGGTCTCACTAGGATCCCACTGACTACTCCAACTGGAATGCACCAGTCCATTTTACCTCTCCAATGGAGGCAGCAACCTGCTCCATCCTGCAAGCACTGATAGGCAGCTCTCTGATCATTCTGTTTCCTGGAGGACAGAGCATGAGGCTGGGACTGTCCCAGACCTGTCAGTACACATGGAAAAAAGCAGAGCTGCTTACATAAAAGTTTTATTGGAAATTCTTTGAATACTTGAAGTACACGGGAGACTTTCCAAAACAATACAAGTGAGGAGCCTTCCCCTCCACCCAAAGTATCTTTAAATCAGCAGCTACATACATACTGTCCTTAATAATGAATGGAGCAGACAGCTGCTAAAATAAACAGCCTTCATAACACAACCTGTGGCAGGCCACAGCAGCAGCTAGCTCTTTCCTGAAGCAGAGGGAACTTGGAGCCTAAATGTAGCAACTATGTGTTGAAACTGAGGAATGTCCAGAGAAGAGGCACCTAACTAAGCCCTGGAGAATCTCTTATTGCTATGGCCATCCAGCTCAACACTAGCAGCTTATATAGGCAATTTTCCAACCTTCTGAAGTACAAAAAAAAAAAACCCAAAACATACCATACTGACAATTCTCCCTTACGAGATGTGGGAGCTGTAGCCACATTAGGAACTGCATCAACAAATGAGCACAAGTATGAGCACTGACCTTCTAGACCGGATTAGCAAGAATGGCATGGTCTGCCAGCTCCACAGTTTGTCAGTGGGAGAAGAGCACAGCAATGCTGGCTACAGGAAACTTGACCTCAACTACTCTTCTCCATTCACAGAGTGTGAACCAGCACTTTGCCTCATCTCTGCTGCTCTGCAGCCCATAGTATCACTAGAGAAAGGTGACAACCACCTGTCTGAGCTACTTCCTAAAAGTTGGCAGACCAACTTCCTGAGCAAAGGTGGGAGCTAGCTGATCCATTAATTTCTTGTGTTAACTCATCCTTCTGCAACCCTTTCCATCTGCGAAACAAGGATGTGCGGATCAAGTAGTTGTTAAAACCCAGGTAACTTAAGCCCTCTTTTGAACTGTTTATCTTGGAAGCTTTCTTAAATGTTTGTGCATCTTACTTTGCAAGGACAAGGCAATTTCCATGTGAGGATACTGAAAAGTTGAACTGGTTGAGTAAGCTTAAAAGGTTCTTGTGGGTAACTTTCCTTCAATAAAGATCTTACCTGGAGTTTTGAGAATTCAGATGGCCACCCACCAAACACATCACTTAACAAGAAAGCTGGGAAAACAAAGCATTACATTGCTCTGACCTTACAATAAGCTATATTCTGAACCTGGCTCCTTGCTCTAGCAGTGCCACACAAATAGTGTTCTGGAGCAGAGCTGGGGTTCCCCTGTCAGCTGCAGGCAGTATCTTTCAACTATGAATGCACCAAAACTGAAGAAGCTGCCACATTGCACTAACTAGAAGGCTGGTTACTTGACCATTCTGAGGAAGTAAGGAAAAAGTGAAAAAAAAAAGTGTTTTAGGACAGTAGGGGGTCTTGCAGTTGCTCACTCTAGTTGCACATGGGAGGAGGAGAGAGAACCACAAGAATATCCACCTTATCCAAGCTTTTGTTTAGTGTCACTGTTTCTCCTCCCGTCCTTACATTAGGTAAAAGACACAAAACAGCCAAAACAGCCCTAGAGCACTGCCAACCAGTCATACTGTCGATGGCCAGATCATTACAAAAATAAAATTTCAGCTACTCAAAAGCCAGCTGATTAAAAAGTACCATAAGCTTCCCAAAAAATGTGCTTCTTTAGAGAAGCTGCCTTCTGAATGGCTGGAGAACACTGCAAATTCATCTATGCCTATCAGAAAACAGCTTTTTACCAAGTCCCTGCCACTCCACTCCACTGATGTGTGCATTTCATTCTATCAATGGGCCCTGATGGATATAATGGACATGCAGTCCCCAAAACAGAGTATAATATTAATCAAGTCTGTCTTAGAAAATAAATATCTCAGATATTTTCCTGCAAAGAGAAACCAGTCTCACTGGCCAGGGGTTCCATGGCACATTTGCTCTCTGTAGTGTTCCAGGGTAGAATGACCCGCACTACTACGTGAAAACAGAACATCTTTTAAATATAGGTTTCTTTAAAAGCAATAAATATTTTTTGATTCTTAAGTTCTTCTATTAACCATAAAGCAAGAAGGTTTGCAAGGATTAGAGGAAAGAATCTTGGACTAAGACTCCTAGATACATAACCCTAAAGAAATAGGATTCCTAGTATTTACAGTTATGTTTCAGAAGCAGAGACTATGAATTCAGCATCATCACAGCTGCTACGTGCAGGTTTGCCAACAGTCAGCACTGTTAAACTCAGCATGGCTGAGTGTCAGTGCACTCGAGAGGGAAATGTGGAAAGCACTTCCGTAGTTTCACTCCTGCTGATCAGCCACCTAACAGAGGGCCTCGCACAAAACCACTGCGTGGAGACCCAGTTCCTCAGAAGCAGGAAAACAAAGGGAACTTGTGTTACGCAGGTCCCAAAGGTGACGGCTCTCCCTGGGCTCTTGGAACACACACTGAAGTCAGGATGAAATGCCCCGTTCCGCGGAATGGATGTCCTGGACTTAAAACTGTTGAATCTGCTGAACTCACAGACCCTGGAAATGAGCCAAAGCTTTCTATGCTCTAACAAGATCAGAGACTGCAGGAAAAAGTCTGTTAGCAAGATCTACCTAGGGAACTTACACCAGAAGACCCCTGGAGGAAGCATATGGCAACATTTCACAAAGCCCCTCCACACAGAACACAGACTGAGGAAAAAATAGTTTTCATACACTGGAGTTTGACTTCCGGTGTCCCTACTGAAGTCTTAAATTCAAAACTGACTGTGAGCACGAAAAGCAGTCCAGAATTACGGGGTGGAAAAGTTGAGGAAAATCAGCAGATAAGCTGTATCTTCCATTGAAGAGAGCAATCAAAGAAAGCTCACTCGATGGAAGGAACTGGTCAACGTGAGACAAAAGGCAGAGCAGGGGCGATAGAGATACTTGTTGATGTAATCTCCAGGATGCCTTGAGGAGGAAGAAATGCTGCAGCAAAACTGGGAAACAGCTTCACTGCAAGGTCTCTACAAAAGCATCAAATTCTTTGACGTTTTTCTCATGGACTGCCAGCTTCTCTGGTAATGAGTCCTGAAAGGGTAAAGAAAGATGCAGGTCAGGGCTCATTCACAGCAGGCAGAAGGAAGGTTTAAACATACACTCCAGGATAAAAATTCTATTTCCAAGTCCTGCAACCCCTCTCCACTGCTCTGGGCTCCCCTTCCCATGGGCACAACACCAGGAATCCTCTGACAGCATCCAGCAAGTGACCCTGAGAAGGGCACTCTGCCCAGAGCCTGTTTGTTCTGCAGGAACAGGAGGTGCACTGGGGCCTTGCCTTGTGCAATCCCTACTACGAGTGGCAGCACAATAACCTGCTCACGTCACTGGCTTTATCAAGTCACTTGCAGCTCTCAGCCTTTGGTATTCATTTTTCTCCACAGTACGTTACAATGCTAGAGAGCCCAAAAGAGCACTCACCCAAACATGACTTTCACCAGCCACACCAGGACTTTACCTCTGCTCAGGCTGCAAGATCAGGCCTGATTTGCCCCAAGTTTGACACCCCAGGGGTAGGAGTAGTTTGAGGGGTCTCAATGACAGCCAGAGCAAGCACGCAGAAGCAGCTTTCAGCTTCAAGACAAACACACCAGTTTCAGAGGCTCAGGTGTGCCGCAGACAAATCTGCATTTGTCTGGAACATATTAATGAGGGGCCCCCTTTGGACAGGGTCTCTCTTCTGAGAAGTACAGAAAAGCTATCAGGGCTGTTGGAGCAGTTCCAGAGAGGAGAGACAAACGTGATTCAAGGGCTGGAGCATATCTCCTGTGAAGACAGGCTGAGAGAGTTAGGGTCATTCAGCCTGGAGATGAGAAGAACTGGGGAGACCTTATTGTGGCTTTTCAGTACTAAAAGGGGGCCTTTAAGAAAGGTGGGGACAGACTTTTTAGTAGAGGTTGTTGCAATAGGACAAGGGGCAATAATTTTAAATTAAAAGATGGTAGATTCAGACTAGATATTAAGAACATTTTTATGAAGGTGATGAAATTCTTTAACAGGTTACCCAGAGAGGTGGTGGTTGCTCCATCCCTGAACACATTCGAGATCAGATTGGATGGAGCTCTGAGCAACTTGCTCATTGCAGGGACATTGGACTAGATGACCTTTAAATGTCCCTTCCAATCCAAGCTATTCTATAATTTTATGAAGATACTTTTTTCAAACTAGGGGAGAGCACTATAAAGTACATATGATTGCCACAAAAAGAAATTTCAGGACTCCATACCAAATCCTCTGCCATGGACTGCGCTCCAATGTCAATGGAGAGGCTGCTGAGTTGAGGGGGGTTCTGAAACTCACGGTAAAATGTCCCCAGGTCCATTGGAAGAATGTCATCTTTTGAAAATGCTGGTTTCTAGAATCAAAGATACTGGTGTTAATTCCCAGAGACATTGGCTTCCCTTTTGCTATAATCTCAGGTAATTTCTTGCTATCATTAAATATCTTGGCATTGCAACTGTTGCTGCAATAATGCATATTAAATAACTGAAGAACAGCCAAGATCTGTGACTGCTTGAGCAGCTGGAAAAGAGCATTTCTTTGGAATCTGGCTCCTTTAGGCGTTAGAGAGAGGATGCCAAGCCTAGGTATTTAATTTATAGCTGTTGATTCCAAGAATCAGTGTTTTTGCAGTTCTGGGACTGCTGAGTTCTCATTTGGAACTGTGAATCATGGGTCTTTTCCACTCCCATTGAAAACTACTCTTACATTATTTGCGCACCTAGGATGCAGGTGTATGTAAGAGCACTTACAAAGTCGATCATAACAAAGTCATCATGGGTGTTCCCTGTGCTGCTGCCACTGGAGCCCTCTGAGTGTAAGCTGCCTTGTAGAGGAGATTCAGTTTCTGGGGAGTCAGGAGGATTGACCTGCCCAAGAAATCAAAGACAGTGAGTACTGATCTTATGATCATGTCTGTCTGTGTATTTTTACAGTGTGGGGGCAGTTAGGAGGTTGGACAATAAATGTACTACAGCAGGGGCAGCAAACACATGCTACTATTTGCATATCTAGAGAGCCCACAGGAGGCTTCCTGAAACCAAACAAATCTGAATAACTAGTTATTTTCTAAAAAACCAGTGTATTCAAGGCAGAGAATAGCATGGATGTTTGTGTAAGGGTTGCTGAGAAGGCACATATACCTCTGGAAGAGGCTTACCATGGGGTCGTTATCTTCCAGCTCAACATTCTTGGGAGCAAACATGGCAAAAGGAATGTCTAAGTTGGCCATGGTCACCTGAGGAGATTCAGCAAACAGAATTTCACTAAAATGCTCTGCTTACCTAGCACAGAACAGAATACTGAATGTGTTTGTCAGGCCAGCTAAAAATGTCCCAAGATCACATCAGCAGTTAGGCGGGAGGCTGACAACCTCATTTAAAAGGCATAAAATAGAGATGACACTCAGCTAACTTAATGCAGGTACATACCCTGAGGTGGGATTGGTTATATACATTTTGTATAATATAGGCAAGGATTAACAAACTACTACAAATTCAAATAATTCATCATCCATCCAAAAGGCCTAGAACAACAGCTCTAGGACCTGGACAGATATCTAAGCTGCTCTAGTTGAACTTAAATGTTTGCTTATTAATGATGAACTGATCTACTGCTTGCCCCTTCAAGGAAGGGAGGCTTGCTACCAGCTTTCCCAGTTTATGAACATGTGGTAGTGGCAGATCACTATGAGACCCAAGTGAGTATCAAGTCTTCTATTCTCAAATAGGGTGTTGGCAAAGTGGGGCAAATTCAATGTCTGGCACATTTCAAAAGCATTTTATGAAAAACAAGCCTATGGCAAAACCTTATAGGAAATGCAGCAAGAAGGAATATGCACTCTCAGTCTTCGGGGTTGCCCTGGCACTGGGGTGCTTTTTTCTCCTCTGTATAGGAACAGATGAGAGAAGAAGGGTATTACGGTGCCCTCTAAGAAGATCTATTGCTTGTTACCTGGTTAATGGGTTTGTTGACAAAAGCTCCCACCTTCCGGACAAAGATGGTCTCCAAAAGGTCATGTGGGGAGCCACACTTTCCTTCACTGCTGTTTGATACTGTTTCTGTGTCCTCACTGGGGGAGGAAAACAGATAACTAGTGACTCATGGCACAAAGAATACAGACAAATCACATGCTTTATGAGACTCCTTCATTTTATTTCATTAACTCCTAATACTGGAAGAAGGACAAAAGAAATTTCTGCCATTGTACCACACCTTCCTCTTCAGTTGTGAGCACAAAAGTAGAGTGGGCACTTATGGAATCAGATTTTTGTTTAAAGCTGGACAAAACCTATTTAGTTGAATGAAAAGTTGCTGCCACCTGAAATAGGCTTTACATTTTGGAGGTGGACTTTTAACTTCAGAATGTGCATGTTCACAGCAATCCTGTTCACCACTTAGTTTTTCAGTACAGCAGTAATCACAGATCTCTCAAGAAATGAGGGCAAGAACCAGAACTGTATCTGTTACTCAGTTTACAAATGCAGTAGCCTCATACATCGCAACAGCAACTCCCAGTATGATTAATTCACTGCATGACTATTGGTTACTCCAATGACCTGTTCAGGGTCCTACCACAGGTATTCAAAACTTGAAAGAGGATTACTTAGATAACATTTAGGACTCATTTGTGAACTCCCTTCATCTTGTTTTACAATCAGCAAAACCAGCAGAGAGATTAAAGGGAAAAAAAAGATAAAATTGATAATAAAATTAAAGTTGACACAATAGAAGGATATTACATTGACTAACAGGTTTAAATAAACGGGCAAGATCATTGTTTGGAGAAAGGCTGAAAAAGCCCCAGTCAGAGAAAGCTCTAAGTTGTTTTGGGGGATGAAAATACAATAGTTATGCTACAAACAATAGATAAAAAAGGGAAAACAAAAAGTTTTATCTTAATAGGATTATAAGTCGGCTAGCACAAGCACTGGATCATCTCAAACCAACCTACCTACTAGAAGGAGTAGCTGCTGAGTAGTGGACTCCATCCAGTGGGGTGCACATCCTCTCTTGGTCAGCTTGAGTGCCATGTGCTGGCTGGCTAGGAATTGGGGGAACACCCCCTTCCTTGCCTGGACCAATCAACTGAGATGGAGAGGAACAGCTGAGTTAGAGATCTCAAAATCAAACCAACATCACATTTCAATACAAAGCAGATTCCATCACACTGGGCCTAAGTTGTGGGGTTTTTGGCATGTGACTGGGCTCTAGACGCTGTAAGGCTGGGAGAGGTGTCAAGTACAAACTCTTTTTTTATTCCCTTCCTACTCCACTGCAGGCCTGTTTTACACTGCAGAGCCTTCTGGCTGTAGGTCCTCTACTTCCAGTAGAGGAGTGGGGGGAAAAATTATATCCTCCTGCTACAAGCCCATGGCTCCCTACAGCTTCTTGCGAAGGGGAAGTGGAGCAGGAGGTGCTGATCTCTTCTTCCTGAGATCCAGTGACAGGACACATGGGAATGGTTTGAAGCTGCATCAGGGGAGATTTAGACTGGATACTAGGAAGCATTTCTTTACTGAGAAAGTGGTCAAACATTGGAACAGGCTTCCTAAAGAGGTGGTTGATGCCCCAAGCTGTCAGTGCATAAGAGGCATTTGGACAATGTCCTTAATACAAGGCTTTAGGTTGGTCAGCCATGGACTGGTCAGGCAGTTGGACTGGATGCTCATTGTAGGACCATTCCAACTGAAACTCTTCTATTATCAATGTGTCATCAAAACTTCGGTGTGGGAGCAATGTCACATGCAGGAAAAGACTTCTGTCAACTTTGCTTATTTGTCTGATGAACGAATGTAAATATGCCAGTATGGGCTGTCAGGGTATCCTATGTCTAGGCTACAGAACTGTGCTTGGACAGCTACAGAGGCAGCAGCTCTGTATGACAGGCAAAGTTTGGAATCAGTCTCTTGCTGGTGCAGGCAAACAGGTCTAGTGCCTGCTCCCTCAGCGTAGCTTTTCCAGATGACCCCTACCCCAGTAAACTTGGGTTGCTGAGGAGCCAATACCCAGCTCTTGTGGAAGTTGTACTTTCTATATTTACCTTACATTCTTTTCATTCCTGATAGACAGGATACTAATGCATGCACTAGTTTCAATGCCTCTCTCAGATGTACAAGTGACACAAATGGCTGCAATACCAGCCACGCTGGTTCTATTCTCTATAAGTACCTGGTGAGGATGTGCAGCATTCAAGCCACCAGCAAAGAGTACAGGATACCCCATGTCAGCTGATCCAACTCCCAGGGCAGCAGGCTGATAGGAAAGACGAGAGCTGGAAAGCTAAGAAAGAAGAGAAAAACGAAGAAGGGCAAAGGGAGAGGAGAGAGGAAGAGGAAGGGGAATGCCCCACAGTCTGAATAATCACCAGTCACTGAAGAAGGAACAGGAAGAGTCAGAGGCACAGCATTTCAGGCTGGCAGAAGGATGTTAGATTTTCAGTGCAATTAGTAATGAAAGTTATTGCTCTAAAAAGTTCTTATTGCTAAGAGGACTACTTGATAGTAGTCCAGGGAACTAAGTCTGGGCCTTGACCAAAAAAAAACCAGACTGTCTTTCTATACACATAGGAGGAGGCTGTGGAAGGTATTACTGACATCCAGTCCCAGGGAAGCTATGCTCTACAGGCCTGTTTCAAATACCGGAAAAAGCATAAATGCCATCACCAACTTACTAAAGAGCTAGTATTTAATACTTTTTCATCCCAAGGCAACTACATTATCAACTATTTGAACCTACTCCCAGTGCATGTTAAAACCACTCATCTTTCAGGCCTGTTCAAATAGCTTCAGTGAAAGAATACAGAGTCCCATAAATGTGCATGGTAAGGAGAATTGGGAAGTTAACCCTTGTGAGATTGCTTTAGGAATGAAGTGTTGGAACCAATGAAACCCAGGAGAAAGTCCTTACGCATCCCAGGTAGAATCTACCCAGTCAGGTTAAATAAAGCTTTCCTGTTCTGGCTTGTTTGACATCAAGAGGAGGACTTCTTCCAGAGCAAAGTGAGCTCCAGCAGGGCCAAGGCTGACATCATTTACAGGGGTCAGAATGAGGAACGGCACTTTTATTCACATGAGGCTAGTTCAGCTGAGTGGAGCACTAATGACTGTACAGGTTTAAGGAACGCTGGCTGTTAACAGAAAACACTCAGAACTGTGCCTTATTGCTTGTGTCTTTCACTAACAATCCTTGACAGTTGTTTTTATGGGTGCTTATCCTGTCTTTGGGAGACCTTCACCTGCAAAGGCATTTAAGAAGCCAGTCTCATGTGCCTGGCCCATTTTGGCTTCACCAGTCTTTCCCATGCACAACATTATTCCACACTGACAAATTTGTACTTTCCTGTACTTGTTTTGTCATGCTAGAACTCCATTCTGGCCATGTATAGCATATTCTATTGACAACTCACTTGATGTGAAAAGGCCAGTCCCATCACTGGGACCTTCAAGGTGTCCGTCACCACAGGAGGAGGGGTCTGAAAATGTGTCTTTGTGACAGTAAAAACACACTGTGCACAGACACAGACAAACAGAGGAAACAAGGAAAAGACAGAGAGTGAGAGGGGGAGAGAGAAAGAGAGAGAGGACTTCAGAGAAGAACTATGAAGAGTTGGATGAACTGAATGCTAGTGAAGAGGTTTTGGCTGCAGCAGCCACACCTACACATATAGAGCAGAAGTCTCAGTATTGCCAGAAGCACATTTATTTTGTAAAGAATTGAGTGATTTCCAGTCTGAGTAAACCACTGAACACAGGTAGTATTTTAGTGAACCCTGACAGAAACTAACTGCCAGAGACTCTGTTCCACAGCTAATTATAATTGGTACCAGCCAATTAGCAAGGAGAAGGCTGAGCAGATACCAGAAAAGTTTTTTTGTTTTTTTTTTTAATTTTACAAATTACATATATTTCAATACTCTCCATACATCCATACTCCTTATCCTCCAGCTTTCTGAGGGTCATATCTTGGCAGGTCTGTGCTGCACCCTTAGAATAAAGGTGTAATTCAAACACTGATGTGAAGAGAGAACTCCATCAACAGGAGCAAAGTTGTTGAAGTAAACAGTCTCACAAAGCCTATTAATGCAAAAAGGGCAATTCGAGCCCCATTCAGTCTCATACCTCCTCCCAGTCATTTTCCTACTGACAGTTTTCACTTTTAAGAAAGCTTATTTCTGGGTACTACTCATGGCTATTCTCTCCTGAAATCTGGACTACTTCACAACACACACACACACACACACACACACACACAGAGGCTATGCAAGCTCACAGGAAGAAGGAAGCAACTATTCCCTTGTATCATGCAGGTTAGGCCTCACTTTTACTGAGAAAGCAGGTGGAGATTTGAAAAATTTGCCTAGAATATCACATACTTTCCAGTATTCTCCTACACCTTAAGTTATATACAGAAAGCTGGAGAAAGAAATTCACTTCTTTTTTTCCCTTCTAATTTACTTTAAAGTCCACTCAGCCAAGACAGCTTTAAAATTCTAACTGTGGTAACAAAGACTGGCAGTTGTTTTAGAAATAAGGGCACAGCATATGGCAACTATGAGCCACAGGAAAAGCAAGAATGTAAGCTCATGCTCAATGTGAATTCTCAAGGTCCATGTAGTTTCATAAAGCTTTTCCCCCTCAGTGACACCAAAGCTCATGACCCCTGGTGAAATGTCAACTTCAATGTAGTTACACACACTATTACTGTTAAGTAACACTGACAAAGCAAGCCAGTGGAAACTTCCTTATGAAACCCTCTGTATTTAACCCATTTTACGAAAATGCAGGACACAACTCAGCCATAAATTCATTTCCTGAACTATGTATTGTAGACTAAGAGAATCTTTATTCCATCACACTTACCATGAGTGCTGGCTAATTAGTTCAACATTGCCTGATGCCCTGTCACCCAAAATCCATTCGGCACAAAAACACTTCCTAAGAAAGCCTCATTTCTAGCTCATTCCTACAGCAGAATACATTCTGCTAAACCAGGCACACTAATTCCTCTGAAGCAGCGGAAAGACCCATAGCAAATTCTTTCATTGTGGAACGGCATTCCAATTATACTTCATTCTATGCTTCACATCGACAGCAAACGAGATTTAGAGTCTTTAGATTGTCTTTAAAGATCAGTAGAGCCATCTGTTTGGCTGGACAACAAGGCAGGGCATTCCTGAATATTTAAAGTGATAGAACAACTGCAACTCTGGCCAAGTCTTAAAAATACTGTGGAGTCAGATACATGGGACTGGAAAAGAACTTGGGAGCTTCTGGGTTTTGATATTCAAAAGGAGACCACTATCTATTTATTTTAAAATTGAAACTTGAATGAGATTTGCATGGGTAGGCAGAAGTAGAGTATTAAGTCCACAGTTCAATGCTACGACGCAATTTTATCTTGCTGATACTTTTTCCTGCTGCCCCACCTAGTTTCAGATGGTCCAACAAATACAGCTTTTGTCTTTTTTTTCTGTCCATGTTCTCCATCATTTTCCTGGTATTTCAGTGTTTCTTTCTCAATGTCAGTCTGTTACCCCCGGTTAGGCATCAATGTCTTGAATTCTTCCTTCCTGCAGTATCATTATGTAAAGTACACCACTATCCTCTTCAAGCACATAGCCCAGCTACAGGTGTAGGAGCTTTTACTCTTTCTCAGTAACTCAGTCTTTTTAGTCTCCTAGAATTTTGTTGAAACTAGCATCTAACTAGGTTTTACTTAGAGTGTAAATTTTAATTAACAGCAAGAGATTGCCTATTTGCACAATAGCTGATCTGGGAATATGCACACTATCCTAACAGCAATTGCTCTATCTATAATTAAAAGGAGCCTGGTTTCTCTTACCTGAGATGGAGGAGAGGTGGAAAAAGATGTGGTACACACTTCTTGGGAATCTTCTACTGAGGGGTATACTGCACCATTGTCCTCACCAGCTCTAAAGCAGCAAGGAAAGAAAAGTTTTCTAACTGGAAACTTTCCTTGAAACAAACAAGCAAACAGTAAAACACACTGGGACAAACACTGCAGGGAGGTTGAGAGTATTTGGGTGGAGGCAAAACTGAGGAAAACAAGGTATGAAAACTTATTTTCCTCAGGCATTCCTTTTTTGCCCACACAGAAAAAAAGAGGTGTTTCTAACTAATGTTTATGTTTTACCAGCTAATGCTACTGGCTTTGGTGTTTACACAACCACTGTCAAACAACACCACTGGTCCCAATCTGAATGCCCTCACATTTCAGAGAAGACAAATCTCTTATCTACAAAGAAAACTTAAACTCTGATCTTCTCCCAGTAGAAATATCTGGAGATGCATACATCTGGACATGTAGTTCTACAGCACCATTAACTATTGCACTTTCAAATTCCTGAAGGCAGCCAAGATTAAACAACCTTTGTGCCCAAGTGCTTCTGCAAAAACTTTGGGAAAATACTGGGGCTTGCTGCACTCAGTCTTCTAGATATGAGGAGGAAAAGGTCACCTTTCAACACATGTTCAACCGTGTCAACACGACTGATGCTAATCCTCCAGTGTCCCTTCCCATGCAGTCAGCAAATAACGGAAAAGGCTCTGTATTTGGGCGTAACTGATGCCTTCACCATGGCCCACAACTTCAACTCAGTATTTCCTCACCTGTAATTGCAGGGATGCATGGGTGAAGAGCTGGGATAGGGACGGTCCACAAAGTGATCAATTATAATCCCCATGATAGGAGGGGTCCTCTCAAACTGTCTGCAAGGCAACAAGCAATGACATTATTGGCTTTTTCTCTCTACTCTCTTCCCAATTCGTGGTGCCCTCACAGAAAACCCTTGTGTCTATTAATGGGACCAGAGCATCTTTACAATTCAGTCCTGTGACTCCAGGCATGCATAAAAAATTTGGAGTTCTAAAGCCTGGCTCTGGGCTACCCAAATACTCCCCTTGCTGCAAGACTTAAGCACAAGACTGAGTATCCTCCATGAAGGGGAATCTCAGCAGGAAAGGATAAGCAGGAGGGAAAGACTTAGGGGCTCAGAATATGAGGGGTTTAATAGCACATTATTGTAAAACAGTTTCTGGCATGATCATATTTTCTTACCTGGTTGACATGAAAGCGAGGTTGATTCTGTAAGCACAAGACAAAGTGATGGTGCCCACTGGGGTACCCACTGTCCCAACACGGACTGTCTGGAAACCTGTAAGGTTAAGGAATGACTATCAGTTTCACTGATTATTTATGTGCCACACCTTTCTTTTCTGAGTGTTTCTATAGTGTTTCCTTTATTCCTTGCAATCTGAACTCCAAAGACACACAGAGAAGCCATAACAAAGCAGCAGCACTAGGCTGCCTTGCTGGTAGGCTTCCCCTGCAAGACTTCTGATGTTGCTTCCTATCTTGGTCTAAAACATTGCTCTGAAGTGCTTCTTTTTCTTAGCAGATCATGATCTCCTTTACCAGTTCAGCCCCTTTTCAACATACTTCCACAGTCTTATTTCAGTTCTGGATCACTACAGTCAAAATAGCAATCAACCTAGACTTTGTCCAATTACCACCATTATACTTGTTACCTTACAAGGCTTCACTGGCAGATCCAGATAGAAAGCATACATAAACCTCACACTTTCCTTATGGCACTTAAGAATAGTAATAAAAGGCTAGTCAGTATGAAAAACAGTTCTGCTCTGGTTTATGTGTTGTCTAATCATACCTTCTCCCAAGCCACTCAGTTGCACTTCACCAAAATATATCCTAAAGGAAAAGGAAAAAGAAAAGCTATTAGGTCCATTTGGGCCATAATGCTATACATATCGTTATTTAATCCGATGAGTTGAAAAGGCTGGAATTACTTTTCCTCTTCAGGAAAAAACAAAACAAATGGCTAGAATGCCCATCTCAAAAAAGCCTTCCAGCTACTTCGGAGGAAGACGTGTCATGTAAAAAAGAAGGAAGAGAAAATGGTAGTCTAATCAGAAATTTCAAGTTTTTTAAGCCTCTGTGGTAAGTCTACAGTTCAGAGCAAAAATGTGAAGTGATATAAATTTCACAGAGAGGTCTGAGTCTAAAAGCTGATGTTCATCACACAATGTAAAAGATTAATTGCACTGTAAAGAGATTTAGAATCATCTAAATTAAGTGTGAAAACATGTCAAGGACTTTTCTTACAGCCAAAACCAAAGTGTGGAAGATAATAACCATGAACCACAAGCTAGTCAGACCTCACAGGCTAAACAAAGTTGACGCCAGTATTTGGATGAGTAAACTGCAAGAACTACGGGAAGTGGAGCTGAAGATGCATCTTTAAAATGGAGTAGCAGGGCAGAAGTACACACTGTGGTATGTACAATGTCACCAGGCATTTATCGGGTACAGGCCAGACTCCCAACAACTGGATGCTATTTAGCACTTTAACCAGCACCTGTATGTAGAATTATTTTCACTCTTCCCAACATGGCAGGGAAACAACACTTCACAGCCCACACTTCATTTTTTCTTTCAATGGCTCCAATGGAGGCTATAAGGTGATACATAGCCCAAAGTCTTCTTCTGTCACTGATCAGTAGTAGTTAAATCTTAATCATTTCATTTTGTTATTACTTGCCCCTTTTTAACCACAGTTGCAGCTACATAGTGCAAGTCTAGAGTTGCTGCTGTTTGTGTTTCAATGGGCAATTTCTGATTTACCTGTACAATATTACATATTCATGGCCTTGTTTCCTTGAGAGTCTGTAGGCTGGAGTTACCCTGGTTATAGCAAGCAAGGACTTCAGCAATAGAGACAGCCTGTTGTATACAGTGTATGAAACCTTGATTTCTTTGTCACACCTACAGAACACAAAGGAAAAAAATTAGTCTTTTGTCCCAATTAAGTTGCTTGGTTTTGTTTGCTTTGGGTTTTTGTTTGTTTGTTTTGATTTGTTGTTGGGTTTTATTTTATTTATTTTAAATAAAAATTAGTCTGGACCAGTTGTTTAATGTCACTTTTATTGCCAAAACGATAAAATAAAGCACCAGTGTGGATATGTCTATTGACCAACCAGAAAAAAGTCCTACTTCAACCTAGTCACCTGTTGTAGAAATAATTGCTGAAAAATGCCATGCAGCCTTCTACTGAACAAAAACGTCTTTTCAGTATTAAAAGCATTTGTCATCACTGAGTATATGAATTCTTGTATCTGAGGAAGCATATTAGTTGCAATGGAAGAATGAAAAAGGAATAAAATTACTAGTTTACTTTCTTGACACCAATATTAAACAGTTTGACTGCTGCATTAGACAAAGGAGAGTTCCCTCTGAAGTGTCCCTGGCCACACAGCCAGTCCTCATTGATCACCATGGATTAGCCACGTTTCCCGTTTTCATCAGCTAAAAACTACAAACACACACAAAGAATGTGTGAAGAATGCACTTACTTTTCATTCATTTCTAGACACCAAATTTCCAGCTCCATGGAGTCCCCCTGGATCAGAGAAAGGATAGTAAACAAAGGCTCACTTCAGAACACAAATGTTTTCATATCTCATTAATGATCAGCAACAGCCACACCTCTCAAAGAAGGTTTGTCTCCTGTCTCCCACTTTCTTGTATTGCAATGACAGAAAAGGTGCACTGGAAGTCTCACGGCACAATTACATCATCTGAGGGAATACCTTCTCAGAAGGCCTAAGTTCTTCATGGTCTAAGAAACTAAAGTTTGCTGCTCTGTCATTTGTGTTTGGCCTCAGATATTTGCAGTGGATTGCTTCTGCTAAACAATATGTTTCTTTTCATTAGCATACTACCTAACTTAATAAAATTAAGATATTTTCACATGGTCTTGGATTAAAGGTGCCCTGGTGGGTGATTTCAGATTCAAGTAAAAAAAAAAAACCAAACCAAAACCAAACAACCCCACAAACAAAAAATGGGATCTGTTTTGACTCAGTTCTCACCTCTGAGGTTTTGAGAGAAATCTCCACACACATAGACCGTCCAACAGCAGGTAGCTGTCCTGCCAGGGCTTTCTTTGCTTCATGAGTAACCTCTGGTATATCTTTGATTGCCAAATTGAACTGTAGAAAGAAAGAGATGATTCAATTTTTTTATTTCTTTGAAAAACTGCCTAATGGTACTGCAGACAGGCTCACAGACCCATATATAACTTACTAGGTCAGTGTCCACTGAAATAGTTATGAAACAGAAAATTTCCAGCTGGGCTCAGGCTTTTCATATTTGCAAATATTTCCTTGGCTGCTAATTCAAGTGTTTTTCTTGATCCTGCCATAAAAAACACACTCCTTTTCCCTCATTGGAGGCCTGTTTTCACCCACAAAGTATCTTGAGTTTTTTCAATTTTAATAAAGCCCATTCCTACAAAGTCCTGAATTGCAGAGTTGAAAACTGACAGAAAATAAGTCATTGCCCCACCCTCAGCAGATCTTGGAAACACATCTTAGGTGGCAGGAGATGGTGAGAGGAATAATTTATCTCTCCTCTAATGAGCCCTTAAGAGTCCAGAGTGATTTGATGCATATGAACAATAACAACCAAAAAAAACCCCCACACCACCAATGAACATAATTAAATATCGTAGCTATTCTATGAATAGTTATTATAGTCTGCACAAGACTGTAACAATCACATGGTGTTCTCACCACACACACAAACACAGAGTTATGGAGTTGCTTTAGAAAATATGACTTTACCCAGTCAGAACCCGTCGGGGAGGATGATGATCGGGTACAGATTTTCTCTCCAAGTCGGGCCTGGACAATTACTTGTACTGTCTGGAATAGAAAGGAAAAGACACACACTCATGTTCTGGGCTCGGCAGAGTCCTCAATTCAGAACCTAAGCTAGACACGCTTCAAGTAAAAAAAATGAAAGGGCTGACCAGGATGTAGGGAAGTAGAGCTTGCTATGCTGATCTTTAGGTCTAATCAATTTAAATTGTTACATATAACAGGCAAATGTATTTCAGACAGAAAATCATTTTAGGCTGACCTTTCTCTGCAATAATGTGAGTTGACCAAGTCAATTTTGCAATCAGGAGTTGCAGTTTTTAATAATACTGAAACAAAATTTACAACTATATTCTGAACACAGACAACTAAACAAAAGCCAAGTGAATCTGTACATTTATACCAAAGCCACTGCCAGAGTATTTTCTTGCATCTGTGTACCAAGTGAGGCCAAATTTTATAGTTACTTATCAACATAATTCAAAAGAACATTCTGGTATTATTGCTCGTGGATGCAATGTAGAAACTGAAATACACTGAAAAAACCCCAAAAGAGTGGAGTCCAGCAGAAGATACCACCTAACAGCTGGAGGGTTTGTTGTGCTGATAGAAACCCAAAGCTAACAGAGGTGTGAAGTGCCTACAACCGATTTTAAGCAGGACACTTCTGGGGGATCAAAGAGGATCTGAAGGTAGAAAAAAGGGGAAAAGATATTTTGATAGTTAAACTTGGGAATCTCCTAAATTTGATACTACTTTTCCTTGCTTTAGTCTTCAGCAAAATAAAAAAAAGAAACCCAAACCCCAATCTTGCTATTCCAGCCACAGCAAGTGTGGCTTTTTTTAAACAAGAAAGAAGAGTTATTTGTCCAAAGGAGAGAAGTTACCTTTAAAGCAAAAAATTTGATGAACTTGTCCAGGTCCTTCCTGTCCTGGGAACTGAGATCAGTGTCCATTGCATATGGCAATCTGAAATACAGCACAAGTCTGGGAATGAAGTCTTCCTTGAGCTTTCTATTTAGATTTCAAAATATTTTTGCCATTAGAGGCCAACTTAAAGGAAATGGTAAGCACCAAAGCCCCCCACCTGTCAAAATCCTAACATGCTAAGCACTTTGGAGCATGAGCATGAGGTATAAGCACATACTAATAGTTTATCCAGCCAGTGCAAAGATAAAAATAATGAAAAAAACAACAAAGGGAGTTCAGAATTAAAACTTGCTATCTCCAATTTTGTAACCTTAATTAAAAAAAAGCAAAACCACCACTAACAAAACCCCCAACCAACCAAAACAAAAAAAACCCAACAAAGCCCAAACCAACAAAAACCCCCACCCAAAACATTTCTACACTGAATGCTATACCAAGCTATCTAGTAGACGTGGCAGTCTCTGCTTCAAAAATGAGGCATCTTCAGCTATCAGCACTGGTCAAAGCAAAGCTAAATTGTTTTGAGTCTGAAATTCTAAAAACAGTATTTCAGTGGTATTTCAGCAGATATTGAAATCTATATAATAAACACTGCTGGAACGGGCTAAGTCACTTCTAACAAACAGTGCTTGTAGTAAAACTGTACAGCCACAAATTTAAGTGCAACAACCAAAAAGACAGAGTTTTACCAAGGAATAGACCAAAGTCCTCTGTTCATTTCTCTTGAAAGCTCTGATAACAAATAGTCTTCACATTCACACTGACTTGTTTTTCAAAATACGATCATTTCTAGCAACAAATGAACTTGCACAGCATCTGTAGCGAGGGAGGGCAAGGCACTAATGCATCTTCTGCCACCATCAGGTCACATGGCCTGGGATAAATCATAATTTTTCTCTCTCTCAGTTTCTCCACATGTAAGTTAATAATCATGTAGAGACCATGGGGAGGAATGCCTTAATTAGAAGCATTACTTGTACTTTCTGCTCATAAGCCTTCAAAGTATTAATTCACTGTTAACTCCTGCTGCTGTTTTGAGACAGCTAATCAGCCTGAAGCAGCTTGTCAAACATCACATATTTACAGAACGTGCTGCTCATCACAGAAACGTTGGCAATCTAAGGTCAGGGAGCATGAGCAGCTGATGTGCACGTTACTCAGTGTTCAATTGTTAAGCAAAGACTGAACTTGCAGCAAAGTATTTATTTGTATTTATACAAACTAAAGCCCAGCAGGATGAAGGGGCTAATTGCCCTGTTCACACAGAAAATATCTGTAATGACCACACATGCAGGACTTCTATTCAAAACATCTCACTTAATAGCAGTAAAGGCCTAATGCTTTAGGAGCATCATCCAAGATGGGCTGCCAGATAAGAGTACTGCAATTTATAGAGCATTTTATAAAGAACAGTGCTGCTTTTTGAACGACTATAAAAAGAAAGCTGGACATATAATATGGTTGAATGTTTCTAGGCTACGTTCACACTTCACTTTCTAGTGCTGTACTGTTCTCATTACAAATTATAAATTAAATTGAGAACTAACGACACAAGCCATTCAACATCATATGCATTATCAAATTATCCTTTGGCTATTTTAACCTCCTCACCAAAACTATTATACTTTCTTTCCCTGCCTTTACCTCCAGTAGACTGAGATTGCAGACCTCTTCTACTTTAGGGGGGTGCAAAAGAAAGTCAGCACTTATAGAGCTAGATATTTTATTGCTGCAGCACTCTAAATTAAAAAAATAACCCTTTAGTATAGGCACATGCCACTACAGGAAAAAACCCACCCAATCAAAAAAACAGGCAAGAATGACCTGTCATTATTCTTTTGACTCATTAAGTAAAGCACCGTAAGGGTTGAGAAGGTCCGATATCTACAACAAAACCTGGCTGATATGGGTGGAAAAAATACTGCATTAAAAAATACTTCTTTTTTTTCTCAGTAAAGAGAATGCTGACATTTAAATAGCAAGAGAAATCAAACTAGTTTCTAATGTGAAAAGAAGTGAGAGGACCTTTCTGTTCTACCCCTGGAGAAAGAGGCAAGAAAGTGTATATCCTGATGTTGTGGGAAAGCTGTCAAATGAAGCACACACATTTGCCTTATGGAGCTGGAAAAAGAATTTGATATTGACTATTGCAAAACATTTGGGAGCGAATGGAAGGTGTTAGGCTCACTGATCTGTTAGGAAAGGAAACAAAGATTATCCTCTGCATGATTCTCTGTGCTGTATAGGAATTAGTTCTAATGACCACACACCCAAATATCTCCAGAGGAGAGAAAGAGCCACCAGAGGCATGTCTTAAATTGAGGTTTCAAAGAATGAGAGCTTCATGGTTGTGTCCCACTACAGCAGAATTTGGATTCTTCCTGTAAGATCTCAAACTATTTGTAACATTCATGAAACATTTGGAAATTCACACTGCTACCTCTGAAGCTCCAAATGCCAGCAACAGTTGACTCACCAGAGCCTGAAGTAGAGCAGAAAGTATGAGCCAAGGCTTCCTGTCAGGAATCTGTAATTTCAGGGGGAAATGGGACTTCGGAACTCAGATCCTGAAATGTGTAAGGTAAGGACTGTCACCTGATGACCACCATCTCCTCATTTTTTTGAAGGGCCTCTGACGATTGCCTGAGACCTGCTAAGTCTTAGGACAGTGTTCACCCTTAGAATCATTCTTGATAAGAGTCAAGATGGAGCTAGAATTACAACTTCTTATTTACAAGAATTCTTTGGTACTCTCAGTTTAGCTGACACAGCTGACCAGAACAGGAAGGAAATTCTGTAAACTTAGTTCCACCAAACTCATTCAGCCTCTCAGGTCCTGTAGGTTGCATTGCCAGCACAGCTCCTTGTTAAGTGCCACTACTCAAACACATGCTTAGCTCCAGGAAAACGCTGGCTAATTTTACACTGAATAACAACTAGAAGGAAATAAACTTTGGTCTGGGTTAGAAACCTACAGATGACTGATTTCCTGTCATCAAAGTAATCCCTTAATAAAATGATATATTCATAGGTACAAACAAGGATTTTGTCCACATGGCTTTTTGCTTTGCCTCCCTCTTCCTGCAATGTCCCTTTTTATACTAATGCTTTTATTTGTATGCCTCTGTCTTCACTTTGCTGTGAACAGAAATGTCAGAGACAGACGTTTAAAGCAGAACTGCTACATGTGGCTCTTTTGCCTAAAGCCTTATTCTTTCTCACAACGCTGAGGCAGAGTTTATCCAACAGTTTAACATCTAAGCATTGTGCCTTACACAGTGTACTGCTACTGATCCTCTCTTCCAAGGAGAAGGACACATCAGCATAAGCTGATGGCGCTGTTTGCATGATGCAACCGACTGCAAGAGCCCTCCCCTTCATGCCTTGGTACATCCCAGAGGAACTACAGCGCCCAGCAGGCCATGCTCCAACCCGGGAGCAGCCCCGCTGTGGGCAGATACCTGTAACCCGGAACACAACAGGTGCACAGAACACCTGTGAATGCTGGGGCATTACAGTACTTGTTTCATACATGGCAATTTAGCGTGTACGTCTGTCTGAAGTGGACATAAACAGGAAAGGAGCAGAAGCACCTGACACATCCCAGGCATTATGCATGCTGTTGGGGAAAGCATATACAGGCTGCTTTCATCACCTCCTACATTTCACTCTAAGCCATTTCTGCTACAACCTAAAGTCCTCCTGCTTTCTTTTCGAACAGATATTTACCAATGCAAAATAATTACTCATCGTTCCTATCCCAGAGTGAAACTAAAAAGACCAAAGGGAAGAAACGAGAGCAGGTGTCACTGTAAGGAGAGGGTGTGGACAGCACTCGTACCACGTGTTTGTTCCTGGTTACCTGACCGTGCCCCCCAGACTGGGCTCCTTGTCCCTGCCACTCTTCCAGAACTACTTTGTTACTACAGGACCCAAATCCAATCTCCAAAGACGTGCTATGAGCTCAGAAAAGCTTGTTGAATCATGCAGGCAAACAAGAAGCACATGGACATTTTTGAAGCTTCTAATAGAGTGCCTTTGATAAATAGCCTTGACTGCCAAGAAAGCTTTCCTAGAATCAGCCCCTTCAACAACCAAGAAGCTTCACTGCAAGCAGGTATTTTGAGCACTTAATTAATTAATAAGTAACTATAGAAAGATCTCCATAAAGACAGCACTTTGTTTCAAGGCTGGGCCTACAAGTCAAACTCCATTATCCTACAATTACTTAAAATTAATCTCCATTTTGTCTTCTTAGTAGCTTAGTCAGAAACCTGGGCAGAGGGAGCAAACAGTTCTAAATTTTAAGGTGTGACACTCTCATTCTTTAAAGTTTATGGATTTTTTTTTAAAAGAGATGATTAGAATAGACTTTAGCAGAAAAACAACTTCACATAATATAAACATTCTTATGAAATCAAAGGCTCTGTAGCATGCATAAATTTTGACTGATAAAGAGGTAATTTCTCCTCCTGATCAGGAGACAGATTTACTTCATAACCAATAAATGACTCCACAGCTTAGTAAATATCTTATTAAAGCCAGCACTGCCATCTCCACTGACTTAGAAAGAAAATTAAGTAATTCCTGTTGACCGGCAGTTACATTCTGTACCTCCCCAAGGTCTAAAAATGGTATCAGTTCAAAGGTCCGTCTTCTCATTTTGTTTGTCAAGCCAAAGTATACAGACAAAACCAGAATCAGATCTACATACCTTCTACTACAATCATCGACATAATCCCCCCCTCTCAACTTCTGTACGGACACATGTTCAAAAAAGTTAAGATTATACAATACCATTTAAGTAAAATAAAGCAATCCTGTATGATCCTTCTGCACACCTACATACAGCCTGGCTCATCCGAATGACATTTCTTGCCACAAGAAGGAGGAGTTCACCAGGTCAGGCCACTCCTGCAATAACGTGGAGATGCTCTAAACATCACCTGCATAGCAAATTAATTTTCAGCTAAGGCAGTAATTTACCATGTTTTTCCCCCCTTGCTATGCGCCTAGTCACACTGCTCTTGACATCTGTAAGTAGGCAGTTTGTAGGCTTAGTCCAAAGTGTCCCTTTTCTACCTGTTCACTGACATGGAAGGTGCCTCTCCTCCCACCGAATCCATGGGAGGGGCTCTGGGGTGCGCTGGGAGGTACAGCTCCAACAAGAAACAAAGATACAACGACCTGTAAACCTCTGATCTTTCCTAACATACAGCAAACTCGCATTTACAGGAGAACTATACACCGGAGCATGCAGTCTCGCGTTCTGCTATTTCCAGCAGGCCCCGAAGCACTCCGATGTAACAGACAGCGCTCGCAGGGGTGCGCGGGCCGCATCCTGCCCGGCCTCCCCGGCAGCCGCCGCCGGTGCCCGGGAGGCCGCGGCCCGGCCGACACACGGGTGCCGGGGCCCGCGGAGCGGCACCCCCGGGCTGCCGGCCCGCGCCGCGCCCCCCGCTCGAAGGGCGGCCCGCAGGCCGCGGCCGCGGTACCTGCACTGCTGGGGCCGGGCGGCTCATCCCGCGGGGGCCGCGCTCCCCGCACGGGCCGCGGCACCGGCACCGCCGCCTCCGAGCCCCGCCGGGCCCTCGGCCAGCGCCCTCGCCCTCCTGGGGCCGCGCCGGTGTCGCCGCGAGTGTCAGCGCCGCGGCGGGGCTGGGGCTGGGGCCGGGGCTGCCGCTGCCCTCAGAGCCGCGGGCTGCGCCGCGCCATCGCCACCGCCACCGCCAGCGCCGCTGTTTGTTTTCATCCGCTGCGGGCGGGGGCAAGGAAGGCAGGAAGGAAGCACGGAGGGAGGGAGGGAGGGAGGGACGGAGGGAGGTGCTGCGTGTGCGCGGCGGCACTTTCCTTTCCGCTGGGAGCGCCGCTCCGCGCCGCGGGCCGGCAGGGAGGGGCGGCGGGGCCGGGGCCGGGGCCGGGGCGAGCGGGGCAGCGCCCGGCACCGCTCTCGCCGGCAGCCCTGGCCGTGGCGAATCTGCCCCGGCGGGCCCGGACACCTCCCGCCCGTCCCGGCTCTCGGCCCCCGCCCCGCCGCGGGAGGGCAAGTCCTGCCAGCGCCTGGCAGGGCTGCCGGCTCCGCCGTGAGCCCGCCCGCTGCGGCCCCCGTGTTTGCAAAAGCGGACACAAAGAGGCAAAAAGGTGCGCTGGATGGTCAGAGTGAAAGGGGAGCGGTAACGGAGCCCATCGGTAACACCTGCTGTGAGTCTCTCCCCCTTTGCTTTAGCAGGTGAAGCCTGTGGGAGAGCCCTGCCCCGGGGAGCCCCCGCGGCCCCCTGCCCGCCGGCCATGGCCGTACCTATCGCCGTTCTCGACTGCGACCTCCTGCTCTACGGCCGCGGACACAGGACTCTGGATCGCTTCAAGCTGGAGGATGTCACGGATGAGTATCTCGTGTCCACGTACGGCTTTCCCCGACAGTTCATTTACTACCTGGTGGATCTCCTGGGAGCCACTCTCTCACGCCCTACGCAGCGCTCCAGGGCCATCAGTCCGGAGACACAGATACTTGCAGCATTGGGTTTCTATACCTCTGGCTCCTTCCAGACTCGCATGGGGGATGCCATTGGCATTAGTCAAGCCTCCATGAGCCGCTGCGTTGCCAATGTAACCGAGGCGTTGGTGGAAAGAGCCTCACAGTTCATTCACTTTCCCGAGGATGAAGCTACTGTGCAGAGCCTTAAGGACGACTTTTATGGGCTGGCAGGCATGCCGGGAGTGCTGGGGGTAGTTGACTGCACCCATGTGGCAATCAAAGCACCCAATGCTGAGGACCTGTCTTACGTGAACAGGAAGGGTCTCCATTCCCTGAACTGCCTGATGGTGTGTGATGCCAGAGGAGTCCTCCTGAGCGCAGAAACACACTGGCCAGGCAGCCTGCCCGACTGCACGGTGTTAGAGCAGGCAGCCCTCACAAGCCAGTTTGAAAGTGAGCTGCATAAAGATGGCTGGCTACTAGGTAAGTCAGTTTTTCAGTGGAAAGTCTACTATAGATTGTCTCCTTATTGAGTCAAGAGCCTCTGATATGTTTACTTTTGAATGCACTCCTGCAAATAGCTTTGAGATATGTGATTCAGTTTAGACAATCCTTATCTTAGAAGTTTAGAACAGTAACTTCCAATCTGTCTTTTATACTGTCTGGTTATTGTATGTATTAGTTTACATTTATTCTGTTGAGAGCTTGTTTTCAGTATCCTACACCTTTCTAAGCTGAATTATGCCATTTTTAATTCCAGGTAGGGTCCCAGTCCAATTGTCTTTCACTGTTTCAGGCAATAAATGAAATCTCTTAAAACTTTCTTCTTCCAGGATTTTCTTGCATAAAACTGAATGCCTTTACCTTGTCACATTTGTAAAAAGAGTTATTGTTGCCCTTTCATGCCTTCTGGTTTAGCCAGAGAAATAAGTTATACTGTATCTGCTGTACCAGAAAACCGGGACAAGGAGCTGAAATCTGTGGCTAACTGTGGTTGAGTAACCTTCTCCTTTTTGCTGTTAACAGGTGACAGCTCCTTCTTACTACGGACGTGGTTGATGACCCCTCTGCATATCCCCGAGACACCTGCGGAATACCGGTACAACATGGCACATTCTGCCACTCACAACGTCATTGAGCGGACGTTCAGGACCATTCGGTCGCGCTTCCGCTGCCTCGATGGGTCCAAAGGCACCCTGCAGTATTCTCCAGAGAAATCCAGCCACATCATTCTGGCCTGCTGTGTGCTTCACAACATCTCCCTGGAACACGGGCTGGACGTGTGGTCTTTGCCAGCCACAGGACCCATGGAACAACCTGAAGAAGAGTACGAGCAAATGGAATCAGTGGACTCGGAAGCCTGTCGTATTCGTCAGGAACTTTTACTGACTCATTTTAGCTGATGTTGTGACAGAGGAAAGGCTTCTAACGGTTCATCTGGGAAGTTACCCAGAGCAGATATGCCCCTTCCTGTTCTTTAAGTCAGTAAAGACTAAGTAGATGTGAGACAAGGAGATATTTTACACTCTTCATTTCAGACAAATTTCTGAACTTCTCTCAGTCTCTCCAGGAATGCAATTTAATTGTTAAAGTTTTACTGTTGTGATGCTTAGAGACTCCCCTTTCACCTTAGAGAACAATGTGACATGAGTGGAGAAATTTGGGAAATTGCCTTTGATAATGAGGAAAGATCTGTAAACCTTGCACTGTTTTACAAAGCAGCAATTCTATGCCACCATGTAACCCAAAACACTTATGATTGATTTTTAAACAGTATTCCACACAAATTAAGATTCCGTGTGAGCTCCTGTCTACCATGAATTTATGAGCAGGAAAGCAAACATTTATCTTTTTGCTTGTGGGTATAAATTCTTGCTAAATACCATTTTGATGTTTTGGAGATCTCACAAAGCCCAATGATTTCTCTGAAAGCTGAACTGTGTTCTGGGCGGGGTCTGGCTTTTTGCTGGGTACACACTAGTGCTTGCACATATCTAGAGGATCAAGAAGGCTTGAATGTTTCTTCTTTCCCAAACAGGCTCGAGAAGATGTTAAGCTATGGTTGACTCTGTCAGGTACCTACCAGATATCGGGAAACAGGCTAGTGAATGCTAAGTCTGGTTTTCACTAGGTATGCCTGCTGCAACAGGAGACTAGTCATCTTGTTGGTTTCTGTAAAAGAAATGGCAAGCACTGACTGGGTCACAAAAATTGAACTGATTGCGAAAGTTCTCCATTTAGATCCTGCAGAGGTACAGACAGGCTGCTCTGGCACTGCTGGCAATCCATCTCTTCAGTGGAACAAGATGACTGATGCACACAGTTGTTGCTGGCACAAGGCTAGGCAGTTTCCTGGCAACGTTCTCTTTCTAAAAGACCCAAGTGTTTCCAAGGATCTTGTGACAGCAGTCTGAGAAAATTTTGTTTCTTAGATTCTATTGTTTGCTGGGCAGTAAATGAAACAAAATGGGAGGTAATGCAGAATGCCACAAAATTGTAGCTACTTAACAGAGTGCAACTGCCTGGCACAGCAGTTCTGTCCTTTTAGAGGAAATGAGCCTGGATCATGCCCCACATATGAAGAATACAAGAGTATGGGACACGTTTCAAAGTGCAGGATGGACATAAAGCATGTCTGCCAAGTCTGCAATGGCAATAAGCATTTACTATCCTACAGAAAGCCAAGTATGCTTTATGATGTGTAAGCAAGATGTTTTCACAAGCCTCGATGAGAGCTGTAAAGTGTAATGTACAACAATATGAGATGTAAGTCTATTTTCTTTACACATCTTCCCATGACATATCTTGTAGGAACTACTACTGGTCACTGTGGCATAACTCCTTTTAGCTAGGAAGAAGCAGACAAGTATTGTTGTCTAAAAGAAAAAAAACCCACGACATTTTTAAGGTAAGAGTTGCTGCTGTATAAGGTGCCTGATGGCTCATAATCACATCTGATGGTCTGTGCTAAAAATACTGATCGCTAGACCAAAACACTAGCAGATGCTGAATGAGCCGCGTGGGTGACGCTAAGGTCAAGTGAGACTTGGACGTGTGTAGGTACAAACACTGGCACATAATAACAAGCTGGAGTTTCTCAATTTACGCTAGGAATAGCTCTTCCCAGCATGTGCCGAGGCCAGAATGAGCTCAGAGTGGAGGTACTTCCTGGAAAACATTTGCTACCCAGTTTTGTGTTCTTTCAGCCACTGTCACTTTTGGTAGAGTTTAATTTCAGATTTCTCTGCTTGTCAGTTTGGTCGAAAACTGCATCGGGCCACACCACACAAACGCTATCCACTGAACACAACTGTTCTTTCCTGAGTCAGAAGTCAGCACTTCTGTTCACTTGGGAAATGTAGGGAGCAGTTTGCCCAATGCATTCCTTAGCAGTTTCCTTCAAAATCATTCACCTAGACCTTTTTCTTTTCTCTTGTGTTTAGGTGTGTGACAGCTGCAATTCATATTCCGTCACTGCTTTCTGGTGTCTGTACTTTCAGCTCATCTTGCTAGCTGCATTCCAGGGTGCTTACAAGTTTGTGCACTGTCAGAACTTTGAGACGTAAAGTCTGCCCTGGCTGTGTAATACCTGGTAATTCTCAATCATCTGTTGAAGGATGACAGTGACTGGCTGTTCAAGGTGTTGCAGTTTTCACTACTTGACTAAATTCCCTGTAAAACCCCATCCTGAGCCCTTTTGGCGTTCCCCTGAGATACTCCCTCACAGGCTGGCTGGCTGTGCTGCAGCTGCCTTTGCTCCTGCCAGTCTCACATCTCACACACTCACCGGCTTTTCACAGAATCACCCAGTGGTTTGGGTTGGAAGGGATCTTGAAGACCATCCCGTTCCAACCCCATGCCAGAGGGACACCCCCCACTAGATCAGGTTGTTCAGAGCCCCAGCCAGTCTGGCCTTGAACACCTCCAGGGATGGGGCATCCACAGCTTCCCTGGACTACCCGTTCCAGTGCCCCACCACCCTCCCAGGAAAGAATTTTCCTCTAATATCCAACTTAAACCTACTCCCTTTCAGTCTGAGCCCATCTCCCCTTGTCCAACCACATGCTCTGGGAAATAATGTTGCCCCATCTTTCTCCCAGGTTCCCTTCAGGTGCTGGAGCACCGCAATTGGGTCACCCCTTCTATTTTCCACACTCCAAAAAACCCCGTTTTCTGCAAACTGCTTTGTGGTTTGCGATGCCGCTCAGACAACCGGCAGCCTAGCAGTCCAGAACAGAACTTCCAATCTGTTTTGGACATCTTATCGGACGTATTGGTTTACATGCCTTCTGTTTCGGGTACGTGTCCCAGGGCTGACCGGCCGAGCTGTGCGCGCCTCAATGCCCGCCCCGCCGCCTTCGGCGCTCGACTGCTCTCGCCTGCCCTCCATCGCCCCCGGGCGGCGGTGGAGGACCTCGTCGCTCGGCTGGCGCTGCCTGGCGGCGTTCTACCCTCGGCTGCTCGGGCCTTGGTCCCGCCGCGCTCGGCGCCGCCGCGGTTCGGGCCCGCTCGGCGCTCGGCTGGCGCGCCTGGCCGGAGCGGGGCGGCGGCGACGGCGACAGGAGCGCCGGGGCGGCGACAGCGCCGGAGCGGCGACAGCACTGCGGCGGCCACAGGACCGGAGCGCCGGGGCCGCCGCGCTGCCCACCCCCCCCCCC
>JAWWTY010000156.1:24685859-24733021 GCA_035222235.1 Margarornis squamiger
GTGCCGGGCCGCGGCGGGCGGAGCGCGGGCGGGGAGGGCTCGGGGCTCGGGGCTCGGGGCTCGGGGCTCGGGGCCCTGGTGCGGAAGCTCCGGGAGCGCGGCCTTGCAGGGCAGCGGGGAGCGGGCCGCGCTGCCCGGGCCGGGCACTGCCGCGGGAGGGCGAGAGCGCCGCGGCGCCTCCGCCGGCCGGGGCACGGCCCGGCCCGGCCTGGGGCCCGGGGGGAGCGCGGAGAGCGGGGAGCGGCCCCTGCCCGCCGCCAGCCCGCCGGGGAGTTCCTCGGGCAGGGCTCTGTGCCCGAGCTCGGGCGCCCCGCGTTTCCCCCGCTGCCCCGGGGAGCCGGCCCGGGCTGCCGCCTTGGAATCACGCGTTTTGTCGTCGCTGCTGTTGTTTTCCGGCCTTGCCCAAACAAAACATGCAGGAAGTGGTGTTTGCTCTGTCTCCTCTGGGTTTCACCGTGTGTTGCAGAACACTTGCTTGTAAAAGTAGTGTTTGGCATAAAGTCCGTTCAGGTGTCTCTTGTCTCGGGGGGACCGAACCCCGCGAATTCACCAGCTGCGGGAACATTCTCTGTTTTCATCTACAACGTTTCTCCAGACAACACAGAATTTTCTGTAGCGTTCGTCTAGTCTTCTGAGATTACTTGTGATCCTGCCAGTACCATGCCTTCTGCTGCCTTTGGAAAGCAACTTTTCCCGCTCCAAAGCAGCATTTCATCTTCAAGAGATGCTGTTGGTGGTTACACGTATTTTTTCCCACTACACACTTTTCTGTATTGTCCTGTTGTAACAGACGGATTCAAGAATTGCTGTTATCTAGACGAAAGCCCCTCCCCAGGAAGATCAGTAGTATGAATGTGAAGTTGGTGTAAATATGGTCAGTGCTCAGTGCTGCACCACTTTCTTCTCTGGATGAAGTGTTCTTTGGTCTCTATTTAAAAACCCAGTGTGTTCTTCTATATTTGTCCTTGTTTACTGCTCCACCCAGTTTGGTGTCCTCTGCAAGTGTCATCTGGCTTCTTTGCCTTTGCCACTCCCATCCTCTTTCAAATTACTAATGGGAATGTTAAAAAGGGACCTAAGAATGACCTGCTGGCAATATGCACTTATTGCTAGTCCATTACTGGACTGTTTAATTTTGTTGTTGGGTCACTTTTGAGAATGTGGTACGGGTTTAAATCCATGCAGATCTGAATGCCTTATGGGTGACGTAGGCCACAGGACCTGAAATTCTCTGCTAAATTTAAAATCCTTTTTCGTGTTCTGAAAGGCTGCTGTAATGCTTTTTCTCACATTCAGTTCTGTTCAATGTAGCTTGCGTACCAGCTCTGGAGTCCACAGTTGATGCTTCTGTAGGTAATTTTTTTGTAAATCTGGGCCACTTGTGTTTCAACAGTGATGAGTAAGTGTGTTGTACTCATCTGTTGATTTGTGGCAGTGTGGCTGTTCATGAGTAGGGCAGTGCACCAGTGTTTTTATTTTTCCTAATGTTTGGAATGAAGGGTGTATTTGAATCCAAGTATCTGGACTTGCCTTTTCAGATTGAGTTGCTGGGCAGTTTATGCTGAGTGTTTACTTTGCTGACAGCTTCTTATTTTTTTTTCTTTTGCCCTTTTCTGAGTCATAACTGACCCTCTGGATTCTTGTTTGGTTGTTTCCTACTCTTCCATTTTCCGTGCAGCATTTCTAACTTTTATGCAGCTGTAACAACCAGTTCTAAAGAAGGGAAGCAATGATGCTGTCTGCTACTATTCCTCTGCCAGAAGTTTGGCATTTGAATACTTATTTTTTTAAGAAACCTCTGGAAAGATACTCTGGTATCTTTTATGCCATGCTTAGCAAGCTAACTGAATTCACAGCTCTTGCAAAGTTAGTGTTGATGTTAATACTTATTGGTAATACTAATGCCAGCAGCATTAAGGTACTTTTTTTTTTTCCCCTTCTGAGTTTGTATTATCAGGGTCCTAATAAAGGGTATAGTGCATGGTAATAGTTCCCTTGGGTGCTTTGTGTTAGTATCTCTGTGCTAACCTAGCAAGGAGGGTGACAGAAAATATTAATAAGGAAAGGACAAAAGAATTTTGGTTTACAAAAGTGAATGACAATGGGACATACAATGGAAGAGGATTAGTATTAGAAATATTTTAAGCGGAAAGTTATTAAATTATATAGTCTTCATCTAATGAAAGACCCATGGATTGGGCTGCTTGAAACAATAGGAGATGTACTTGCCTGCCTGTCAGGACTTCGCATGTGTTAAGAACTCTGACTGGGATTGTTATGTCGTAACTGTTGTCTCCATTTTTTGTAAACTGTTGAAGGTGCTAAAGATGATGAGGTGTAAGGCTTGAGCATGGAGACTGTCATCCTAACCTGTGTGCTCGCACAGCTCCACTTCAGACGTCCTCAGTGAGGTATTTTGGGCTGTTGTGGCAGAGGGATTCCTGCTTCCTTCTTCCTGGTTTGTAGTACTAATTCTTCACCTTGAGTAGCATAGAATTGCTGAGAGGAATCTCTGCCCTGTGTTTCAGACACTTTCTCCCCTCCCTTTTTACTTCTGCACAGTCTCAGTCCAAGGCCAAGAAGGGCCAGGGTGTCAAGAATTGACTGTATTTCTTTGTTCAGAGTCTAAATCTTCTTTGTCTCCCACCTCTTCTTTAGTTCTGATACATCTTTATGTGAAGGCTTCAGCTTCTGTGTGGATACTTTTTGCTTTTTGACTTTTTAACTTAATTCCATGTGAGCAGGAAATTATATGACCTGTGTTTTTTAAAATGTGTTCTTTTTTTCCCTTTATTACTTGAGTAAGGAGCATATGCCTTAAGTGCGTAAATCGCTTTGTCTTCATCTTGTGAATACCTGATGCTACTTCTGCTCCTCTCTAGTATGGGTGCTCCCAAATTTCTCATGTATGATGTCACTTGGGGGCACCTGGCTGTGGCCCTTGAGCTTGAGGAACCTTGATGTGACTTTGAATGTAAATACTGGCATTCTGAATTGAAAATTTCTTTACCTTTCTATCAAAATGAGAATAAATTATTTTAGGGGGTTAATCTGAATTCTCTGTTGCTCTGTGTCTCCTTTTGTTGCTGTATCTCTCTCTGTCTCTCATTTCCTGCTGTGTATGATATGTAACAAAAGATGCCATGACTAGAGTATGGAATTGTGGAAATCAACTCTTAATCTTCTGGATCGCAGTTCTGCTGTTTGACTTATCTTACAGCTCTGTGAAATTATATTTATTCTCTTCCTGTCTTCTGGACTGAAACTAATATCTTTCTTCTCAAGAATTCATTGAGTTTATGTGGAAATTGTAATAATAGTCAAGAAAGTGCTCCATATTCTCATTGGGAAATGAAACTGTCAGACTTCAGACACTGCTGATCACTTACATTTATTTTTATTACTTCTCTTTTTATATTTACCATTAATTTTGTGACCTTTAGGAGTTTCTCTTCTACTTATTCGTCGTTTTGCAGTAAATAGCTAGCAATTTAATATATTTCTTTTGACTGAAAAGTTCTCTTAGGAGTATTTAGCTCATTTAATCCAGACTGGGAAGACAAATTAAGATTGTAATGGCAATCAGCTCCTTGTTGCAGTACTACAGGATCTTGAAATGAGAGTGTACTATTGACATCTTTGTAATGTAATTGAATTTCCTGAGCTGTTTGTAGTTTCAATTTAAAACATGGCATTGAATTTTTCAATCATGAAGCACTAATACGAGTTATTTTACTTTAGGCATTCTGTTCTGATTTATGTGGAAGCACTTACTGCAGTAGATACAATTTAGAGCAGTGTGTCTAGTGCATCTGCAGAAGATGTGCTTTTGAATTACTTTTCCACCTCTCCCTGGCCTTAATCAAAGAAAAACGTCAGCTTACAGAATTATACTTTAGGGAACATTTAAAAACTTTGAAGAGTAAAACCAGGGCCACGTAATGAAAGTGCCTTCATGGTATTAGTTTTTGACTTTGTTGCATACTTGCATCATAAAGTTGCTTTCTCTCCTCCTAAGGCTTTTTAGTAGTATTTTTTTAATTCTCCATATTTAGGGACACTTAGTTCAAAACTGGCTCTTGCTCTAATTAAAGTCTTAAATTAAGCTGCCTTTTTTTTTTAAAGCATAATCAAGGACACATAAGTAGAAACAGAACAAAAGAATGGATTCTAGTTTTGCTTTTTGCATTGTTTTGATTAATCATGCTTAAGATAATTGTTTGTTACCCCTCTGTGGACTGTTTTACTTTGTGGCTTAGCCTTGTTTAAAGATTGAAGTGCAATGTAGTTTTATTTTCAGTTTTCTGTTCATTTAGATATTACTGCAAGGTATCTTGAAGTTCGCTCTATGCAAAATGTTTTCTGGTTTTGGTGTTTATTTTGGTTGGTTATTCTTTTGTTTTTGTTTGCTTGTGGGTTTTTTTTGCGTTTGGTTTTTTGTTTTTAACTAAGAAGAGCTTATACCTCTGCCAATGCACACAAAGCTTATATGGAAGTACCACAAGTGGAATTAAGGACAGACCAATCATGTTATTTGAAGTAAATTTAAATATGTAGCTGATCAGGTATATTGCCAGAAATTCATATGACCCTGTCACTTAATAATGAATGTAGTCCTGTTCTTCCAACACTTGTCTTAAGTTTTGACCCACGCAACTATTCTGAATATGAGTCATGTCACCTATTTTTTACTGATTTTGTTGTTGTTATAGCATTGCTCAAATTCCAGTGCTACATAGGTCAATTACTTACCAAACTAGGACTCCTTTAGTTGTCTTGTTTGTTTAACAGAGTTGATGCAGTGCAAAGAGGGCAAATCAGCTTTTTTGTTTTGATTTTACATAAACTTTTTTTTAAATTTTGCTCAGTCTTTCAAGTGAAGACATGAAAAGGGTTAGTGGGAATGGCATGACATTTGGTATGAATTGAATCAGTATTTTTCATAAAACTGCAAGTAGAATTCAGATCTTCTATCTGGGATAGTGTTTCTGGGACTTCTTACATGGTATTGTCATGTGCAATTTAGAAAAAGGATGGCATCATAGTCTCTGTATTGCAGAAGGGAGGGAAACATGGATTGTAAACAAGGTAGGGAACTAGAAAGTCATTGGAGCTGTGTAATTCCAAATGTTTTAGGCATCTGATGTGTTCTTGGAGGTCTCCTGTCTGTGGATCTTGGAACTGGGTTTTATTGCTTTATCAATGAAGTACCTGTAAAAGAATGAGGGGCTGTGGCTTGGCAAGATGGTTTTTGACTGTTTTCACTGTGCACAGTGATTTCTTCTTTGCTCTTTTGAGCTTCTGAAAAACATAAGGAGTCGGGATAAGGCAGTTTGCCTCAAAATTAAACTGTGTAAAATACAAGGGAAACTGACTTGTAGAAAATCCTTTGAGGAAATAGCGGGTCTTGTGACTTCATTCACTGTGAAGATAAAACATTTGGTCTTAGTGCTGCATACACTGTTTTCATGCTTGTCTCATGACCTCCTGATCATTCTTGGAGAACCCACTCACATGTACAATAGCAGGAATGCTAAATTATTGCTAATATTTATTGAAAATATTAAATACAATAAGCAATTCTCTTGAATGTATTGCTGGTGCTCCAAGCCTGGGATGCTGCAGTTTATAATTTGGAATAACTGCAATGACACACTGTATTGTTAGTGCTAGACACTTCCCTTAAGAACAGACATTTTGAAAACAGAAGTAGCTGCCTTACAAGACAGGGAGGGCCTTGGCCAGAGCAGGGATAGTTCACAGTACTAATAATCTGTTTCCTCTTCTTTTCTAGAGACAAGTTTGCTTGTGGTTTTGCAGGACAGTGACATGCCTCATTGGTCACAAGAGGGTTTTTTTTTGTTCTGGTTTGTTTTGTTGGGATTTTTCCCCCCTATGTGTTTGTTTAATACAAACTATACAGCTTGCCCTGGCCTATAAGCTATGTGGATCATATCCATTTTACAGTCAATGTGTTCTGGAAGTCTTAAAACTCATCAAAAGGACTTTGAGACAGAAGCTGCCAGCAAATGCTTTCTTGCGCTGTCTTTTCTAGGGAGGCTTATACATGTGTTCTCTCTGCATCTTGGATTGTGAACTCAGTGACAACTTTTATGTTTCACTTAATGTTGCCTCTTTCTTCATCAGTCACTTGAGATTTCTTCGGGCAGCAAAATTATCTGAAATTACTTGGACATTTGTATCTTCTGGATAGATCTCCCATTATAAGTAACATTTACTGATTGCAGCTTTTTTTTTTTTTTTTAACAGTGATAGAGCTGTTTACACTGATTCTGTTTACACACAGCAAAGGCTTTTAGTGTCTTTTAGTGTTGGGTCCAGTGTGCAACTGCAAGGTCCTTTGGAGTGGTATTAGATTTGTAGTCTGAAAGCTGAAGGCCACATGGACTAATTTCTGCCAATGGAGAATTGAATAACATGAAGTAGATAGTACTCAGATATTCTTCTTTGCATCAAAGCCAGTTGTGCTCCCCGCATGGTGGTACCAGAATTGCCACAAAATTAGTAGCACCAGAGATGGGGAAGGGGCATGTTAAGAGATGGAACCATCATCTCTGTAAAGTGCTAAAGTTTCTAACTGGAATGGTAAACCATTGCATAATGCATAAAATACCTTGACATCCTTTCTGTATGGCAGTTTGAATGTGCTTTTTATTCCTCTTCTCTTCCTACCTTTTTGTCAGTGTTTTCATGAAGTATTACAAATGTGCTGCTTCTATTTGGTTTTCTAGAGGTTCAGTGTCTGTAAAAGTGGCAATTACAAGTGAGCTTGTATCACTCTAATGCTGGGAATTCTTCAGGCTTCTTCGAGGACAGCTGGTACAGAGCAAGTAAAAGGCTTGGGGTTGGGCCCTGTAATGATCTTTCCAAAACTGTAAACAGCCCAGCATGTTGTCCTGAAATGCTCTGAAGGGAGAAAACTGTTAAGGAAAGAAAGCTTCCAATTACATAAAAATTTCTTGACTCTTCACTTTCAGAATTTCTGCAGTGTCGTGGCCCATATCCAGGACATCAGCTAATCTTCCAGTTGTGAGACTGCACTTTTGGTCTTCCTAATTAAACCAACCAAAACTGTCCTGTGCCCCCTGTCCCCCCCAAAAAAAACCCAACCCAGCAAAACCCCAAACAAACCCAAAAACCAACCCCAAAAACCCAAGCAAGGGGAAAACAGAAAAATACTAATCCCTGCTTAGGTTGCCAGCTGCTAATCAGTTATGATAGCATGGGTGTTTGTAATAAAGCTGTTACTGATTTAGTCCACCACTTGCCTGAACAGGTTTGATCCAGTGAGCTGCAAGTTTTCTTTATGCTGAGGCCCAAGAGTATTTTCAAACCCACAGCATTTAATTTAAACTTTGTTAGTCAGATGGGTAATGAGTACCTATAAATATGGTTGGTACTTCAATGGTTTATCTGCTAATGGTATTTAATAATATGCTGTCATCATTTGACTTATATTTGAGGAAAATGTTTGGAGTTGGTTCAGGCTAATTCAGACAAAGGGTAAAGCTTGGCCCCCAGAAGGGTCCAGGGTATCACTGGAGTCCCAGCATCATTCAAGAAGGATATATTCAGTGTTCTCTGAAGAGATCACAGCTTTTAAAAATGTTGAGCAGGTTAGCAGGGTACTGTGAAGGCATTTCAACTCTGAGTTTTCTTTTGTTTACTTTTCAAATGGGATAAAGACATGAGTAAGAAGAAGCTGAAAAAACAAGGGACAATCCCTGAGGAAAAAACATCAAGTTCAAACACTCAGGAAGCTCACATATGAAGTGTTTGTTATAACCAACTGAGTTGAATAAATTAGGACACACACAGAGACTTAGATAAACTGTCTTAAAGTATGTACTTGATTTTATATAGTGATGACAACTTGGTCTTTCACTAAGGTGAAACTAGAGGTTCACTGAGTGCAGTTGTAGGTGTTACCTGTCCCTTTATTTTAGAATACATAAACTTGCCCATGGCATGACCAAACATAAAATTGTTTGGTAAGCCTCTTGATTTCCTTGTTGCTAGTGTACTTGAGGGAACATTAGTTTTTCTGAAAGGGCTGAAATGTTGCTAGGTTGTCAGAGCATGTTCTTTTTCAGGAGTAACTGGGTTATTCTGCTTGTAATTTATCAGGTTCTCTTAAGTTATTTAGGTTTTTTGCCCTTTACAGCTGTTGAAAGGCTGTTCCTAAAGCTTAATGTTTTCGATCTCTTCAAACTTCTAGCTTATTTCAGCTGCAGGTTTTGTCTTCCAATGGTGTCCTGTTTGTATGTTTATTCTTGGGTTGTTGTAGCCCCTATTCCTTGAATACACCCATGCTGTTAATTTTACTAGACAAAACTGGACTTAGTTTCCTCCTATAAAATAGGCTTTTTGTTGCGTTTATTGTTCTGAGCTGTTCCTCTCCATGCTGCTTACCATCTCAATCCAGTGTTTTCTGAACATGGGTGACTGTGGCTGTTTGCAGAATCTGGACCAGGATTTATTAGCATTTGGTGGAAAAGGATTTTTGGTTTAGGGATTTCTGTGCTACATTGTGCTTTTGGTTGTGTCTATTCCAGCTATCCTTGTAATAGCTTTTTTGTGTCTGGGCTTTTTTAATCGCAACAGTTGTTTTTAAGAATTTGCTTGCAGCATGACATCTTGTGTTTTTTATGTTGCTTTCGAGTAAGACTTTTATTTTGTAGAATAATTCCTGCCTAATATTTGGCTGACTTTCAGAGATTCTCAAAAGAAGGCTTATTTTACACTGTGGAGTTCAGCATCTCTAAAAGACATGATCCCCATGCTGTTTACCTTAAGCATCAGGGATTTTTCAGCTAGCTTGAATTTCATTGTGGAGGGTTTCTTTTCTAGGAAAATGGATGCCTTTACTTGTTCATTACTCCAGTACCCTTTATTGTACTTCTGTGACTAAAAACTGGACTGCTTTATTAGAACTCATTTTGTTGGGTTATCTCTTCAGACAGCTCCTCCCTGTAAGCAGCAGCTGTTTTAAATAATCTGTTCAGGGTTTTGTTTTGTTTTTTTTTAAGGAGAGTCGAAGGAAAGAAAGGTTTGCTAATGACCATTCTGAGTTCTGTCATTTAACAATCCATCTCTTGTGTACATGAACCTTTTCTTGCTGTATGTGATTTTGCTATTTTAAGTTGCTACATTCTTTTTCTTCTCTATTGAATATTGATTGTTTTGTTTGGTGTAACATGAGCTGAGGAGGATTTATCTTCAGATCTTTGTGTTCCAAAGAGGTGGCAGAGTAGTATGCGCGCTCTGCTGGGATCAAAAGGTAATAGCATTATGGCAGAGTTTCTTAGTTTATCTATTCAAAGAAACTTTTCTGGAGAGCTTTTGTGGGACACCACTCAACAGCTGTGTAACTTTGTTGCTGTTAGAGTGACTATATTTAGTTCTTTCAAAGAATTCATTTTTTTTCTTCTGAACAATGGGTATTAATGCTTTCCTTTGCAGCTCCAAGTGTTCCAAAAGCATTAATCTTTGCCATTGTGCATTACTTGGGTGAACTGTTGTTCTAAGAGCTACGTAGGTAGAAAGATGATGTGCAGACAGGGGAAATGAATAATCTTGATGGACTTGGCCAAGATGCCTCTGCAGTGTAGTTTTGGTCCAGTACATGATTGTTTTCATACGTTGTAAGCTATTGTGATGGAATTGGAAGTAATTTGGATTTGAGATCTATCAATCATCTGACCTTGCATTGATAATAATTACTGTTTATGAAATTTGAATAATTCCCTGGAGACTACTGTGTCATATTGTCAATTTTATAATACTATTTCTCTAGCTGTTAGTCACACTTCCCAGATAAGACCTAAATCTTTAAGGTGTAAAAACTGTATCCTTATAAATCTTTTCTTCCTTATTATGTACACAAGAGATGAAGGGAAGTAAAAGAATTTCAAGGCCAATTTTTAATTCTCTTCAGGTGTGGTGTGCCTAGGGCATGTGTACAAGGAAAGAGATGGATACTTTCCAAGTAATCTTTGGCTGTAGAAATGCCAAAGTTGGGTCTCTATTATGGAAACAGGTAGCAAAGGCTGTGGGAAAGGATAGATTTTTCTCTTAAATCTAGTACTTTGGGATTTAAAGCTCTTCGTCTAGGTGATCAAGGTAAAAGCTGCCTTTCTTACCTGTGTCTTATCTTTCTAGGTTTCCATGAAGATAAACAAGTGAAATGTGGATAGCCTGTTTGTAACTTGGTGGTTGTTGTCATCTGGAACCTGCTGGTGTCTCCTCTGAGTAGCTGGCATAGTACTGGCAGCTGAGAGCCATGAAGGTTGTACCAGAGAAGAATGCTGTCCGCATCCTGTGGGGTAGGGAACGGGGTACCCAAGCCTTGGGTGCTCAACGGCTTCTGCAGGAGTTGGTGGAGGATAAAACTCGATGGATGAAATGGGAGGGCAAGGTAAGGTTGTGGGATAGAGCTGCACAACTTGATCTTGGAGTGGGGGAAGGGAGGCAGGGATTTGAAATAAATTGTCTTATGATTGTACATTTGATGTGTTACACTTGATATGCTCTCTGGCTCCCTCCAGTTCCCGCAGTGATGTGATACTAGATATGTTCCGACAGCGGGTTCCCCTTGTTGTCTTTGTGGCTTACAGTTAAAGTATGATCATATGACTCTTGCAACACTTCCTGCTTTGTTGGCTTTTTCAGAAAGTTGAGTTACCAGACAGTCCACGCTCCACCTTCTTGCTGGCGTTTAGTCCAGACAGGTAATTAACTCCTAGTTCATTCCCTGTTTCAGCAGTCTCCCTACACTTACAAAAGTGATGGAGGCTTCTGCCCATTGAGTTGTCCTGTCCTGAACAGTTGAGTGAAACTTCTGGTTCCTGACGTGCATGGATGGAATGTGTGCACCTTCCTAATCTCACAGCTTTGAGCATAGTTGGTGTTAAATTTCTGAGGTACCCAGGTGATACGAAGTTCTAAGGAAAAAAAATACATCTGTGCAGCCACCATGGGATTTCATAAGAAACTAGAGGGAGTAAAGGATGCGTGCATTGAAAGCAGAAGTGGAGGTGGGATCTCTCATAACATCACTTGATTTGACAGTGGTTAAGATGGTGTGGAGAATTGGGAGTACTTATTTGCCCCAAATTGTCCCTCGGGAGTTCCTTCTGAGCTGCATGTTCACTCTGACATTCAAGGTCAAGTTTGTGCTTGCAGATTCAGATGAGCTCATATTTGCATGAAAATCTGAAATCTGGCTACAGGAAGCCTTGTGGCCACAGGTGAAACAGCCCCTTACCCTTTGAGCTCTATGGGGGAGAGCTGCTGGGTTAGGTGTGAACACACCCTGTTGAGATGAAGCTGACCATGGTCTGATTTTGCTGTACTTTCCTCATGCTGGTGCTTGTCCTACCTTCTGCATTCCCAGGACCCTAATGGCTTCCACACATGTGAATCACAACATCTACATCACAGAGGTGAAAACGGGCAAGTGTGTTCATTCCTTGGTTGGACATCGCCGCACTCCTTGGTGTGTCACCTTCCATCCCACCATCCCAGGCCTCATTGCTTCAGGATGCCTAGATGGGGAGGTTAGAATTTGGGATTTACATGTAAGTCTTTCCTGAAACATACATTCCTTTGATATTTGGGGGGTGGTGACTTTTTTTGTCTGAGTTTGTTTTCCAAATGTTACCTGGTATGAGCTGTTTGGAAGCTTTGATGGGACCTGTCTCTAAAAGCATAGAACAGACCATAGCCGTCCTCTTCTGTTTAGAGAGGAGATGACAGATTATTCACCCAATCCTTCCAGGTAGGTGGTACTTTTAACCATGCCTGTTTAATTTGTTAGGGTGGTACAGGTAATGCTGGAGAAGTTTGTGCAAGTTGCCTCTTTAGCTTATGTGAAAGACATGCCATTTGTCATTCCACTGAGCGTATCTGAACTATTCAGTACAGAAGCTGCTGCTCTGCCAGTTCTACCAAGTCTGGTGATTGGTACAGAGACAAAACACAGGTACTTATCTGATTGCTCTAAAATGAAGCATTTTTACAGGCTGCTTGAGACACACCTACAAAAATACATCTGAGGTCATTGTTGCAAGTAACATTACATTCTAGACATGGCACATGACCTTGTATAGGAACAGCTGTTGTTGCTGAGAAAAGCTGTCACTTCCAATGCTCTAGGTAGTCCTATAGAAATGGCACATACCTGGAAACATAATGATTGCAAACTCTGTAATAAACTTCTTGTGGTTCTTGACTCCTCATTTCAGGGTGGAAGTGAGAGCTGGTTCACAGATAGCAACAATGCCATTGCATCGCTTGCTTTTCATCCTACGGCTCAGCTCTTGCTGATTGCTACTGCCAATGAGATACATTTCTGGGACTGGAGTCGTCGGGAGCCTTTTGCAGTGGTGAAAACAGCTAGTGAAATGGAGCGGGTCAGGTGAGTTCCTGTTTCTGGGTGAAGAGAACACTTGTGTGTGAAAAATGGTCTGATCTGGGGAATCCAGGGCATTCCTCTGGGGTGCTGCACCCTCTGCACTGAAGCAGTGGAGGGAAATGTTGCTTGAAGCTTCTTAACTCAGCTGGTAGAGAAACAGTTCTGTGGGCAGGAAGAAAAGCAACTGGAAGTAATAGATCAGCTTGGTTGTTCATATTTGTAATACAACGTGTCCAGTAAATGCCCAGAATCTACTTCATGTTGATTTGTAAGCTTAGTAATTAAACTTGTAAGCTATAAGAGTGAGAGAACCCAGAAGCTGCGGGAACAGGGTGCTGAGCTATTACTTTGGTGAACTTATAGAGGAAACTGCATTGCTGGAAACTTGATGCCTTCTTTTGAGCCATTTAAAGTAAGACAATGATTGGCATTCAAGGCAAGTTAATCTCTCCCTTTGTAATATAAACGTGCATATTCCTTTAAATTTTTTGTCTATTTCAATTGATACAGCAGTATTTACTTCTAGTTTTTAACTTCTGTATAGTGTTCCTGTGGGCTATAAAGTAGCTGCAATCTTCAGCTAGATAAGTACGTGTTGCTCTTTTTAATGCCTAAAATTTTTGACATCCTTCATAAGAAGATGATGATAGTGTAGTAATACTTTCATTGCAAGTATTTCCCGTGGGTTTTTCTTCCCTGATGTGTCCAGCTTCCTGTGTCAATGTGGAATGTGAACTGATACTCTGGCACTGTTTTTGTTTTAGGCTGGTACGGTTTGATCCATTGGGACACTACTTGCTTACAGCCATTGTTAATCCTTCTAACCAGCAGGTAAGGGGAACATCAGTACCTGTATTGACTGGTTAATTACAAGATGCTCTACTTTAGCCTTAGTCTGTTTCTAAGTAGCCTTGTGCTTTTCTGAAAACCTGAAATTCTCCTGAGCTGAGTTCTTTCTCATCTTTGTTGGTTATGTGAATGTTCTTGTGCTATGTGTAGGGCTAGTAAAGTGCTTTCCAAAATGTGGGTTTTTTGCCCTCACTGATTAATGGTAGAAGAGATGTCCCAATGGTCCTTCTCTTTCAGTTCTGTTGTGACAATCTTGTGGCTTTGAAGCTTTTTGAGGTATTAATAATGCTCCCCTCAGCTATTGATTCTTCTGTTTGTATGAAGAGTGTATTGTCACTCACAGTGTATTGTCAAAGCTCACTGGGTAGAGGTTGTCTGGATCCATGAAATGAACTTGGAAGTAGTCTCAACTGGTTTTCTGCAAATCATGGCCTTTGGAAAACGGCTTATCACATCCTTTCATCTCTCTGGGGTGGCAGCTGGCTTTTGGCTGTTTATTTGGAGGTACAGGATTTTACCTTGAGGTTACTGAACTTTGATTGTTTCCTTCTGCAGAGCGATGAGGAAGTGGAAATCTCCGTGGATAGCACAGAGATGCCTCATTACCGTCAGCGCGCTATCCTTCCGTCTCAGCCTGTGAGGCGCACACCCCTCCTCCACAACTTCCTGCATATGTTGTCCTCCCGCTCCTCTGGCATACAGGTGGGAGAGCAAAACAGTGTTCAAGACTCTGCTACCCCATCCCCTCCACCGCCTCCACCACCACCACCTCCGCCTCCAGCCAGTGAGAACACAAGGGCATCTGTCTATAACAGGCTCCGGGAGCGAGTCAGCTATCCCACAGCAGAGTGCTGCCAGCACCTGGGGATGTTGTGCCTTTGCAGCCGATGCTCTAGTGCAAGACTTCCTTCTTCTCTCTTCCCACACCAAGAAAATGCACCCTCCACGTCTTCTGGGGCCACTGGCACTTCCTTCTCCTCTGTGCAGACAGAGCCTTATCAACCCCCAGAGCAGGCATCTGTAGTGCAGGAGGAGCAGGGGATACTTAACAGGCCCTCTGCTTTCAGCACAGTTCAGAGCAGCACTGCGGGCAACACCCTGCGCAACCTTAGCCTGGGCCCCACACGGCGGTCCCTCAGTGGGCCCTTGGCAGGCCACCAGTCCCGGTACCAACAGTCTGCAAGAGAGATGGCTTCAGGCTTAAGTGGGTCTGACTGGTCCAGGACAGTGCTGAACATGAGCTCTCGGTCTGAGCTGGAAGCCATGCCTCCCCCTAGGACCAGTGCCTCCTCCGTGAGCTTGCTGTCTGTGCTCAGACAGCAGGAGGGAGGTTCCCAGGCATCAGTCTATACCTCTGCAACAGAAGGGAGGGGCTTTCTGGCCCCAGGGGCTGAGGTGAACAGTGGTAGTAGTGCTGGCCCGAGCAATCCGTCCAGTATCCGTAATGAGCTCCAGTGTGATTTGAGGCGATTCTTCCTGGAATATGACCGGCTTCAGGAGTTAGATCAGGGGATTGGTGGGGAGCCCAGCCAGTCGCAACAGGCTCAAGAAATGCTCAACAACAACATTGAGCCTGATCGACCGGGTCCCTCCCATCAGCAGACTCCACACAGCAGTGAAAACAATTCCAATTTGTCCCGGGGTCACCTGAACCGCTGTCGTGCTTGTCATAACCTGCTGACCTTTAACAATGATACGCTGCGCTGGGAAAGAAGCACGCCTAGCTACCCACCAGGGCAGGTCCAAAGCACATTTGAGGGTGTGCCTCCAAATACCAGCCAGGTGCAGCCTGCAGAGAGAACCGAGGGCAGAGCTCCTGCCTCTAGCAGACTGCAGCTGGGCAGCTCTTCCACCCCGCAGGAGGAGAGGACCGTGGGAGTGGTCTTTAACCAGGAGACGGGGCACTGGGAAAGAGTTTACAGCCAGTCGGCTTCAAGCAGACCTGGGAATGTATCACAGGAGGCCTTAAACCAGGAAATGCCTGAGGAAAGCTCAGAGGAGGATTCACTCAGGAGGTAAGATATATGCTTGCCCTTCCTCCTCTATTTTTTTCTTAAACCTTTCCCATCTAGTCTGAGGCTTTTCAGTCAGTATTTTCAGTTAAAAACCTTTTCTCATGTGGCTATGTGCTATCCCTGTAGAGGAAAATGGAGATGTCATTGTTTATGTCTTTTATAGCTGCTGTTGTCATGCTGCAGGTGGGTTCTGAAGCTCGTAAGGACAGAGACTGGACCTCTGAATGACAGTACAGACAGGCAAAAGGATGGGCTCTTGAAGCAGATCTCTGGGGTGAACTGTGCTCCTAGTGTTTCCCAGACACTGCAGAAGGGTGGGAACACAGGATATGTTATGCTGTCCTTTGTGCCCCATACCACACACATGCTACAGATGGAGAATCTGCCCAGGATTGGCATGGAAAATTGGGCATGAGTAGTGAGAACTGCTTTTTTGAGTGCTTTGTCTTGTTGAGGTTGTAAAGTTGAAAGGGTCAAAGGTGTGTGTCAGTGGTTTGGGTATATACCCAAATGTGAGTGTTTGGTCAAATTGTTTGCCCTTGAGAAAAGAGGTAAGTTTTGAAAGTGGCTCCTGTTGACCTGAACTGGTTGGGGATGTGCTGATCACTGAAAATTTTAGGCTTTGCTATATTCTTTAAGAAGGTGATTCGTTTTTTGGAAAGATATTTTTCTTCTACTTCAGGTTAGAAGAAACAGGACAAGCTAAATTGAACTTGGATCAGAAAGGACCTGTACTTTGTGTGAAAGTATCTTCACTGTCTTGTATGGATGATTCAGCTACGTTGGTACTTTGGATAGGATTTCCCTACTAGGTTTCAGTTTCACATCTTCTCTGTCAAATAATTTTTGCCCTTGCCAGAGGAAAGGTCCAGCCTTGCTGTTCTTGGAAATAGATGCTTTGAGCTGTAGGAAAGCAAAATTTCCGGGTTGGTTGTAGATCCAACTGACTAAGGAGGCTTTGTGCACAAGGGTGCTTGAGGAAAGGGAATTCATTCCTTCTTCCTGCAGACAAGCTGATTATACTCAGGCTGGAACAGTGGCTGCCTTTCTTGTTGCTGTAGTTGCATAGCAAGTAAGTAAGTGGTGGTGGTCATAAAATTATTCATCTGCTTCTAAATCCTTGCCCCAGTTGTTTGGGTTTTTTTTTTTATAGCCTACCATAATGAGAGTCTCAAGCTGATTACATGATAGCTACTTCTTTCTTGGGCCTGAACTTGCCTGCTGTTAATTGAAATGAGATATCCTCTTGTCCCCTATTAAAGAGCAGAGAGGTGAGAAGGAGCTGACAGAAGTTAGCTTTAAAATGGCACTTGAATAAGTCTTGCATTATCTTTCTTTTGAAATAGTGGTACATACTCATATCATCTCCACTGTATCTTGTTTTCTAGGATGAGTCATTGTAGTGTCAGAAATAACAGGGGCAAATAACCTTTTAATTAATCAGGCAATTGGCACGTATTTGGACAGTGAAATGTAGTGGGATCTGTAGATGTGATGTTTTCTGAGGTAACTATGATTTTAAAAATGCCCTGAGGCATATAAATCAGTCCACCCCAGCCTGCAGGTGCTGGATGAGTTACTGTCTAACAGCTAGAGTCCTATGACTAAATCTCTGCATCTCTTTGCCTGTCATCCATGGTAGTTGCTGCTGCCTGCTGCAGTGGCTGTAGCATCTGTACAGGATTACTTGCCTACCTGGTCACCTGAGCAAACAGGTACTTTTTGCTGAGATTTTAATTTGGAGTGGGTAGTCTGATGTGTGAGCTTAATTCCAGAGGAATTCCTTTCACTAAAGGAAACCTTTAGTGAAACCCTTCTGGAAGAGGTTGCTGAGAACCTCATAGGGACTCTTGGTTTTTTGTTTGTTTGTTTGTTTCCCCAGTGTCCTGCCTCTGTTATCAGACCTCTTTCAAGAGTAGGCACAGCAGGGCCTGCTTCCCTTCTAACTGAAGTCAGGGTAACTATAGAGTACTGAGGTAAGGAAGCTGGAAGCAGTGGCCAGCCTAGTATTAAATGCTCATGGCAATTTCCTTGAAGTAAAACTTCACCCAATGTGGAAAGGAAAGGAAATGTACTTGGGGGCTTTATGAAATCTTTTCCCTTAAGAGAAGCTCTGCATGGGGGATAGCTATATCCTGCTGGTGTAATTTTCTGCCATTCCCAAATTTCTGTAAGTAAAAATACAAAGTCAGCAAGCACCCGGTTGCCTAATTTTTGCACAGAGTGAACTTCCTCACACCAAGCCTTCATGTCTCCCAGGCCTAGGATGTACTTTCTCAATGGGAGGTACTGGGACCATTTCTGCACAGCAGAGTCCAAAATGTCTATTAACTTTTGCAACTGCAGAAGCATGCAAAGATGGTAGCTAAGAGTCATTAGATGTAAGCTGTGTAATGCTGGAAGTGCTGGGGAAATAGAACAGGAAAGATAAGCCTTCAAACCTGAGAGTACAAGTGATAACTCCATACACACTTTCAGACCATGTAATTTTGTGCCTATGTACCTCAGGTTAATTCTTAGTGTTGGAATCCAAGATTTGCTTGTAACCTGTTTTATAATTCTGTTCTTTGTCTCTCCATTAGATGTCCTCATTGGGCAATTGAGCTCTATATTCAAAGGTCAGCTGAAAAACTTAAGATAAAAATTGTATTTGGAAACTGTGCATATTCTCATTCCCTGTCCGTGGGCAGGATTCATTGCCTGATCTGGCCTGTCTGTCTGAGAAGTGGGTTGCTGGGAAGACATTGCTACTGAAGATCAATTAATTTAATAGGGTAGTTTAATGAAGGCTGGTGTTTGAATTCTGTTGATGCAGCTATGTCAGCTGCGTAGGAAGAGATTTCTGCTCTTTCTGATGGTATTGGGCTAATTATTTTGGGCTAATCACAAAGGTATTAATAAACATGTAGTAATACTATTCATTACTAACAGCTCTGTCACCTCTGTTAGGAGGAGCAGGTCACTGGGAGCCTTGGCAGTACAGGCAGTCCTATCACATTCAGCTTGGCCTGAAAGCAGTGTGGACATTGAGCTATGTCCCTCTTGAAGTTGTGCCAGTGAGGTATGAATTTGGGGAAGGTGTATTGTCTGCATTAAGTAGAAGATGGTGAGACTGAGCTTCAGCTTCTCTGAGATTCTACAGCCTGATCTTATTAATTCAAATGTAGGGGGTTTTTCCCTGTGGATTTCTTTGCCTCACTTCTAACATCAAAGTGAAAAGAACCTCAGAAATCGCTGAAGTTTCTGTGTGAAATGTGCTGCATAAAACTGATGATAGGAACTGTTGGAAAGATGTGGATGAAGGAGAGATAACTGCAGAACAGATGATATCTAGCTTAGTTTTTCTATAACTTTCTGTTAATTAAAAAATGTGTTGAGGAAGCATTGTATTAATACTGTAATCCCAGTGAGGGAAAATATTCTGTAAGTATTTTAAGCTGTTGTTGCTTTGTGGGCCAATTCCGGTTCATAATGAAAAGTTGAACAAGGAATGAAAGAGGATTCTGTCAGCTGCTTGTTTGAGAGAAGCTAGTGCCACCTTCCTAAGAAAACGATGTATGGAATCCTAGAAGTGGTCTCCACTGAAATATATTTCAGTTCTTCAGTTAATGATAGGTACAGTGTGATGCTGACTAATACAATTGATCCAGATTTTCTCTTTGGTTATTTTAATATCACATAAAAGACATCTACAGAATTGGTGTGGTTTTTTTCAGAAAAAAAATAATCTGGATTTAAATCTGTTGTCCTTTTTGGCAATGGCACAGCACCCTGGGCCACAGTATTTTTGGAATGGATGCAAGAAGCAAGTATTGACATGTGTGTATCCATTGACATATTTCAAACCTTATTCTGTGAAACAATACCTTTAAATGGAGAAAAGAAGGAAGAGGAAAATTGTCTTCCACAGATAAAAGATTCAACTGCTTATACTATATGAAAGGGACAGTTTTGATATTGTTTACGTGTTTATTTTGTCTAGAGATTTGAATGCATTACTGCAAATGAAAGGTACACCCTCTCCTATTGCCAGACAGATTTGCATAAACCCACATTTCACAAGGAAATGCTTATTATCCTTCTTTTTCCATTAAAAAGCTTTGTCTGGCAATTATGTTAAGCTTCACTTATTCCAGAGGTCAAATTCTGTAGGCTGTGGTACTAGTAACTTCTGTGCCTGCATCTTGTGTTTTCACCTTGCCTGACCTATTTAGTTTGACAGACAAGATACACTACTAAAGTTATCTGAACATCTGAGAAGTCTTTTGAACTGTCCTGAGTGATGGTTTTGCCATGCATACAGGTAGAAAAGAGTGAGTGTGAAATGGGAGAGTTTTTGTCTGGGGACACTTATATAAACTCCTTTGTTTTGTTTGTGAGTATATAAAAGGCGGAGTCCAAAGTGCTGTGCAAATAATTGACCTGCTGAAGTTGCACAGCTTACCGAAGGCACTGCTTTTGATGTCTTAGAATGTTGGATGTACTGTGCACAAGTGACAAGTGAAGACCAGATTCCCTGGAACCATTTAACAGTGTCTAGGGTCAAATTTCTGTCTTTTGTTTTGTCAGCTTTTGTCTGAGGACTCTTGATTTCTCCTGCCCGTGTTCTTGCTGTGCAATGTGAATCCAGTCTTCTTTCCTAACTGAAGACTGTGTTGCACTCAAGCTGGATGAGAAAGCTATATATAGGATTGTAAATGTGATCCAGGTGTCAGTGCTGTACATTACAAGTGAATTTGTCTGTGTTGTGTTTCCCTTGGGATGTTTTAAATGCTCTAAACTGTGCATGTTAAACTGTGGTTTCACCTGTTAGCTGAATGTGGACCTTTGTGCCCTGCTCTTGTGAGGCAGGTAGAGGCCTGGCATAACACCAGGTGCAGGAGGGTGGGAGCGGTGGTACCGTTCTCACCTGCCTGCATCGTGCACTGACTCCAGTTCATATCACATCTCTCTTTGGTCTTGATGGCCTTTCTGACAGCACATAGCTCTCCATACTTAGAGCATGTATGAAAAGAAACACCTACTCTGTTCCACTTTGAATTTTTCAGAACTTACTTCCATATTGCTTTGCTGCCACAAGGGGGTAATGTTGCTTCTGCTCCTTTCTGTCCCCTTTCAGAACCAGAAAGTTTCTAAGTTCTTGTATAACGAAAACAGGGTAGCTTGAGGACCCTCCCCACTCCTGAACTGCAGCTTATCTCCTTTGTTACCATACATTTGCAAGTTCTTCAGTCTTTGGGGAAAGGCGTGAATGTGGGGATCCAGAGGGGAAATGGCTCTGATACAGAATGCAAGCAAGGGACGAGCTTAATTCTTTTGGCTTTTGTAAGGGTTTGAAAGAGAGAGATACGGATTTGAGGTGAGACAGGTATTTTGTCTTTCTCATATGCACATGCTCATGAGTTAGAGCTGTAAAAGACCTTGGCAACTTTGTAGAATCCGTGTGGACTTCTTGCTTATTGCCTACCTAGCCTGGAGCAAACGTTTCTTTGTAGTCTGCCTTCTCAAAGGTTTCCTTTTGGTTTAAATGGTTGCTCATCCTCAGAAAACTTCCAGAATATGGATCTTGTTTTCTAGAGGAATGCTTGGCAGATGTTGGCTGAAGTCTGGGCGGTCACCTTTTCCACGGGGGTGTGTTTATTTTCTTCTTCAAGCTATTATCTAAATTTTGGGGCTTTTCCATAAGAAGGCAATTAATATGTTTGGAGGTGGTGTTTTTTTGTCTGGGTTTTCTTTTTTTTTTTTTTGCCTTCCCTTAATGCAAATAGGTATGGCTTTCTCGTGGCCTTGAGGGGATGCCTCTTTTGGTTCTACGTTTTAGATAGTGCTGACTTGTGATCGAACTGGGACCAGTCTGTGGTTAAAGTAGATTGACAGGGTAGAACCACCCCCATTCCTGCCCAGCAGTGGTGAGTGCTGTATATGAAAAGAGTGCAGTCACTTTTGCAGCTCATTTCTGAGTTCGTGCTGGAGCTTCTGATGTGCGACTCTGGTTTTTGATGTAAATGACCAAGCTGATCAGATCTCTGCGTGTATTGACTTCTGGTAGCTTTCTCACTGTGCAAAGCACTGAATGAAAGGGTGTATGTCACTCATATCCTTGCTTAAAAACAAAGCAATCAGAACTCTTCCTTGCCCCCTGCCACTGGTACAGAATTGCGTAGGAAGAGACAGTTCTGTGGCTGAAATTTACTGTCAAAATAAGAGAGGAGGGTAGTTCTATTCACTTTACTTTTTGTGGAGAGAGAACTAAAGCAGGAGGGAACTACCTTATCTAAATCTACAAAATATGGTTTGTAGTAGAGACAGAACACATAGCTAGTGTATTTTGTCTTTTGTTCCATACCTTATTTCACAAAATCCATGTTGTTACTACTTTTTTCCTAATTGCTTACAGCGGTTAGGGCTTGCTGATTCAAATATTCAATATATATTCTGGCAGTGGTGTTTAGTTCACTGAGAAAGGGAGACTTGAGTCAGGAGAAGGGCATGCCTGAGCTGTGGAGAAGAGAGCCACCAATATCTGGCACTGGCTGCTCAGACTGCACATCAGTGGCAATGTGGCTTCTGCCTAATCTAAACATACCTACCCAATATCATTTTCCTCACTGTTTATGTTCAGCCCCATTACCTGTGGAAACCTTACTAGCCTTGTGTCCTGGCATTTGTAGTTTGGGCTGAGCATTTTGTTTAATGTTATGGTGTGTAGACCTTTCCTGTGTTGTGGAAAGAAAGATTTTCTGACAAACCTCGTAGCCTCCATGTGTAATGGGATAGTTTTGGACAAGTTTATTCTGTGCTGTTTTCAGGCTGGTTAAGAAATAATTCCAAAGATGCTTGTTGCAATCCTTGAAAGTTGTGGTGGTAGAGATAAGCAATATCTCAGCAGTTAGTAAGGAACAGTGGAGCAAACAGAAGTTATTAGTGAATTTGCAAGCAGAGGCAAAAGGTTTGGGTTTCTCCTTGGGAATTGGTGCTTGAGGGGAGAAGGCCAAAACTGTGGGATAAGGGAATTATTTCTCTAAATTATAGCCTGGGCACATAGGTGTGAACAAAGACCTAATTTGTCAGTTGCAAGCATAAAATGAAGTCATAGTCTGAAGGTGACACGAGCATTTAGACATGATAATTAGCGGTGTTTATGGGTGAGATGTGCAGCCTGGGGACAAACCTGGCAAGTATTTTTTGTTTGGCCTTTTCTAAAAACGGAAAATGCAAATTACTTTTATCATGAGACTGTAACCATAGCCTGAACTCTAGGAGAGGCTGCCAAGATATCTAAAGGGTCAGTTAATGCGTATGTGAGCTCTGAGGTTATTGCTGCCACCCTTCTAGCTTTGTGGTTTCTTTTTTTTCCAGACCAAGCCTGCTTGTCTCTGTGTGGGCAGGAAAGACTTTGTTTTACTGACGTCATAGAAGTTTGAGCTCTTGAATATGCCACTAGTTACGTAGAAGAACAAGTGAAAGAAGTGCCTATTTTCTTGCACAAATATTCCTCCCCCTGCCTTTGCTGGTTTCCTGATTTAAGAATAATGTGAGGTTGCTAGAGCCCTTTTACTTATTCACTGAGAGTTGATGGGGGAAAAAAATGATGCCTTGTGCTTTCCCTCTTGTAGTGATTAATAAAGGTCTCACTCCCTGCTGCCGAGTTTCCCCCAGTGCTTTGGAAAGCTGGGCATGTTTATGCAGTCTTTGCCAAACTTGCAGAGAGGCCTAAGCCCCGTTTTCTTTTTCCTGACCTGAATGTAAATTTACAGCAATGATTGTAGCACACCAGAAATGATTCTTTCCCCCATGTTACTCTTGCAGCAGCTTGGCTTGCAAACTAAGCAGGTGTAGAAATAACTCTGCTTTCTTAGATACCTTTATGGTGTTTCCCCTTTTGAACCACTGCCCTTCTGCCTGCCTTTTTTATTTTTTTGTAGTTCAGGTCTAGTGAAGAGGAGTTCACATATAAAAGAAGCAGGTAAAGTTTGTTCCTCTGCAATCTCCAGGAAATGGGGACCTGTTTCCCTACAAGTGTCTGTCTGTGGGACTGTTCTTTGATTTCACCTGTTGCAGCGTAGCAGCAAGGGAATTTATTGAAACTGGATTCCCGTGATGATTCTTAGTGAGGATGGAGGAAGTATGTGCTTCCAGACTGGCTTACGTTTTTGCTTCTGCTGAGGGGTAATGAGGTCTAGAGGTTGGGTGGGTTGGCTTTGATTTTGATTTAGATTTTTTTTTTTTTTAATGTGCATGGTGTGTTTTTTTCTTGCGTTTTTCTTCATTTGTTTGTTTTGAGGAAGGCCTACATGAGGTGACCATAGAACAAAGGTCTTGAATAAACATTACTTAGGAGTTCAAAGACAGCTGACTTCAAACAAATAGCTATTTGAGGCCACCATAAAACATATCCATTTGCAGCTTTCCTATAGACAGGGAAGAAGTGTGAATATCTTCACTCTCTTGAAAGCCATCCTTAGGCTGGCTGTCTCCTCTGCTGTCTGCACATAGTTTCCTTGCAGCCACCTGAACCAGCTGCTGCAGGGTGGGCAGCATGTCCAGGCAAGCTCACTTGACCAGGTACAGTTGCTCCTGTTCCTGTTTTTCTCCTAGGTGCCCTGACTTCCTGTAATTGTAGTATTCTGTCTAGGGGATGATGCTCAACTTATGATTAACGGTGGTCTGTGACATGCTTAAACTATCGAGTTGCGATTTCTAGAGCTTGTTGTGTGGCTTCAGATAAGTCACATAAACCAATTTTTAAATTTCGATTTGGTTTTATTTTTTGCCAAGAAATAAGTTATGGGCAGGCCCTCAGACCTATTTCAGATCCCCTTGCTGATCTAAAAGCTCTCTGTAGCTTTCTTCAGTGTGGGGAGGAGCAGGAGATGTTGACAGTATACTGTGTCTTTTTTATGCTAATACAAGCCCTTAATCTTTAGATGTGCAGTCAGTTTACATATATTGTGTGTGTGCACTCGTTCTTTATGCTCTTTAGAAATGCACACAGCGTGGTGTGCCCGGGGACAAAGTGCCCTCGTCCAATTCTTTCTTCCTTGCTACAGAATCTGGACTGCACAACTTGCAGTAGGGCAGCAGCATCTACTCTCTGGGCTTGGAGCAAGAGGAGAGAGGGAGACCTGTGATCTGACTCAGTAATACAACTGTAACCAAAATAGTGATAACTCTAGATTTCTCCAGTTGAGGCCTTCTGGTCTGTTGAATAGCTAACATGCATTTTAAACATTTTCCACATACATATTTAACTGATTGCACCAAATGGCTGTTTGTGTGATGATGTAACTGACCCCCTCCCTTGCTCTTCTTCAGAAAGCACCTGCTGGAACCGAAAGCTGTAAATAAACAAGGTTCATTATCTGCCAGGAAACTGACTCATTTTTCTTCTTGAAATGCATTAGTATCAAATCTTTCCCCTATCTTCTTGAAGTGGGAAGGCTGGACTAAGTGCCTGAACTTCCCTGCCAGTCATCTGTTGACCTGGCTTTCTTCATTACTCCAGCCTGAACAAGAGCATTTTAAAGGAATTGATTGATTTGTGGTGAGGCCTCTGTTTTCATAGCCTTAGAAGCTTATGGAGATAACAATATGGCTTCTTATCCCCTCAGGAAAGACACCTCTGACACCTCCTCTTCAATTCCCTATAGAGAAACATGAGTCCTATGTAATTAACAGAAGCTGACGCAGATCTGTGTGTGTGGGTAAGCAGAGATTTCTGCTGTCCACACAATCTGTGGTGTTGGGAACTCCCAGAAAAAGGAGACTTTGCAGCAGACATTATACAGATGAAGGTAGGTAGAAGAGCCCTCAGAAGAGCAAAGCTGCCTGCAGGCTGTGGGAGTTCAGCGTGTTGGCTGTGTTCTGGCCATGCTTTCAAGCCTGTTATCATAACTAGAAACCCATATCCTCTAGCTGAATTTCTGATACAATGGCATGTTGTTAAGGGTCTAGGTGGAGGAATGCAGTGTCTGTCTTCAGGTTGGCTGAGGTGCCTGCCCCATTCTGAGCACTGGTATGAAACTGCCACTGTAGAGCAAACCAGCAAATGCAGTAGCTTGAGCTGATTTAAATTTTTTCTTCCCTCCCTGTCCCTCAAGCTTTGTCCTCTGCAAAATGAAAGTGCAAGATCTTTCATTGCTCTTTTCATGTTGGAGTTATTGGCAAACTAATCAGTGATGCTGTAGCTGGTCTTGACCCTTCTAACGTCTCTCATGGATGTGTGCTTCCTCTTGCCTATTGAAATAACACATTAATCATTCCCTGGATGCTGTATGATGAGGACCTCTGCATAATGCTTGTTAATCTTTTGTTCTGATGTGTGGCCTTTTTCAGCAGGTGAAGTAATAGATTAACAGTGCAATATTGGGTCTTCTTAAAAGAATCTGTCACTTTCCTCAGAGCCACCCGCTTTCCCTATGATGAGCTCCAAAAGTGCTGCTGTGTAGCTCCTGTGGCATCAGGTGGTAAATGGAAGTTGAAGTTCCTAGTCAGAGAGCAGAGGTGCAGTAACACAATTCATCATGTGGTATTACTTTCTAGTTAAATTGAAGCAAGTAAACGCTAAAGAGTTAAACATGTTCATCTTGACGTTCTGCTCCCTACCTTGTGATTAGAAGAACTCAAATCCCAGTGCTCATTTCTGCTGTTCAAACTCTTAGCTACAGTTCTTTGTTTCATGTAATTATGCACTTTTTCTTTGTACTCCTTCTCTTCTTGGCTGAAGACCTTATGTGCTGTTTTCTGACAGAAATCCTTACAGCTTCTTTTCAATAGGATTCTTGCCCAGAATCAGTGAAGGGGGAAGATTGTTTTTGGTGATAACTTCTGCCTTATATCAAACCTGCTTCCCTGACAACTCCATACCTCCAGCTGGGAAGAATGTCTTCTCTGTCCCTGGTTGCCCTTCAGAGTTAGCACAAGTTCTTTCCCACAAAGCCGCCAAAGTGTTCTACAAAGGCTGTGTTTGGAACGTGTCTATGATCACTTATTGCGTCTTTCCTTTCCCCAAAGAAAGGAAATTTTCTTGTAAAGGTTGCTCATTATGTGGAATAACAACAAAAAAAAGATGATGAAAAGGATGCCTAACAGGGTTTGGATATTCATAAGAAAGGCAGCCACCAACTCTCATTCCTCGTCAAGGGCGAGTTGTTTGCCATAGATGTGAACAAGGGGATGGAGGAACTAACTCAGAACTGCAAAAGTGAGTGTTGAGGTTTTAATGAGTAGTGAAATTTTCAGGTTATTTATCTCTTGTAGGTGGTTACAACTATCTTAATAAAGGTTTGATCCTTTTGTTTGACTATTTCTGCCCTGTCTTAATCCAGTCTTGATACCAGGCTAAATATATCTAACCATAACCATGTGAAAGCTGAAACTGTCTAGAAATGTTAGCTTAGAGGTATCAGAACAGATTATGTTAAGAACTTAATTTTAGAAATCATTTTTTCAGGCAATCTTTAGAACTGCATACTGATTGCTTTTTTATTTTAAGCTTGAATATAAAAGTGGTGAATAGCAATAGTGTTTTTCTGTTTGACAAGAACTACAAAACTTGTATGGAAAATGAAGCTGTGGGACAAAATGCGTGATGGTTTCTGCTTACATGATTTCAGTTTGCTCTTTGAAAGTAGGCAACACAAATACAGATGTTGGAAATAATTTTTTCCTATTCTTCTGAGAAAAGGAAGGGAAAAATACCCAAGCCAGTGGATTTGATTGTTTGAGATTTTTATTTGGAATAGTTTTCTAGTGTTCTGTTGAGGCTATAATTTATCTCCAAGAATTAATTTAGCTTGTTAATGGTTAAAAATTGAGTTTAGGATTTGAGGGAGGGTAGTGGTGTTACTGGGCAGCTGGAGAGCTGTTTTCATGCTTCAGCTTTCATGTTATCTTTCGGTTATACATTGCCCGGTTGTAAGAGGGAGATGATTGAAGGGAATCTAGTTTTAAACTATTGCTATTCTTTAGTTTCTTTTGAGGAACAATAGGAGCACATCCACAGGGACAAGTGCTCAGGAGAACTGAGCGCTGGCTGTAAATTGGAGGGCTCAAAAAAGGATGTGGTATGAAGTAGTGTGATAATTTTCATCTCCAAATGGGCAACAGGGAATATAAAAGTATTTTCAGGGAAGATACAGAACTAGGGGAGGAAAGTCAGAGAAGCTGCCAGAGTTGTCAGTGTACTTTTGCTTCAGAGGATGATTAGGAATTGCTCTGTTTTTAGGTCTCTTCATAGCTGAAGGCTGGGTCTGTTGGGAGGGGTAGATGTGAATGCTGTCCTTAGAGTGCTTCATTTTACTGGTTTGCTCTGGTTTTTGGCGTGCAGCAGCTTAGAAGGATGGTAGCTGACTGAACACCCTTGGATTTTAAGGAAACTAAGCCTCAATCGTGTTGGTTAATGCCTTCCTTTTGGATGGGGAGGAAAACCCTTCCCTCAGTGTGGCTTGGAGTAGGTGCTACTCAGTAAGATGTGTGCTCTGACACCAATTCTAAGATGTCATGTAGGGACTGCATATCCTTAGAAACTGTTACTGAAAAGTTAAATTTGCTGCAGTTAAGTATCTTCTCAAAGCCTGACAAGATGAGTCATTCTGTCCCAAAAGGCTTTGGTGGTGATCTTGACCTCCATGGGGAGAATGTGGGTATAGTCCAATGGCAGATGTTCTCTGAGGAGGTTTCTTCATGACTTCTCTCCCGCTTGAGCTGCAGCTTCTAGCATTCAGCTGCTTCATTCCTGAGAAATTTCCATTTTCTGCTTGTAGTGTCTCGTATGCCTGCACTCTCTTTCTCTCTCCCTTGACTAGAGGTGTCCTATAACTTGGACTTTGCTCCCTTTCCCCCCTTGCTAGCAATTGCTGCAGACCTGGGGTAGCAGAGCAAGTGTAGAGTGGCAATTCCATAGCTACTGATGTCTGACAGAAAAGGAGTATGCTGAGATCTCAATGCTGCTGAACAGAGGCAATTTATATCTTGTAGTAGTTTTAATAAAAAAAATAAACCAACAAAAAATCTACAATCCCCCTCCTCCTATTTTAGCAAGCTGGGGCAGAAGCATCTTTCAGGGTGAGCAGTTAATCGTCATCACTGCAGCATTGACTGACAACCTGGAGGATGATAATATGTGATTTTTATTTTTTTTCCTGGTGAGCGGGGGAGGAGAGTGGAAATTACAGTTTCTCTGCTAATTGTACTTTAGATGTCATTTGTGACAATTTCATATTGTCTAGACAGAGATAGTGGAGCAATTGCTTCCACAGAGCCTAGTGTTAGCCTGTTATATATCTGGGTAGCAAAAATGGAGGATGTGGGAGAGGAGGAGGTTGGTGTAAGCTGCAGAAGGGATTCAGGAGTTAACATGGTCTACTGAAATGTTTCAAAAGGAGGTGCAAGCAATATGCATTTCTGTTCTCTCTTTGCACACTTCTCTGTTGGAAACTTATATGTTTAGTGGCTAGCAGTTTTCTGTAACAAAGCTGCTTCTATTCATACATGGATTATGTTTATCTTCCTTAACAGAAGTGCTAAACCTTAGCATTTACCGTCATAGGATATTGGGCTACCTTACACTTTGGGCTTACTGAAAGCAGTCTTTGTCTCTTCTGGGACTTTGGGTAGTGAAAGCTGAGTGTGACACCTAAGACTTGGTAGAGTGCAGCATGGCTTACTTTAAAAATATTTATCTGTGCCTTCCTGGGGCACAGTAGGTTACACTACCAGTGTCACAGATGGGACATTTTATTGACGATTATAGTGTTGTATCTATTATTGAACTCATTTGTCAGTACCAAATGCATTTGGATCTGTAACTTTGGATCTCAAGGGCTCAGTATAGAATGAGTTAGTTAAATGATAGATTTTATTTGTGCTTAATATGCTGCTTCAGTACAGATATTGTTATTCTCTGGAGCGTTAAGCACAGACATGGTCCATCTGGATCTCACGAGATTGCATGTTGCCTTGTTTTGAGTTTCTCCTACCATGTGTATTTATATCCCCTAGTTCATTGCTCTGTGATCTGAGAAGGCACAATTATAGGACAGTTAATTAAGATCTACCAATCAACCTTAAAATCAGGTATAACTTTTAGCATTTACTGTTAACTGAATATCTTTGTGTACCTAATCTGAATGTGGCCCTAGTATGTAGCTTGTGTGAGGTAGTGCAGGAGCTGAGTTTGGTCTTGGCAAGCTTGGACAGTTGTGCTGGAAAGGCCATATTAGCTGACACATTCAACTCAGACTGTGCAGCCTTAGAAAGGGTCCTGGGAAATGTGTTTAATAGAGTGTTATCCTGCTCCTCACAACCCTGTAGCTACTGGTCTTAGGGAGCCCTTCTGGTGAAGATGCTCCTGCAGCAGCAGCAGCTCCTGTTGCTGCATTGGATGAAGTTGCAGGCTGTTCAGGTAACATCACAGGGCTGTTGAAGCCTATAAGAAGTCTTTTTACCTGGACACTTGGCCATCCTGTGTCTCAGGCAAATGTTAGTTTGTGTTTTAGTAGAGTAATACATACCAGTTCTTATCTGAGGTGCCAGGTACCTGCTAGAGCAAGATTGTTCAAGTATTTATTTCAATGATTGGCTGGAATGTTAAGGTGAGAACTGTAGATTCTTCAAAGTGCTGTTCTCAAGCCAAGGAGAGGATCTCCTGACAGACTCACAGCAAGTTACAATGACAGACACTGAAAGGCTGGAAAAGAGGGTGGGATATATGGTATCTAGGGACCAAGACTTTTGACTTGGATGAGTTTGATGATCATTGGTGTGTGCACATTATCAGAACACCAGAGGCATTGCAGGGAAGTGGCATCAAAAAAGTCATTTGCATTGTGTGTAGGTTGCTCACATCAGGAGGCAGCTGCTGTTTCTAGGATTGTGGCCCTGTCAGAATCTGCATGCTGTGGGAGTTTTTTCTCCATGATTAAGTCCAGTGATCAGGCAGGATGTTTCAGTAGGGTGGCAGCCTTGGCACATCCAGGTTGCTTGCAAACTGCTATTTTTGGACCACTCTGCACAGGCAGCTCTGAAGAGCATATTTGGAAAAAACATATTGGTGTTGCAGTGGCATAACCTAGTCTCTGAACTCTGAGCCAGTGGTTCAGAAAGGGCCAGTTGACTGACTAGGTAAAATATCCCTTCTGCTAATATCAATCTGCCTACCTTCCCCCCCAAGAAGGAATTAAAGCAGTTTATATATGATGCAGGTGATAGATATACCTCATAAGTACACAACTTCAGATATACTTAAAGCTGTAGTACTGTTTATTCTGGATTAGCTGCTTTTGCACCTATTAACATATATTTGGAGCAGGAGAGAGGGCTTGGTAAGACAGGATTGAAGTATAACAACTTTCTGGGGAGCCGAGGGATTAGCAATATCTATCAGTGCTGAAGGTTATAACTTGTGACTCAGTAACCTGGGAACCTGAGGTAATAATTCATCCCAAAATTTAAGAGATTTAATAACTATTCTTGAATAAGACAAAGGGTTGCCAAGCGACTTTGTGCCAGAGAGGATAGGATTTCTTGCCTTCTGTAGAGTCCCAGTGCTTTGTAGCAAGTACTGAGTTTCTTAAGCTGACGCATTCCTTTCCAACTGGGAAACTGGAGCAATCTCTCACTGTTTTCTGCTTTCTAGATCTATAATGTAAAATGATTTTTTTTAATTGCCAGAAGGCAGTGAAAATTTGTCTTGAGATCTTGATGGGTGGGCTGCTGCTGGGAAAAAAACCATGTCTCATTTCAATTCTACTGTCTTTACGTAGCTAGAAATGGGAAGTTGGGTGTGGATTTTATCTGTTCTTCCTGCTTGCTTCCTGTGTTGATGCTTGCTGTCACCGCAAATGCTAACTGTACTTTAGGAATGTGGGGCTAAGACTGAGAGATTCAAGTCTTTCTCATCAGTTGTGTTTGTGTGGGTGAATAGAACAGATGTGGTGTTGGACCTCTTTGGCTTTCAAACCACAACAGTTTTCATTAACTTACAGATTGGAAAACAAAATCTAGCAGTTCTGAGGCAGAAAGACTTGAAGGGGAATTCAGCAGTCTTATAAACTTTGGCAGTTGGTTTTTCCACTTTCCATAGCTGCCCCAAATCATCTCTCTTGTGCTAATCTAATGACTGCAATAGGCCATGAATCAGTCTCGAAACAATACTGTCCTTTGCTTTATGACAGAAGCTAGATAGAGGTGCAAGTAGAAGTCAGGGTGGAGGACATGTTCCTGCTATATACTTTTGATTCTGCTGCCTTCATGACTCAGACTTGCTTCTCGCATATTCAGGCTCGCTGGCTGCATTTGCATACATTTACTTCTTGAGTGAATATTTGGTATTTCTCCCTGTGGCTGATAAAAATACAGAGGAATAGAACTTTTTTTTTTGTAACTGAAAACCTCTCTTTCAAAGCCTTGAGGCTAAGATTGAATATCTTACTGTGAATAAACACCAGTGGTGCCCTTAAAATCCAGATGCTGAGGTGTGTTCTTTGCACATGTTCCATGGCACATTCCATGTGTAACCACCTTTCAGTAGGTATGAATTTGACAGATGGCCAGTTTAGTGGTAGTGTTTATGAACTTGCCAAATTCATATGGCTTGTCTCCGAAGGAGAAGTGACATCTGCATCTTTTGCTTGGAACTTGGAGAAGGTTTGGTACCACTCTTCTTTCTTAGTGAACATGTTCTTTCTCCTGTGCAGTGAGAATATTACACTTTGAATAGCGATGCGGTGAAAACACTTGTGCCATCAGTGAGTGGTTCAGTATGTTGCAGAATTCTCTGCGCTGGTGACAGAAATAGTCTTAAGAGGTTCCAGAAAGAAGGGCATAAATAGGAGGGATGTTCCTGAATGGTCTTTGACTTGATAGTTTATTTTTGCTTTCTAGGAGGTTGCTGGAGTCTTCCCTCATTTCATTATCTCGCTACGATGGAGCAGGATCCCGGGAACATCCGATCTACCCAGATCCAGCCAGGTAAAAGTTAAATGCAGTCTAAATGCATTTAAGTTTTATAGACAAAAACATAACTTCAGTATAACTCAATGAATCCTCTGAGAATGGTTCTCTTATTGGGCTCATCTTCTCCTTAATGACTTGCCATGGGGACAGAGTGCAAAATAAGTGAGAAGATGCTGTTAAGTCTGGGGGAGAATGAGGAAAAGAGGAAAGAATTACTTTTCGAGTAAGCACATAAGGATTCCTGAAATCATTTGGGATGAAGAACACTAGGTGGCAAACAGGTCCAACAGTAAATGAGATATATCAATATATTCAAAATCTCCTTTGAAGGAAAAGGAAGGAAAAACAAATAGTCTTTTCAGGAGAAAGAGGGAATGCAAGAAAGGCAGTTAGGAGCTGGTGTGAGCAGACAACGTGCTTGGAAGAATGAATTGGCTCCATAAATGTATCTGTATGAGAGAGCATAACCAGGAGGTTATGTATACTTAACTAAGAACAAAATACTGACAGTTATTTCTGAAGAGTCATGAATCATTGACATTAGACATAGAAACACCTGTAGTGCTGCTTAATCTTCAAAAGAGGTGGGAGTGTTTCAGAGGACTAGAAAAAGCAAATGTGGCAGTTATCAAAAATGAAAAGGAGTGATCTTTGCAGTTTCTACTTAGTGTATTAAGAAAGCAACAGATGGGATAATGTGACCCACAGACTGTGTCAGAAGAAATGATAGAATCGTGAACAGCAAGCAGCTTTGGAAGCTTTCAAAGAATAGATCGTGACAAATAAGCTTTCTTCAGAAGGGTTTAACAAAGCTATGAATGAGGAAATTTCAGTAAGTGTAAAATACGTCTGATTTAGCCTTTTAGGGAACCTCTGCATAGCTGCATGCATTGAAAGCTACAAGGATTTATCATAAAGGAGAGTACAGGAATACCACTGCATGAAAATTAAATCTTAAGTTGCTGAGGGAGGTTTGTTGTTTTGTGGGTTTGGGTGGGGTTTTTTAATCTTGTTATTTTTTTAATCATTAACAACAAAATCTGCATTTTTATACCAATAGTGCTCTTAAGTACAAGTTCTGAAATAAAAGGCTGTGTTGCAAACTGGCCAGATGGTGAAATTGTGCTGGTAAATAACTCCTTGCTAACTGTCTCTGTAGATAAAGCCTTGTAGAGGTGAAATCTTACATTAGGCTTTTTTTTTTCCCATTTGTCGGAAGAAAGTTGCTTTGTAAAGATAATTCAAAGGCTCAGGAATGATGTAAACAAAACATTAGTGGAAGTAAGGTGGAATGTGCTCCTATATGTAAAGTCATTGGGAAACCAACTTAAATGACTGCTGAAGGCCTTGGCAACTGCATGTAAGAAAAATGCTGATAAATGTAAAAGCTTCTAAATGACAGATGATTAAATGGCAGGTAAAGGGATTGGTTTGGAAAGTTTGATTTTGATTTTGGAAAGATGCAAATAGTATTTACAAATGTTAATTAAAAGGTATTACTACATTCAGGTCAATTTATGAATGCCAAGAGCTGCTAAATTGCTGTAAGTTCACCATTCCTTATTTCTGAAATGTATAGTCCAAAGCAGGCAGATTGATAAACCAGAGATTTTAAGAATTGATTCTGGTTCTCTGGGAGAGAAAAGGACAGCCTACCTGGGTTGCTAAATTTTTTTTTCCCTTCTGTCAAATGTCTGCTGTGATGAAGCTCAATAAAATGTATGAAAAGGGACCAATGCCTGAGACATTTCCTAACATAAGGAGAATTGTCAAAAATATTTTCTACTTGAAGCCATTTTTTAACTGATATGATGCTCTTCACGTGACAGTTCAAGTGGTTTTTAGATTGCGGTGGAAGCTATAGTGGTTAGAGTTTATAAGGAGCTTTGGAAGAAAAGTCCAGTGTTGAAATCTCTTCTGAGACAGTTAATTTGTTCCCATAAATATCCCTGTCCTTTGCAGACGATGAGATTCACAGATGCATAATCAGTATGAACTGAAAGTTTGAGTGAGGTAGGATTAGAGTCTTTCTACATAAACCTTACTGGTATGTTAAGCTAGGGGGGAATTTTTAACTCTTCCTTGAACTTGTTAGATATTTGGGAATTTGGGATTAAGAGGAGTGTTACTGAATTTTGAGGGGGTTTTTTATAGCACACGTCCTGTGAGGGGTGGCTGAGGGAGCTGGGGTTGTTTAGCCTGGAGCAGAGGAGACTCTGGGGAGATCTTAGGACTCTACAACTACCTGAAAGGAGGTTGTAGCCAGGTGGGGGTCAGTCTCTTCTCCCTGGCAACAGATGATAGGACAAGAGAACACAGTCTTAAGCTGTGCCAGAGGAGGTTTCAGGTTGGACATTAGGAAGAATTTCTTTGCAAAAAAGGTGATTAGATATTGGAATGGGCTGCCCAGGTAGCTGGTGGAGTCACCATCCCTGGAGGTGTCTAAGACTGGATGTGGCACTCATGGCCATGGTCTAATTGACATGGTGGTGTTCAGTCACAGGTTGGACTTGATGATCTCAGAGATGTTTTCCAACTTAGTTGATTCTGTGATCATAAGTTTGAAATGTCTTTCAGCTGTTAAATAGCAAAGTGGAAAAGTGAACAAAGGTGAAATAAACATACATCTTTATCTGTAAGTAAACAACTACAATAGGTCTGCGTGTGTACCTGTGTTTTAAATATGTATTAAAAATATACCTCCTTAAGACCAAGCTGTCTCCAATGGAGTCTTTTTTAAAAACTACACAGTCTGAAAAATTTATTTTTGAGCATGTGTGTGTTAGTTTTATTTCTGCATCTACTGTCTGTGTGGTGCTATATTTGAATAACCTAGGTCAGCCGTGAGGTGGGGAGGTTTTTTTGAAGTTTACTCAGATTTGGAGTGAATATTCTGATGTAGACTACAGCAGTATTTCGCAGTGGCCTTGCTGAACTTCTCTAAAGTCAACTTGGCTTTTTTGTCATTCTTCACAGTTTCCATATATACTGAGCTCAGAAAACAATCTGCAGAGGAATCAAATAAAGCTGTCATCAAAGAACAACTGTATCAATTTTTTTTTTTAATAGAAATACTGAATAAGATGCTCCCAGACTGATATATAAAGCATCACGGGGGTTTTTGGTAGAAGTGTCTCTAGAAAAAAATCTGAGCTGCTAGAAAGTATTTTCTCTCTCACACCTTTCTCTCTGTGTATCAGACTTAAGCTTCTTGTGTTGTTTGGAAATCCTTTTCACAGTCTATCCAGTGTGCATACCGTGTGCTGTCAGGAAGCTGAATCTGGGGCATCTTGTCATTCATTGTGTCCAGTCTTCATTGCCTACCCTTTCTTGTTCTTCTAACAAGCATCATTGTGGGTTTTTTTAATTCTGGTGTCCTGCATAATTTTAGAAGACTAAAGGTCTGCAAAACACATCATATCCTTCTGTGAAACTCTCCCTTGCTGTGATACTAGCAAAAAGAAAAGTTTCAGTGGTTACACTGCTGGACTGCTGAGACCGCTGTTGATGTTTTCCAGTGTTCCCGTGTTCCTTTTCTTTCTTTGTGTGCATGTATTATAGTGTAGACTTATTTTTAGGCATGCACAAAGGCTTTGGCTTATGGAAAAGGCCAAAGAAGAGAATAGCTCCTCATTTATGGCATTCCATAGTGCCTTGCTTTTTTATAGTTGGCCTATGGGGAGTAGAGAGAAGTGCTATATTTGTACATCAGTGCCTCCTACTTCATGTAACACGAGATGATTTAACTCCTTAAACAGTGAATAAAAGACTCAGGAAGAATTAAAATCAACCTATGTGGTTCCCCTTACCCTTTTGCCACTTACTGACTTAGGTATTTACAGTTCTGAACCTGTAGTCTGTCTGCTGAACAGACTTGCCCCTTTACCAGAATGGCAGTCTAGTAGGGTAGAGGGACCTTACCTTGGGGAAGTTGCGCTCTCTTTGTGTCTACATGACTTGTAATTCATTCTTTCTTGCCACCTTCTCTTTTGCTTGCATGCCCAGAAAGTATAGCAGAATTCGAGATTGAATGTCCTTGATGGGTGTCTGCAGCAAAACCAACATTAATAAAATCTATCCTTTGAGGTATTAGTGCCTTTTTTATTTCATACTGGTGTAGAAAGCAGTCTCTGGTGATGCTATTAAATGTCGTTTTCTATTGAAATATGATTTTAGGGATAGTAGCAAAGCACTTTATCAGACCTGGTGTGATTATTTGCTGCCCCTGCTGTTGTGGATGTGAAACTTATCCATGTATAAGCAAAACCTTATTTCCAGTATGGCTCCATAGAATCAGCACAGCTTTGGGAGGAAGAAAAATTAAAAAGTCTTTTATCAATCATATTATCAGAGATGATTATGGAGTTGAATTTTTGTCACCGGTTATAGTGTAGCACAGTGAAACTGTGTGATATTAGTCACTGTAAAGTTAAATGTATCTTTAAAAGTCTTCACGGCTAAAGGTGAGGTCCACTGTAAAATGGATGTAGTCTGAAACTGTTCTGAAGATGGGTAACATTCACATAGGGCAGGCAGGCCACCTCTGTGATTGCAAATGAGTGTGTATATATATAATTCTCCCCTGGAATTCACTGTTTGTTTGAGGGGTTTTGTTCTATTTTTCTTTGTTTAAAGGCATTCACACTTTCATTCATAGATTTAAAATTAGGGCTGCTCTCTCCATTATCAGTTTCTTGCCTGTGGTGCCTTTGCAGGAAATGAGAATGTATTTTCATGACTCTGGGAAGTATCAGGCTGGTAACTTGAATAAAAAAAGAACAAAATCAAACACATGTATGAAATGGAAAGAGGGGAGAAGGCAGCTAGAAGTTAAGGAATAGACATCTTATACCTAATTTCCAGGGTGGGGGAAAGGAGGAGTGTGTTGTTGTCATCTCCCCTTCTCCCGCCAAATTAGAGTTCAAGTCTAATCCAAATAAGGCTAATAAAATGATAAATCAAGCATCTGAGCTGCCTGCATTTTAACACAGAGAAACTGTGTCACAGAAAGCATGTGCAAGGAGGTGTGGATATATGCAGGGTAGGAAAACAGTTTGTTTTTACCTGTCTAGCATCAAGAAAGTAATAGTGGTGTGTGATAGGTGATGCAAGCAAAGGCAAGGTTATGCATGAGAGAGAGTGAATTGCACAGGGAAGTTTTCCTGTCAGGTGGGATGCAAGGCTTTTAAAGCTCCACTTAACATATATCTAGTGGATCTGATGAAATCCCTACCATTTAGATTGCAAAGTATTTGAACAAAGCTGTGAAACCTTTTTTCTCCTGCTTCATACTCCATCATGCTACATAAGTACCCTCAAAACAACACCACCTTCCTTCAATGTTTTTGTGAACACTGCTGCTGTTTGGCATTGCAAGCAGAGTTCACATTGGGACTGGGCTTGGTTCTTGTAAGTAATGCTCGCTGGGCTTAGTTGAATGAACTGACAGTAAATGAATCTATGAGCTCCAAGAAGTCCTGAGAAGGGAATTTCGCTGTGTTGTGGATGAGCTTTTTGTCTATAGGTACTGTGTAGTGCTTCTGTTTGCACCACAAGGGAATCACGTGGGAGTGTAGTGTATTACGGGAAAATTACTTCTACTTGCTTTGTTTATTTACTCTGTCTTGCTCACGGATAAAATGCTAACAGTCAATTTTGTGATATGCTGTTACTGGCCTGGCAGTTGGAGTTCGAAAGGAAAATTAGGACTGGCTGTCATTCTGTACTTGTGTAATGAGTATCTGCATTCTTTCTCTTGCTCAGATTGTCTCCTGCTGCGTATTATGCTCAGAGGATGATCCAGTATCTTTCCCGGAGGGATAGTATTCGACAACGCTCTATGCGATATCAACAAAACCGTCTCCGTTCTTCCTCCTCCTCTGCTTCCACTTCAGAGAACTCAAGCCCATCTGTGGAGGGAAACGATCTGGAATTTGAAGATTTTGAGTAAGTGTGCATTCTGCCTTGCTTTCCTGCTTGCGTCTGTTGTCAGCACAAGATTACTTTCTGGTTTTCTACTGTTTACCAATCAAAGACACCTGTTCCTGTAGGAACAAGTTAAGTCATTCAATTAATAATTAGAGTAGTGATTGCTACAAATAAGTCTTGTCATTTCTGTTACCAAAATTAAGGATGCTGTAGACTACCTTTGACACATTGGGCTATCTCAACCAGATTTAGAAGACCGGATAAATAAAGAAAAGGAGAATCTTTCTCTTCCATGGAACAGATGGGGCACCAGGAGTTTACTAGAGCTGTCAAATGGTGAGACACAATAGGAACAACTAAGAGGCTTTGCAGAACTTAGCTCTTTGGTCTAAGGCTGTAGGAGGCAGCCAAACATGTCCTGTTGCTTTTGCTTGCTCTGTCCTTATAACTTTGTCAAATTAAGTGGAGTTCTTGGGATTGGGTTGGGAGGGAGGTTTTGTTCTGTTTTGGTGTTTGGTTTGGTTTCTCCCCCCTTTTTCTGTTTTGTTTGGATTTTTTGGCGTTTGGTTTTTCTGCTGTGCTTGTTTTTGGGGTTTTTCTTGTTTGGTTTGGTTTTTTGGGGTCTTGGGGGTGGTGGTTTGGTTGGTTTGTGAATCTGTGTTAAGGCTTAGTTCCTGTAAGGAGACAAAAAGGCCTCTTGTGTCTAAGTGAGTAATGACTCTGCATCCAAACCTTAAAAAAACATTCCTGTTAGCCATTGTATTTCCTTCTGAGTGGTTCTGCTGGCAAACTTTTAAAGTCTGTTCTCCAGCATCTGCTTTTGGACTTCTAGTGATACCCAATGTAATCCCGGCAAACAAATTTATTGCAAACCCTTTCCAATAAGTAGAAGAGTATAGTTATGTATTCTTTAGATAGCATTGATGCCAAAAGCTCAGGAATTTAAATTAAAATCGATTTTGAATCCAATGCAGAAAAGAGAATATGACCTTTCTAGTCTGTCTTCAGTAATTTCCTTTTAAATATGGGATTTTCCCTGGATACTCTTAAGTATTTCACTGATTTCCTCCACATACACACACCACCCACAGCTCCCCCTGTTGTGAATATTGCAATTAAAACATAGAATTATTCTGAGAATGGTTGTAAAAGTAGTCTCTGACGGTAGTGTAGTAGGGAGGTGTGTTTGATGGGAGTGGTGAACGCCACAAAAATCTGGGCTGTTACACTGCAGTTGGCAGTGAAGGATGCTGTCAATTTATCTGCTGTCTTAGCTTGCATGGTCACTTGCTGCAGTGGCATATGCTTGAGACAGCATGTTGTTAAAGTTCTGTGTCCTTTGTGTCAGAGTGCAGTCCCCTTATGATGGACACTAGTAACACTAGCTATTCCCAAAAGCAAGATAGCAATCCCTTTTTAACTTTTTAAGTGGTGGTAGACTTTTTCTTCCTTAGAAAGTTTTTCTGGGAAGCTGTCATTTCATGCTCCAGCAATTAAATATTCTGAAGTACAGGGTAAGTGAATGTCTTTCCCTGTCATTGTGGCCTTGTTTGTGTACAATGTAAATGAGGGGAGATAATGCAGAAGAGTCACTGCCTAGTAGCTTTCTTCATGCAGCTTTGTGGTCTAGAGGAGCAGAAATATGGTGGCTGATGGGCCTGTTTTGTGAGGTGGGTGTGTTGCAAGCATAGACCTTACTATTTCCATTATTCCATTTCATCTATCTACGGTGGCTTGTGCTGCTGGGAAAGTAAAAGATGGTAAGTTCTTCATTCATAGAGCCAGGCAAATGCCTGCAGAGAAGTGTGTTCTCCTGCAGATAATGTTCACACAGTAAGAGCACCCAGTCAGGGAAGCAGTTCAATCAGCCATGCTAAGGTTTTCATACTGAGCAAAAAGAAGTGTTTATTCTTTAATATGCAGTGGCTGAATTTGTTAGTTGAATATTTCATACTGAATTCTGGTCTATGCATTCAAGACCTGCTGTCTTTTTCCTTCTCTGCTTCATTATTTCTTCTCTGCTGATTAGAGAGTGCTGCTGTGCAGGGGTCCTTAGAGCTGGAACTTGTTCATGACTCATTTGATTTCTTCTGTTGAGACTTCACAATTAAATCTCTTACAGAGAGATCTTGCTTCTCCTTTTGGCTCCTGTATCCTTCCTTGCTTGCTCACCTGCGCAGTCATGTATTTATTCACTTATGTATTTGTTGCCCTGGTTTAGATGCTCAGACTTCCCTGCTTTTCCAGATCTGCTATAAGACAGGGAGTTGCTACTGTAGCTGTCTGCAGCCCATGCTTTTTTCCTGGACTCCAGTGGTTTTTTATTTTTATTTTAATACATAAAAGCCTTAGCAAATTGCTTTGATGTTTTATCTTTTTAATCTGTTTAAGGTAATTGGTAAATAATCTCTTTTCCCAGGGATTAGGAAAAAGATGTAATGGACATTAAGCACCAGTTGGTTTTACTATACATAGGGGTCTGGGCAAGGAGTGAGCCCTGTGTTTGTGCAGAGTGCCTGGGAGACGAGCATTCCTCCACTTTTATCTTTTGTGGGATTCTGAGGGTCTTTTTCTCCTCAGAAATTCATCTTGTATCTTTTCAGTTTTGTTTGGCTAATGACCTAGTAATGGGCACGAAAAACTTGTCCTATGCACTGTTTGTGTGCATATAACCTCTAAATTTAAGTTGAAGCCTCTCCTTTGTCTTAATCTAATGGTGAATTTGTTCATAAATATATTTAGTTTGTGATAGCAGTAGTGTTGGTATAAGAAAGTGAAGTAGTGTTTTTATAGGTATTCGTAATATACTTGTTTCACACCAGCTTTTGTGGACAGGAGAGGAGGAGGGAGACACGCTATACCTGTGGTTTTTGGTCTAATAAGATGTTCTGTATCTACACCCGCTGCCTGTGTTTAACCTGTCACTGTTGTCATCTTACTGCTTATTGAACACAACTGTCAACTGTAAACTTAGTCATGTCTGTATGAAAGCATTTAGTACAGTTTGTAATATATATACAGATTGTAATATTAGGTTATTAACAGATAGATTGATATGAGTGGGTTTTAAGGTTAGCTTTAGCAGAATCCTAAGCTAAAATGAAAAGGCTTCCTGAATTCTGGAATAAGAATCTCCGAATGGAGAATGACATGACTTTAGTATTCCAGCATAACATAAAAATAGATTCTTTGTAGACAAGTCATACATGTTGAACTTTCTAATTTTAAGTTCTTAGTTGAGTGTCTAATGTTTGGATCACATAGTAAATTTATATTTTTTAGAGCTAAATTATTTTGACTTTTTCAACATTTTTGACTGGGTCACTTCTAGGCGCTTCTTTTAGACTAGAACAGCTTTCTGATGCTGAAGACTGTTGGTGATGCTTCTAGGGCTCCTTGGATAGTGCAGTCCATTTCTAATTCTAAATTTGTCACCATAATCAGAATGTGAAGGTCCTTCTGTAGATGAATTTTGGCCATTTATGTCCCTTTCTGTCTGCAGTAAGTGTGGGAGCAAATACAAGTTTGTTTCATCTGTCAAACTGAGAAGCAGATACATAGGACAGTGCACCAGCTAACTGTTTGAAAGCCTGTCTCAAATCCTTCACTACAGTTCTATAAAGGCTTTCAAGCTAAGGCTAAAGGTGTGACTGTGGCTGACTCCTCTGTCTGCTTTTGAGAGTGGGCTGCCTGGTAGAATATAGATAGGAAGGAGCTTGGAGATTACACTCTTTTGATGTCTGCAGCTTTTTCACATTTTATTCTTTCCTTTTTCCTTCCTTCCAGCTGGACATGTGCTGGAGTGGCTCTATTCAGTTGTGCTATTGTCACAGGCTAGGAAGGTCTTTATTGTGTCTTGACAACAAGAAGGGCTTTACCTACAGGCCTGAAGTCTTGTTTGGGTGCTTTGTCTTTTTAATTTCTTTTGAGACACCACTGAGCATCCAGACAGAGAATATGAGAACTGTAGGCACTGTTTTACTGAGACCATAATGGACATTGTGGTTTTGCCAAAGCAGGTTCTTGGTTTGCAGAGATCACTTAGGGAAAGCTTACAAAATTCAGGGTGGCATTATTTGGCTTTGTCACCTTAAAATCCTTTTGTTTACGGCTTGTGGTCCAAGGGTTGTGGTTTCTCAGATGGGCATCTTGCAAGGGTCTCCTCACAAGTGCATAAGATTCATGAGTATCTGCCATACCTGCCTCCTGCCATTTTTGGCTGCTTTATTGACACCATTGTGGCAAGAACTGCCAAATCTAAGTTTCCTCAATAGCCTCTTGTCTTGAAAGGTTTTAAGATCACAACTTGACAGCTGACTGCCACTGCATTAAGGCTGGGAGTCTCAATTCCAGTTTCTTGTGTGTGATTCCATTAATTTTGGAGTATAGTATGGTAGAATCTTTTTGGCCTCTTTTATAGGTGAAATGTTTGCTTTGTGAGTCTGTTTTGTACCACAGTGCTCCACTTCAGGCTGGCATTCTGATTTAACTTTTTTATATATTAAGGAGAAAAGTGCATGTCTGATTAGACACTCACAAGACATATCCAGGCAGTCACCCTTCTTTTGGAAAGTCTTAATTTAAAGTACATTTTGTTGTTAGCCTTCTTTAAGAACCTTGACTGGTGCATTGATGTCTGACAAATTAATTAGGAACTGGCTGCATGCAGTCGAGTCTGAACTAACATTATGCAGTGAGAGGGAAGGGGAGACAATGGCTGTGGCAGTGTGGTGACTCAGTATTGTGTGCTTGGGTAGGAGATTTGGTTTTGGATTCTGTTCTTCATATTGCTCCTCAAGTGGAATGGTAGAAGTGAGTTTTGAGAAGGGGATTATGTGTCATGGTGAGAAGAATAAGCATGCAGTTTGCATAGTGGCTGAGAAGAAAAAAGTTTTTGGAAAGTTTGAGTGAGGGGAGGAAGAGGTTGGAGATACTTCTACCTTTTCAGTCTGACTGTATTATTGTTTACTAGAGACACAGCACAATGGGAGCACTAATATGCAGAAATGCAATCAATTCATAATGCACCTGCTGATTTCCCTTAACACACCAAATGCTAAGAGCACATGGGTAGAACTTGGGCTCTTTTTACAGCCAGTCTTCTTTTTACTGCTCTCCTTCACAGCTGTCCACTGTGCACTCATGTATTTCAGAGTGGGTCTGTGATAACGTTCAATTTCTGCAAGAGGAACTCCTTCAAGTAGGAGCCAGATTTTCTTGGCAGGAAAAAGGAGAGATCGGAATGGCTAAATTTTTTTTGTGAGGCTTTAAAGCATGGAGCTTTTGATCTGCAGCTCCAGAACAGTGAGACAAGCTCTGTCATTGTGAAGAGAGAAGCATAAGGAATCCCAGAGGTAAAGAGGTTTACTCTGTAAGGAGACTAGGTTAAGCTGACACCTCAGGATGAATGGGATGCCAAGTGTTACGCTCTGATAGGGTGGATAAGAGATGACTTGATCAATGGTAGCCTTTTGGCATCCAAACCACAAGGTTTCTAAAAGCAATTAGGCTGGGTTTTTTCATTTTTCTCCTTGCTGTCCTGATATTTATGCTTGAAGTTAACAAAGGACATATAGGAGATGTGAGAATCTATATGGGCTCTTCACGTCACTTAAATGCTGTTGGAAATGGATTTTTAGGATCCATGAGTTATCGGTATACTGCAGAAGAAGCAGCAGTTTCTTTCTGGAAGTTGTAGATGGGACGGTTTGTTACCTGTGTTTCTTACTTGAGCCGCTACAAATCATATTCTTGTTAGCAATTTGCTATTTGAGTTCAGATAAAGATGTTACAAACAGGATCAATATTTGTTGTACACACCGGCCTTTGTTGCTTTCTTTGCAGAGCTCCGTTATCTTTTTTTGATGTTTTTTTCCTTTGCCTCTGTTTCTTGGCTCGTATGGCTCTGCATCATTGTTTTTGATGACGATGGGCCTTCTCAAAACGGGCTTTCAAGGCAGACATGAATATTGTGGTCACTTTCTGGGTTCTTTTTGCTTCTTTCTTACAGGTTTCTGGAGCAGTTAGCACTGGGATGTTGATAATTTAATTATATTCATCACCTTAAACACAGTTTCAGGCTAGAAAAGTTACAAGTCCTGGATGAATGGGAATGATATTGAACCTACTGATTGAACCTTATTTTCCAGAGATTAGTTAGAGTCTTACCTTGGCTTGTGATCTATTCACAGTAGCCTGCAGCTTCATTTTTATCTTTATCTTTTTGTGACAGTCTTTTATATTACCCTTATCTAGGTCTTAATGTCTAGTAATACTGCCTGGATGCAGTGAACAGGCAGTGAGTGTTTCCTTGCAGCAGTACTGCAGGGTATTGCTAACCTCTCCAGCATACTGTTGTTTTACCATTACGTCGCATTCCAGCAAGGCAAGTGTCTCTTCACAGCAGAGTGGTGAAAGGGTGAGTGCCTTTTGAAAGATGGCAGTTGCCAGGAAAGCTCACATCGTATTCCACACTGTTGGTTGCCTGGGCCTGTAGAAACAGTTTTCATGTCAAGATGGTACATCTGAGGTTGTTTTGCTACTTAGAAACTGTGTTTGTTGTTTTCAGTTTGCTTTTATTTTGTGTCTGTGCAACTCGGAAGTCAAAGTAGGTCACCTAGTAGGTGAGGTCTGGTGTTAATGGGAGTGATGAGGAAGCAAGCTGTTACTGGTCTGTTGCTGGCTGCGAAGAGAGGCAGTGAGTGGTCAGCGTTCTTGGGGCCTGGAGGTCTAACAGATCAGCATTGTTTGTGAAGTTAAGTTTTCGTTTCTGTTTCCCTTGGAAAATAAAAAGCCGGTGCTTACTTTTGACACTTTATTCTGGTATTGAAGCCTGATGGGGCAGCTGATTGTATGTTTGTGCTACAAAGTGTGTTCAATGAGCACCAGTTGTGAAGTTTCCAAGTGCTTAGAATTAGCCAAAGTGGTGTTTTCCCCAGTCATGCTCCTGTTTGGATGAATGTTTCAAGGTGGCTAATTAAGGGGTCAAAGGAAGAGTAGGTGTAGTGCTGGGTGCCGTGGGTTTTTTTGTAAAACACTGCATGCAGTGCTTTCCTTAAAGCTCATCTGGTATATGGTAAAGTCTGGGGAGTAGGGATTCTCTACCTTTGTCTGGCCACTGTTGTTTCTGTTTTCTGATGATTCGTTGTAGCTATGAAGTGTATCACTCCTATTCTGAAACATCATCATCAATTTGTGAAACCACCACACAGTGAGATCGTTCAAATAGAGACAACTGGATCTTGCACCTACAAGAGAGTGAGTGCTTCGTTCTAGTTCTGTATCAGTCTTTCTCTGAAGCAGTTAATCCTTGGCATTTACCAGGCAAGAGCTGCTGTTTCTCTTGACCACGTGATAAATCCTCTCATATGTGATGCTCCTCTGAAACACTTGATCTTCTGAAGTGTCATTTTTAATCTTGTAAATACATTTTCCCCTGAACAGCCCTCTGAGCGGTAAGGAACGCTGGGGGGTTTGTTTCCCTCTGGCCATCAGAGCCATTAGTAACTCAGCAGTCTGCTCTTTTGTAGGATGTTTTGGCTGATAAGTAGATATATGTTTTCCCTGGTGTTCTTTTGAAAAAGCTCTTCAGGAAAAACTGACATTTCAGTCTTCAGAAGGACAGAAAGGCACCATATCTTGGGTGACTCGCCTAACTTCTGTATCAATTACTGTGTTAAAAATCTATTCTTATAGTTCCCGTCTCTCCAGCTGGCCAGTATTGCTCTTTGCAGTTTCTCTAATATTTTTATTATTCAATCTTTTTTTGTTTTCGGTGTTATACGTAGGACTTTGTTCCACACTTGTAATACATCTAGTGCCAGGAAAGGCTTTTGCTGTAGCAGTTGCTTCTTTTTGCTTAAATTTTCATGTTTCTTGGTTTTCCCTTCAATTCTGCCTTAAGTACTTCTGCTTCAGTAATGGTCACATCCTTCAGAGATGGATATATGCATTTATATTTGTAAGTTTTATTTTTACCAGATTATGTATATTCTTTTAAGTATAATATAAAAGAATCATATAATAGTCATTTTAATGTCTATGGATATCAATATTTGTATCCTTTTTGATAGGACCAGTGCTTCTGACTTGCTTATTTGTATCTACTTGTGAAAATAAAACTGCTTAGATAAGTCAGTTGTCTTGAATGTTTTGTCTTCAACATAATCCTGTTCTTAGGAGAGATACCCTTGTCCTCAGAGCCATAAGTAGGGTATTCCCTTTTTCCTGGGTTGAGTTTACAATTTCTCCAAGAGTTGAGGACTGTGAATAGAGTAGCATATACTGAATGGATGCTTTATTTTTTGAATAAGAGACCAGTCTTCCTGATCCAGGAGGTGTTATTTCAGCTACTATGTCTCTACAAAATTACAACCAACTTGCAGTGTGGCATTTCTTTTTGTCTTCTAGGGTATCTGTATCTCACTGAAATACTCGGAATGTCAAGGTTTTATTTATTTTCTGTTTTCCTCGCTATTTTAAGGCTTATTTCCTATGAATGCTTCAATTTTTTTCCTAAATTAATTTGTACAAGATGCTCAGGATCTTGCAGGATCAGACAGAGGAAAAAACAAAGTTAATATCTGGTATTTGCTGCTCCTCTCAGTGGTAAAGCTAGTATCTAACCTTCTATCATGGTGTTCCCAACACTGTATGTTCCCTTACCCATCAGGATGGTTCTATAAAGCAATTGACATGTTCTTAGAACCACCAGCAAATGTAATGCTCCCTTCACCACCTTTTTCCTACTTTTGTACCCTTTGAAAACAGCACAGATTTTGTCTTGTAGCTCTATGCAGCTCTTGTTAGTACACTCTTCTAAGGGTATATATCATCTCTTTTCATCCAAATCAGCAGTGAATCCTGTGAAGTGAATTGCAAGATTTCAGGATCTTCAGAGGACCTGCAGTCAGACTTGACCCACCTCTAGAGCTGATAAGATTGCATTTTCTGGTAACCTCCTCTGATCTCCCAAGAGG
>JAWWTY010000156.1:24733121-24808763 GCA_035222235.1 Margarornis squamiger
CCTGCAGTCAGACTTGACCCACCTCTAGAGCTGATAAGATTGCATTTTCTGGTAACCTCCTCTGATCTCCCAAGAGGATCTTTGGCCTACTCCTGCCTTCTGCACTATCTCCTCTGAAGTAACCTCATGCAATTTAAAAAAAAATTATAGTCAATAAATGCAGATACTTAGCATTTTCTCAGTACTTCAGACATTGGGATTTTTTTCTGCTACATGAAGATGGTGGAACTGAATCCAGTGTCAACCTTTAAGAATATTAGTAGATGCCACTCAACCAATTATTTAGCATTTCTATTGTATCTAAGTGCCTAACTGCTGCAATAGAAATTGACTTAGCATTTTAAATTGGATTGCATGAAACGTGATAAAATGCTGGAAATACGGAACAATTGGCTTGGTCTGATATAATTTGATTCTTCTGAACTTGCATGGCTTGCTGGTGCTGGCTTTGATTAAATGGCTTTTCAAAATGGTCATTGTTGACCTAATTCTACTGGCAGTGTAGTCAGTGGGAGTTTTAATATTGACTACAATGGGAACAGTTAGACCAACAGATTGCATTAGAAATCTCATGCTGTGTGTTTAATTTCACTTCCTGATACAACAATCACTAAATATTAAAGTGAATTCTTGCCAAGACAGAAAAGCAAAATGTGGCTTTCTTTGTCTTTACTGTCTTCTGTATCCACTGTTATTAATGCAGTAGCCCAGTTACCAGATGAAAAAGAACATTTTTCTCTCCAGTCTTTAGGACACAAAATTTTATATTTTCAGCTTTGTTTTCAGAGCTCGCATTACTGTTCCATTAAATTTACATTGTTCAACTTTTCTTTCAACAAGTAAACAAGACAATAGCAGAAAAATCCAAGAGGATTTGGCTGTCTCGCCTAGTCTAGGATAAACTTTCATCCTTCTTATGCCCTATTAAATGTCCATAAATCTCCTGAATGTTTGGGAATTGCTTTATTTTCATGCTCTGTTGTATTTTAGTGTTAATACTGTTTCTCCCCTACCAACTCTTAGTCTCTGCGTCACTGTTTTGATTTGTCCCACAATGGTATCTGAAGAAATGATGAATAACCTGAATTTTGAGCCAGACCATTAAAGTTGTTTTGACCGTTTGTTGGTTCTTGCAGATTTCCAGCTGAGATAAACTAGTCTGTTAATAATTAGAGTATTAAGTTTCCCTTGTCACCTTACTGTGGTGCATTTTTCTATCATTTACTTTTGCGAGGTTATTGAGTTGCTTTACAGAAGAGGCCTTTTTTATGTAGACAAACACACACTCTGAGGGATTGGCTTTCCACTTCTGCCGGTAATGTTAATTAAACTATCCACTGTGAATCATTAGCTAATGAGTCCATGGGTAGTTGACCCTAAATGGAAAGTAGAGCATTAGAGAACTTTGAAAAGTTCTCATTTCTTGCCGGAGTGCTGCACGCTGGCACTGCAGTGCGCTAACATCTGCTCTCCTCCCTCTGTCAGCAGGCTGTGTGTGATACAGAAATAACATAAGTGCCACGCATCTTCACTGATTTGTAGGGGTTTTTTTATTTTCCTTTTTAGAGGGTGCAGAAATAATCTTCAGCTGGCATCAGAGTAATACCTCCTGTTCTAGCTTTTCAACACTAGACTAGACATTCTTGCATGTAGTTGTTGAGCATGGGAGTTTAGATATAAATGGCTTTGTAAATTAGTGATTCAGAGTAATATTTGATAATATTATTCTTTACCTTCTTTTATTTGCTGGAGCTAATTCCTCGTTCCTTTTGAAATCTGCTACAGAGATTCTCTTCAGCTGGCGGGTTCTTCAGGGTGTATTTCTGCTGTTACTCCTCTTGATGATTTTTGTCCATTTCAAGAGCATCTTCCAGTAAATGTTCAGAGCAAATGCAAACACTGAAAACTGTTTTATTGCTTTTCTCCCATGGTTGCATATCAGTGTTGTTTTGAAAACTGCTACATAGGGGTTTTAAAAAGTGTGTTTCTTGTCTTCTGCTAGCTCTTACTGTGTATGGCAAGAACTGAAACATGACACTTCTATTTCTCTTTGGCCGTTTCTCTTTAGCAGGAGAAGTTGATATGTCACCACTTGAGTTTGCAGGATTCCCTCTGTTATTGGTCCACGTCTTAATAGGCTGGAGGCCTCTGATAAAAGAACAGCAGCAACTTTTACATTTCTGATTTCAGGAACCCTGCTGGTTGTACAGAAACCTGAGGATGAGGTGTGGCTTTGGTTGTGAACTGCAAATGCTGTGTCTGCAGTGGGAGGAGGAATGGAAGCTTTGAGTTTGGATTCAGATTTGGTTTTGGTGAAATAGCTTGAAATGCTAACGACCTTTGCAGAACAACCTCTGCTTTTGTGTTCTTGGGTTCCTCAAGTGTGTGGGAAACAGCCACGTAATGGACTTTTTTCTCAGCCTACGTTTCTTGCTCACTGACTTTAAAAAAGCAAAACGAAAAAAGATTATAAAATGTGCAGCTTGCTGGAGTGGGTTAGAAATGTGCTGCTAGTGCGTTGCATAAGGAATATTTAGTTTCCTAGTGATTTCAAGGCTCTGCAAGTAATATTCCCCCCACAACTGCTTGGGAAGGAGACAAGGAGAGCTGCAATTACAGATGGAGATCTCAAATCCAAGGTCATACAGAGAGTAAATCCTGAACAGAGAAGAAAGCACTGTGGAGGTCTGTTTCAGAACTCTAGAGTCACTAATGGAGTTTCATTGTTTTCCTTGCAGTTTTAGTGATGGACAATTACAGGTCCTCTTGTGGCCTGTGAATGCGATATCAAAAGTTTTGTTTGCTGGGGATTCTGAAGGTCCTCCAGTTTGACCTCCTGCTTGTTGTAGAGTTGTTCTTGCCTGAATAGGGTCAGCCATGGCTTTGTCTAGCTCCTGTCTTGAGACTTACAAGGATGGCAGCTCTGCAGCCTCTCTGTGTAAACTGTTCAGTATTGCACTGCCCTCCTGGGGAAGACCTTCCAGTGTCTGCTGTAGGACAATAGATGCTAGACCCTTTCCCCTCATTCCCTAAGGCCCAGATATTTATTGTTAAATGAAATGAGATGTTGTTAAGGAGGTGCAGTTTTGTCTGATACCACCTAATGTTTCTGGTTTAACTGGAAAAGCTTTTGAAAGGTGAGCTTATCTTAAGATCCACTTGAACTGGACCTTGAGGGAAGGAACACAAAAGAATAGTCTGCAGATTATGCTCTTTTGCCAATACTTGCAGGATTGAAAATGTGAAACTTAGCAGATCCCTTTTGACTAACTGAAAGTTCTCCTCAGGACTGTGGTGACCTTGCTTTTTGCTCTCCCAGTCAAAATTCTGAGGTTTGTCTTTCATTTGCTCAGGTGCTGACACTGATTCATTGATTCTCTGTGGTTTTGTTGATACTTTCAAGACATTGTCAAACAATGAAGAAAGTGGACTTTAGGGTTACCCATATGTAAAATTGTCAAAAGGATTTGGTAGAAGTAGGTGTAGGAATTTGGAATATTAGAAGCATGAAAACCATTAAATCTCTGTAGCATGCTCAGAATGACTAGGTGATGTTGATGGTTTTTTTTTTCTTGGAAAACACTTTATTACGTGATATTTTTAATGTATAATAATTTTCTTTCTTTTACTGAAGGGACAATGGAGACCGATCCAGGCACCGAGCTCCCCGGAATGCCCGCATGTCTGCACCATCGCTAGGGCGCTTTGTCCCAAGGTAAGGCACCTACACGTAAAAGGGTGTGGAAATCCTGGAAGTACCAGTTGCAGTACAGCTCTCTGGTGCTTTCAGATGGATTCTTTTTCTTCTGCAGGGCTTCTTTATCCATGGTTTTCAATTTCTGGGACTTCTGAGATGGCATGTCAGTATGAGCAGCTCATTCTGTGTCATTTGAAGGACAGCATGCTCTTAGTGCTTCTTGGTTGCAGGTTGGGGCCATGGTGTGAAGGCAGAATAGGAGAAGGAAAGAATCTGATCAGAGATTCTTATCACAGTGTGCTGTTTTGAGATTAGAAAGCTATTGTGGGAGGTAGAGGATTTGGTTAATGCTGATCTTTGCAGCCACATTGATCAGAGGAGGATCTAATCGGTAACTTGTTTTTGTCTGAAGCAGTGACGAGGTTGGCTAAGCAGAGGATTCCAGCCTTCCCTCCACTGTAGTCTGCTGGAATGTAGTCATATTTCCTCAAAGTAATTGCGGTTGCTCTCCAGGGCTGTGTACAGTGGGATGTCTTTCTCCATGTAAGCTTACTCTCTTTGTTTTGCAGACGCTTTTTGCTGCCAGAGTACTTGCCTTATGCTGGGATTTTCCATGAACGGGGACAGCCTGGCTTGGCCACCCATTCCTCTGTCAACAGGGTTTTGGCAGGTAATGAGATTTTCTTCTTCGCAGTAGTCATGTGTATTAGTGGTGTTTTTTTCATGAATCTGAGCAGAGGAAGATTGATAAGGAAAAGTAATTCCAACTTTGGAGGTTCTATTTAAGTTGTCTGAAGCAGGAGAAATGATTGTTGGAATGATGTGGTGAGCTGTCATTCAAGTGCTTGAGCATTGCAGATTCCATACTTCAAGTATGTGTATGGGAGTGTCTGCATGAACTGGGGAGGGGTGCTGTTAACAATTCTCCCTTTATTTAACTTCTTCCCCTATTTCTACATGTCTTTTTTTAAAAAAAAGCCTGACAGACTAATGATCAGCTTGCTGCAGGTCCTTCTAATTGAATTATAGGGTGCCTTGTTCATGTTCCGGCTAGGAAAATGCACACAAGGCAATGTGGGATTCAATTAGGATCTTAATAAGTGCATAGTAAAAAACTCAGCTGCCACCACATACGGCACACAGGCATTTGGGAGCCTTACAGGGCACGTGGAGGTGGGAAGGGAAGTGGGGTGAAGAGGAGGAGTATGGCAGCCTGGCAGTTCATGAATGAGATGGTTATAGATGACACATATCTTGAGTGTGAGTTTTTTTGGCTGGGTCTGAGTTGCTCTGTAATTAACCCCAGTGTGGGGGAGTAATTTTGGAGCCTGGGGGAGAACAAGAGATGATGTGTGGACAGGTAGGTTGGGATGTGGTTCTCTTCCTTCCTGTAGGTAATCACAGGACCACCACTGAAAGGAGTATTGAAAAGTTTTGCAAGAGGCTGTATGACCCTTTTCCTTATCCTAAGTCACAATCAACTATGCCTAAGTAATTTTTGATGGGATTTTTCTAACTGTTCTTAAGAGTATTCACTGGAGTTTTCCCAACCATTTTGGGGTGGAACTGTTGCTGTTTTTGCGTGGTTGATTTAGTATGACAGTGGTCTTGCCTTTGATAATAGATTTCTGATATTTTCCAGACTTTTGTCTCTCTGGACGTGTTGGTTTGAGCGCATTGTTCCTAGACCTTAATGTTGTAGTAACAGTAAGAGCTCAGCCAAAGTCTAGCCTCCAAAGCACCTCTGGTTTTTTTCTTAGGAAGCAGTGAAGATAGCTTGTAGTTTTAGCTGATGCATGTACTTTCCTGTGCTTGCTGCCTGTGTGGGCTTTGGCTGTTGGCACATTGAAACAGCACACTAGAGTATAATTACTTGCTGCCAGGCAACACTGCAGAACTCTTGCGTGGCCCTGCTTTGCTGCAGACACCTGCCTTCAACCCTTCTCCAGCCCTCTTTGCAGTTTGCCTATTCCTTAGTGGCTGGGAAATAGCCAGGTGTTTTCATCTCTCACTTTCTGGGGAATTTGAGCCCCAAAACACAAGTGCTTGTTGAATAACAAAAGAAGGCAGAAATTGTAATCATGGGAGTTTCAAAAAGCAAGACCAATCTTTCTGTGTGACGTTGTGCTGAGCCCACTTAAGGCTAGTTTGTTGTTGTGGAACCTCACACTGGAATGGCTGGGACTTCACAGTAAAGGCATTTATTGGCTTAAATATAAAATTAATTATTCCAATGCAGTAGCTGGTTGTGTTTTGTTGTTTTAATATTTTGTTTGTTTTACCTATGCTTTCCATTTTCAAAATGTCTTTTTTACATTTGTGGTGAAAACCTTGTTCATGCGTTGCAGAAACCAGCAGAGTTGAAATTGTAAATATTAGGAGGAGGCATGAAAGGCAAAAACTAGAAAATGATGTTGCAATTGTGGAATAGGCAGAGAATTTCTTGTACTTGTTATGTTGGTCAGCAGCATTGTCATTTTCAGCATTATACTTCAGAGTCATTGAAAGTTACAGTGCTGATAGCATGCTTTCCTTTTTAGGTAGCCTGTGCCAAGTTTTGTAGTAGTTCTTTCTTCAGTATCATGGTGGAAAAACCTCTACTCAGGCTCAAAAATACTTTAACCCTAGCCTGGTATTTACAGGTGAGGTTGCCAGCATTGGCTGAAGAAAAAAACCATCTCTTTTCCTATTAACATAGGCTAATCTAAGCTTGAATGCCTTAAATTGCTTCATCCTACCATGTATCCAGACTGTCATTTCTGAGTTATGTTTAAATGCAAAAATGCCAAATGTATTTCTTACGTAACCTCTACAGCATTTGAGAAGCCATACCAAAAAGCCCTGTGTTCCTAACCTGACAGCTTTCTAAAAACTGACAGTAGACTTCTGTGGTCCAGTATGAGTGAGAGCTGCTGTTTGGGAAATTACAGCCAATTGCACTTCTCCTGTCCCCTGCCCCACTTACTGCTGTATGCTGAGAGGAAATCAAAGCAGCAGATGGAGATCTTACTGTGTGAATTACTGTGGTGTGCTGACTAAATTTCTTAATGTCAAAGCTCTTGCTGTCAGGTTCTGTCCACGTTTACTTTCAGCTCTCTGTACTTTGTGTAAACAGCTTTCTGTTGTTTAAGTGTCATTCTCATGCAACTGTTACACAGACAATAGCTCCACACTAGGGAAGACTGCCTTGTGAATAAATTCTTAGAGCAGTCTGGTTTAATGAACCACTAAAAATTACGGGTTATCTAAACAGACAGGCTAATCCAGCAACACAGTAGGTTGGGGAGAAAGAATGACGTGCCAGGCAGAGTTTAGGTCAGGATTAGAGTCCTTTGTACTAGTCGGGGGACTGGTGGCCATCCCTGTGCCAAGGCACTTCCAGGCAAAGCATAGGAAAGGTGGCAACAGATGGATAGAGTAGGTGGGAGCTCAGGGGGAGAACGAAGCAATTCTAGTCAACATGACAGACAGAGATATCTCCATGCCAGCAGCCTAATTTGCATGTAGCACTGGAGCAACAATGCACCCCAGTAGCACCTTCCTGCCTACCTCCTATATACTGGTGGAGTTTAGACCTATCAGCTGATATGACACGCTGCATCACTGTGCTTTTTGGCACCAAGTAAAACACCATGTGAAAATACATTACATCAACATTGTTATAACGTTCAAACTTGTAATCACACCAAAAAGTGTTGGTAGTTTGACAAGTTATATTTTCCTATAAAGTCTATGTTGATTGGCAGTAATTACACTGTCCTCCTTTAATCCTTTATTAACTGAGTCTTATATCAGCTTTTTCATTATTTTGTCTGGAATCAATGTCAGGTTGACAAGACTGACAGTCTCATCCTATTTCAACCTTTTAAAATACTGGTATAACACTAGCATATTTTTCAGCCTTCCATATTCCCATTTATTTCAAGACTCATAAAAAAATTTGAGTTCATTTGGCAGCTCTTCTAAGGCTCTTGGTAGTGTGGGCTGTAAGCCACCTTCTGCACTCTCCTCTCCTTGGTGAACTGCCCTAAGGGATGGGATTGTGGTCTTCGAGGAAACATCTATACAGTGAAAGCTAGTTGAAGTGGTTGTTTGCTAAAAGTGATGATGAAAACAGTAAATACATTTTGGCTTCTCACTTCTTGGGACTGACTGATTGCATGTGATAATACAGGTGGAATACTGCATCTCGGGGCCATTTCAGTCTTTTAGTGTCCTGGGTTCTCTGCCATTTGCAGGCCAGCAGAGTGAGACTTTGGTTTTGGTTTGGTTTTGGTTTTTTTAATGTATTTTATTTCCCTGTGCTTACCAGGAGGTGCTAAAGAGGTGTTCTGTGGGATAAAGTTGCGCCTTTTATAAAGGGAGTTAGTACTGCTGTAAAGCTCACCAGTGTTAGCCTGTCCAAAGAACACAGTTCAGTAGTGTATTTACCACCTCTTGCTGCTTTTTAAAAATGTTTCTTTAAGCTGAATATTTCTGCCCACTGTTTTGTTTGGGGATTTTTGTGTGTTTGTTTCTTCGGTTGATTTTTTTTGTTGTTTTTGGGTTGGTCTTTTTTGTTGTTGGGTTGGTGGGGTTTTTTTGTAATAGATTGTCTTTTTGTCCTAAATCACATTGTGAGCAGGACACTACTAAGTAATTTGATGGTCAAGTTCTGGGTGTTTTTGGCATCTGATAACACAGACCAGGATATACATTTTAATGTATTTTTAAAAATCAGTAAATAGATTTTAAAAAAAATTTCACATCATTGCCACTGAAATGCTTGTGACCTCTTGTGAACCTCTGTGAACCTTTGCTTCAGGCCTTATAGTAATTGACTGCTTTGGGGTGGACAGAGACATGCTAATGGTATAGTGAAACAAAGAAGGCTTTAGTTTCAGTTCAGTGGAAGCTTGGAGGAGGAAGAGAATCAGTGTTTGCCAAGGAACTTTGTAGGAGGTTTTAAAAATTTACACAGATGCTATTTTGTTGATGTTTGTTGCTCATTAGGAGACCTGCAGGTGAAAGCTTATGGTAGAGTTACCTAGCTATGTGGAATGCTTCCATCTCACCTCTGTTTTAATAGGCTTCTGTTCAGTTATGTGTATCTCAGCAAAGTATTTTTCCTTGCATTGTCACAGGCTGTTTGTCTGTTCTGGCTTTACCAACAGACTTTATCTGTTTAAATGCAATCCCACACAGTTGCCCTGAGCCTTTCACCTCATCAGGAGATCCAGACTCAGCAGGGCTTAAGGGTTGAGTGATACAACACTCTACATTTACAGTTTCTGAGTGACTTCATTGTTATCTTAGGGTAGTAGTTTCAGACCAGGTACTGAGCACTTACATGTAGTCAAAGAAAAGCTTGATATTACAGATTTTTTCCATAGCCCGCACCTAATCAGACCACCTAATCTCTTCTACAAGAGCAATAATGCTTCATCTTTGGCTATCTCTGCTGGAGTTGCCAAAGCAAGCCGTCTGTAGCCTTGTTACACTGGGGTACCGCTGAGGCTATTGATGAAGCTAAGAGTCAGTTGATCCCTTTAATGTGGATTTAGGATTTCGAAGTAGAATGTTCAGCAGCTGTTTTTGCAAAATCACCTGAGCTATCCCATTCTTTACAGCTTGACTCCCTGGGAGAATTCCAAGTCTTGTGTCTTCGAGGGAATTTCAGTACTTCAGCCAGCAACTGCTAACACACTGTTGTTAGAGCATAGGAAGTTTCATCAGGATGAAAATTAGCTAAGATGATGGATAAATGTTGTCATCCTTCTGGGACAGGATCATTTATTTGAGCACGAGATATTTCTAATAAAAATTAGAGTACTGGTCTCTCACCAGCCAACCTCACTAGCTAAGTGCCTCCTAGTGCATGTTCCCGATCCATTCCTGATCACTCTAGCTGTGTCTAGGGTTAATGTTCACATACAAGTGAGTGACTCTAACCTAAAGCCAGTTAAAGTGGCTATCAGTGAGCCTGTGATACATGCAGTTGGACAGAGTATTGGTTGCTGTTGTAACTAGAGTTAGCCCGGTAACCTTTCATTTCTGCTCTAATGATGAAAGTGATCATGATAAGGGGCTTCTTTGGTTGCCTTCAAAACCATATTTGCAGGTAAATCTCCAATTCCTCTGGCATTTTCAGACATGATTGCCTCCCATCAAGTCTTCTTGACTTAATCCTGTTCTGTCATGTACGGTGTCCGTGTGCTCTTAATTCTGTTCTGAGAAGCTCCTGTCCTTCAAATGTGCTTGCAGTGATGCACAGCTGTACAGGGTAGAACAAAGATAACTTGAGAGCTTCAGAAAGCCAACAGAAGTTGATGGGAAAACACACTGCAGTTGTCTCTGATTTACCCTGTACTCTGACACATTTTTCTCAGTATTAGTAGGTATATATTTTCTGTACAGTTACCTGAGATTTGATTTGATTTCTGCCTTTTTATCCATGACAAGTATGTGAATTCGAATTAGTATCCTGATCTAATCCTGCTTTTCGCTATAGACAGTTCTGTAGAATAATAGACTCAATGAACATAGCCATGTGACTTTCTATGCTGTGTGTTTCTGTTATAAGTCTGTTTGGTACTGCTAACTGTGGAAAGATGTGAACCTTTGAATAACTCTGGTGGTTTTTTTGTGGTCTTTCTGTGATCTACGTCAGTGGGCACTAAATGACACAAGAGGCTTAAAATATGCCTCAGATTCTTTTGTGACTTGAGAGCTGTAGATATGTTACCTTCATCACAGACTTTGAGAACAGTTCATAATTTCTGTGAAAGTGCAGCCTTTCATGCAGAAATGAAAAAGAGGCTGTACTGCTGAATTGCAAATGCACAAATGCATTACAGTCGGGAGTGGTGGAAAGTATCCCTTTATGGGACTGCTGAGAGGTATCCTCAGAGTTGTTGATTTCCTCAACATGGTACTTAAGCTTCTGAAGACAGTAGGATTTTAGAAGTGTGGAGAGGACTTTGTGTGACATCCTCCTGTGTAAGTGTTCACTTACTGCATTATGTGTTCCAATAATGCACTTGCAGCCCATGAGTTTTCATAAAGGTTAGGTGCTGTACTTCAGCTCTTATCTGCCTTTGTCTCTCTCCAGCTGCTGGTTTCTTAGAGCAGCTTTCAGCTATGGAAGTTTTGAATGTTACTGCTCGATCACAGTGGAGTATCTCATAAATAAAATATTCTGGTAGTTTGGTCTCATAGGTGCAGAGTAAAGTCATATACTGTGAGTTAGCTTTTTTATAGTATTAGATCCGTTGTTGGCTTCCACTTCATGAATTCCACAGCTGTGGCTACAGGGTTATACTGCATCATGATTGTGCTCAGAAGGTGAACTTCTTAGCATACATTCTTCAAATGAAATCCCTCTCCTGTTTGTTAATGCTTAAAAAAACAAGCTTAGAAAACATCTCATAATACACAACTTTTTATAGTGACACTATGATCAGATAGCCGATGCACAGATGCTACATTCATCCTAGCAGGTTCATCTTTATAGTACCTTAGTAATTTTTCCCTGTGTTGCAAGACAGCAGTGAGTTTGTTTTTTCCGGCTCTGTGCTTTAATTGGCAATCTAGCTGCCTCTTTTCTGGTACTGTAGTCTGTGTCATCCTGTATCATTGTACCTTGGCACAATGAAGGCTGATAGGTAATTGATGCAATTACTATTGTAATGACCCACTGGCAGTCTGTTCTGAAATACTAGTCCTGTGCAAAGTCCCCACAGAAGTTCCTAAATTGGTGACATGGATTTTGATGCGGATAAATGCTCCTCTGAGATAAAGGAGGTTTTAGTTCTGTCTATCTAGATGTCTCCTGAAAGTGAAGAATAGGTAGCATTAAGAGAAAGCCATTAATATACCCATTTGTGTGATGGAAGAGGTTTTGTGTGTTGTTTCCAGTTAGCCTTTCCCTCACATCCTAAATACCGAATTCTGCAGTGAGAGTCTGAGCGGTTACTCATCCTTATTTTGATGTCTGTTCCTGCTGTACACTGTCATATATAAAAAGCATAAACAGCCAGAAAGCATCAGGGTACTTTCTGTGCTGCAGTGGAGTAACTTTAATCTGGCTGTCTGCTTATAATGCTCTGCTTGCTCTATGTCTCTGTTCACTTGCATCTTCCACTTAGCAACAGAGGTGCTCCGTGGGCACAAACAGTTCTCTGTTTACATCTATGAACAGGTGCAGTTTGAATTCTTTGGTTGGGACATTAAGAGTGCAAAGCACTAGAGATTGTAGGGTGGATGGAATGAAATGAACTTGCATCAGAACCCTTGTAAGATGCTATCCCCTATTCGATTCCAGAGGCTAGAGTACTCTCAAGGCTTGAGTGACTCCAAACCCAGTTTAATTTCTGGAAAAAATGTTGTATATCATTGTCTGTATGAAAAGAGCTCCTCTTCACACCTGAGAGCTGGAGATTTTCAGTGAGCCTCTTAAACCTTGCACAATAAAGGTGAGCTGAAGAGTCAAAATCATGCTATTAGCACTTTAAAGCTTGCTATTGCTCAGTGCTTTTTGTTCTTGTCTTTCTTTTAAGCTTTTGTAACTCAAGCCATAGTTCATCACAATCTGCTAAGTCTGGGAATGTGTTAATTGAGAGGGATGGGAGTCAACTGGAAATAAGAATTCACAGCTGTGTGCACTATGGGGGGTATTTACGCTAATTTTTGGGGCATCTGACTTGGGAGGCTAAGCTTTCTGTATAGTTAGCAGAGGGGAAAAAAAGCTTCTGCTCTGATTCACCACCTGAAGTGAGCTGAAGAGGTGCTCTGAATCTTCTGTGGAGCTGCCGGTGTATTTAACACTGATTATGTAGGAAGCTTCAGAAGAGTGCTTCTGTGGACACCTTCGATGCATTAGACAGAGCTAGCCTTAGGCTAGATCCTGCTCTGATGGCTGAGTGCAGAAAGGATGATATCTAGAAGACAAGATCTTCATTCATCACTTGGATGATGGGTGAGAGTGCACCCACTGCAAAACTGGAAGAAGTAAGTGGTGAGTCAGAAAGTTATGCTGCTATTCAAAGGGTCTTTCATAGACTGGGAAAGGGACCAACAAATCTCATTAAGTTTGATGAAGAGAGATGCCGAGTCCTGCACCTCGGGAAGAATGATCCCATCCACAGTACAGGCTTTGGACCTACTGTCTGGAAAGCAACTTTGCAATAAATGACCTGGGGGTTCTGTGGACAGCAAGTTGAGCGTGAGCCAGAAGATGTGCCTTTGCAGAAAATAACGTCAACAGTATACTGTGTTGAATTAGAAAGAGCACTACCAGCAGGCTGAGGGATGTGATCCTTCTATTCAGGCCTGGTAAGACCACATTTGCCGTGCCTTATCCAGTTCTGAACCCCCAGAGCAAGAAAGGCTTGGGCATATTGGAGTAAGTGCAGTGAAGGGCCACAAAGGTGAGAAAGGTTTAGAGACTGACTTGAGTGGAGAGATTGAGATGAACTCAACCTGTAACTCTTCAGCCTGGAGAAGAGAGGCCTCAGACTAGATCTTGTCAATGTGTGTAAGGGAATAAAGAGAAGAGACAGGCTCTTTTTCAGGGATGCCTAGTGAAAGGGCAGAAGGCAATGGACACAAATTGAAATTCCATTTGAACTTAAGAAAATGTTTTCTTATTGTGAGAGTGCTGGAACAGTTTGCCTGAGAAGGTTGTGGAGTTTGTCTTTAGAGATATCCAGATTTGACTGGAGATAGTCCCCAGTAACCTGCTGTAATTCACCCTGCTCTGATCAGGAGGGTGGTCTAGAGCATCTCATGGGTCTTTTCTACTCCAAATCATCGGTGATTCTCTGAATTGACTGAGTGCACAGGAGCAGTGAAATGATGTTGGGATTCAGTGTAGGTGAGAATAGAGTTTGTTCTAGCTGTGTTAAACGCTGTTTCCGGAGTAGGTACAGCTGCTTCTGGTTGCATATATTGGGGTGGTCTGCATATCCTATTGTAAAACCTTGTACTGGCTGTTACTGCAGAGGACTTCTGGCTCTTTCAAGGTATGTCTGAGAGAGCAGATGTTACTGGAGAATGCTTTGTTGCTAACTTTCCATGAGTATATATTTATTTTGTGCCGATAGTCTCATTTTCTGTTCCCTTTGGTAAATGAAAGCTGAAAACCCCTCAGTTGCCTGCTTATGTAGCATGTGTCCATAGAAAGACTTGTTCTAGATCAGTGGCTGTACATTATGAGCATAATTTACAATTTTTATTGGCAAGTGAGATTAGAATGAGCACAACTCTTCTGGTCAGTGAGTGCAGGCCACTTCATTTTACAGGATATGCTTGATGAGGTCTGAGGTGTCAGGGGATTTTTGACTAGTATCTGGAAGTGCAACTGCACAGAGATTAGCAGCAGCTGGAAAGATCTGCGTTTGCTCAAGTGTGCCAGATGCGGTCTGTGACTGGCTGCATTTCAGGAGTTGTGGAGATGTTTGCTGTACGTTGCCCTTGGTTATGCTGCCCCATGAGAGAAGTTGTTAGAGCAATGTGACTGTCCTCCCCCTGAGAAAAGTGTATTAAAGGGTTAAAAGGTCTCAACTACACAGCCTTGAGTTTTACCTTGTGTATCTGCAGAAGAGATGATGGTGCAGTTGCAGGGTTGTTGTTACCAGCACTTAGCAGGCTTTGATATGCATTTGTGGAAGATTGTTCAATTGGAAACAGAGTGGTATTCAAAGCCCTGAATTAAACTGAAACAACAGGGAAGATTTTGGACAGTTAAAGTAGTTTTATGGAATGACTCTAGGCCAGAGGCAAGATGTATTTTAAACAAGCCAGCTGTTAAGCACTCTTAAGAGCCAAGACTTTATGTTACAGTCTATTGCTGTATCAATAAATGTTGGCCTTTCAAAGAACCAGGTGTTTGGGGTCTGGGATCGATCCCCTTTTGTTTGTAGATAGTAAAATATGCAGTGGGACAGTGGCAGTCCGGATCTGTTTACTTGGAGGACCGATCTTTCCTGATCTTTCCTGCAGTCGGTTTGTTCCCAGTGGTGATCCAAGCAATGGCACTGTTGTGGCTAAGTGAATATTATTACAGCCCTGAGTGAGATGAGATACCTTGGGACAAATAATGTGTATCCCATTTGCAATTTGTCAAAGGCTTGTTTTGGGCAATGTAGTGACTCTGAAAATGACTTTGGGGAGCTGCCCGTGAACCAAGGTAATTCTTGTCGTGATGGCATAAGTCTAAGACCTTGTGTAGGCAGGCAACATCAGGGAGTATGAAACTGCTCTTATTTTTTATATGGTCTTATTGATACCATTCCAGATGATGTTCAGATCCATGTGCAACTCTTTGTGTCTACACTTCAGGACTCAAAATAGCTGAAGGAAGAACCACCCGAGGAAAACTTGCGCTATGGAATGACATAAGTTTAATGTACTTAGTTAATCAAAGAAGTAGTAGGTAGTTCTTGTTACTTGATTGGTCTAGATATATCTGTGGGGGAAAGATTTCTGATACAGCAGCCATAGAAAGATGCAGAACCTGATGTCAGACTAACTTAGACTGGAAAGAAACTACAGATATTTGAGTGGTGGTGTTAGGGGTTTTTTTATTTCTTGAAGGTCTGCTGTATAAAGTTCACCATTTACTTTGTGGTAGCTGATTGCTGAACAGGTGTTTTTTCCAGTACATGGAGTGTTTAAAATAGCTAAATTGTTGCCTGGTCTCAAGGGGAAATTTGTGTTCATACTACTGGCCTCGAAGTTCCTGGTACATGTACAGGAGTCTTCATAGGGTGTCTGCAGTGGTCTGCAGTGCAGGAGAGGTTTTGCTTGCCATTTGCACAGTGTCACAAGCTGTTGTCTGTTCCAGCACCGCATGATGGAAGCAAGCACCGAATCTGAGAAAGCTTGTATAATGTATTTGCTGATGCAAACTGTCCCAATAAGCCTTTCTTTGTACTGGTGGCTGGGAAGCTAAAGCTGCCTTTGAGATTCAGAAAGGCATTGGAGAGAGATGATCATGTTCTTAAAAGTGAAGGGTGCAGGCTGATTCCTTTTGTGTGCATTGTTAAAGTGATGAATTTCTAGATATCATTATATCAGAAGGGGTAAGGCTTTGCAGAAGTGCTCATCTTTTTGTGGGCGGTGAGGGCCCCTTGGGGACCTGTCTCTTTGTGGGTGGTAAAGCTCACTTAGACATAAAAGTATTTTCCCACAGCTTGCTGCCTCCTTTTGAAAGGGAGAAAAAATAATTAAAAAATTACCCATGCTCCGGAGCACAGAGAGGAGGGAAGGACCAGTGCGATCTGCTGTGCAGAGGGGTGGGAATTCTTAGTGGCCTGCCACATTTGGCTGTCATCTTTGAAGCGATTAGTCATGATTTTTGCTTACGTGTTTTATATGGAGAGGAAAAAAACCCAACAGCACAAGGCAAACCCTGAGCCAGATTTGCTATGCCCAATATAGAATGTATTCCTAGACATATTTGTAGCCACCCTGGCACAAAGATGGAGGAAGCTCTTGCTATGGCAACACAGTTGTATATTGTATAAGGGATCTGATAAGAATGCTGTGTGCTGATTTCCGTCTCCCTTTCACAGGTAGAGAGGATTGTAACTTTTTTTATAATTGAGCATTAATGTATCAAACTTATCACTTAATGTATCCAAATCAAATGTTGTGTTAGCTATTCCTGCAGTGGTAGTTTTCCCTCCACATAGTATTGTTACCTCAGCTGGTGCTGTTGATTTTATGCTTCTAGCCTGTTAGTTTTCCATGATTGCAGGGGAAGATATATGGTGAGGTATTGCAAATTGTGACAACTTGCTTGTCTCTCAAAGTTACTTTTCACTTCTGGGCTTATCTTAGCTGTGTGTTTTACTTTAATATGAGCCACGCTGAGAAGTTACCCTCTCTTTGTGGAAGCTGGAGGAGTTTTAGAACATGCCCTTGTCAAGGGCAGAGCCTAGGGAAATAAATTTAGGCTGTGAACTTTTCCCAAAACATGAAGGGTGGATTTATCAGTGGTTTGGGGTTGTTAAAAATGTGAAAGATGTTAAGTGTCTTGCTTCAGACAGGGAAATTCTTGAAGAAAATTGAGCAGAGAAGCCAAATGGTGTTTGTATAATAGCAAATACCAGCCCTAGCAGCATGAGAGCACTAGGTAAACTCATATCAGCTTTTTAACTTGTTACTTCAGAACTCAATGAAAAGTAAATGCAGGCAGCAGGAGATTTTTTACACTGGAAAATAATAAACAGGATGCAGAGCTGGGGATGTACCTCATACATGTCTCCCTCCATGCCCTATTTTTTTTTTTTTTTTAAATTAGTGTACCCACCACCTCTGGAACGGGGATGAAGAGGGAATAGCCTCCAGTGTCTGCAGGAGCTCAGAGCTGGTTTTGAACTAAGCAGGAGCTGCAAGTCAGTGCTACTTAGAGAAGCTGTATTTTGCTTTCTTGAGCGGTAGTTGATGCACTCTCTGGTTGAGCTCAGTGTGGGCTGTAATCCAGCAGCCCTGGTAGGCAGGAATTATGTTTCTGAGAGTTCAAAATCAGCGGGAGCTGTGAGCCAGCCTCTACAAATATAATTGCTCTGGGCTCTGAGGTCCTGCTGAGCTCCCTGGTAGTCTGGCTTCTCAGTTGCACTCTTGCTGATCTGGGAACCAAGTTCGCATCTCTTCGCCTTGCTTCAAGCACTGCCTGAAACTGTGTACAATTTCAGCTGTATCAAGCTGCTTCAACTCATCAGTTTTTGCAGCAACAGGTGGGAAGAAGTACCTAGGTGTGGCGTATGACCCATTAGATAACTTCAGGGCTGGCAGCAGAGATCAGTGTGCAGGAAGCTGTGGTGATGGTCATAATTGCTTGTTTGTCTCTTTCAGCATTTTTGGGGGCAGTTAGGGTAGTAATGGTGGGGTTGGCAGTCATTCACATAAGGCAAGGGAGGAGTAATCGAAGAATCAAAAATGTTACCACCTTTTCTAAGAAAGAAATAATGATGACGGTTTGACTACTAGTTCTGAGGTTTGACCAGAAAGGGGGTCACTAGAAGTAGAGCAGCTTTACTAGTAGCTGAGAGACAGAAGGTATGCTGGAGGGGAAAAAGAAAAGTGACTGCCAGGAGTTCATATGGTACGGTTTGAGAGCTAGAGATGAAAAGGACATATGGGATTAGACATCCAAACTGTGATCCAGAGTCTCTGGGAAATTTAGAGGTACAAGAAGTTAATGCATATTTGTATTGTGAGAGGGAGGAGGATACAAATGTTTACTGACAAATGTCAAGGGATAGAAACTGACACGATAAAATCATAGAGGCAGGTGGAGTGCTTACAAGGGTTGGGAACATGCTTGTATATATGATGGGAGGAACTGCAGAAGGGGAAGGGAAGGTTGAAAGGATAGAGGAAGTAATGTTGCTTGGTAATTTTCTTACAAGCAGCTGAAATTTTGTGCAGAGACAAATGGAGGCTGGAGGAGGGGAGGGTTTGAGGAATGAGTCAAAGGTGGTGATGAGGCAGCTGGGAGTGCAGGCGTGGGTTTCAGTTAAGCTGGAGAAACACTTTGTCTCCTTTAAAACAATTGTTCGTATTAGTATTCATGGTGTGGGCATGCATGCACCCATCCACGTGATGTCTCCTGATGTGCTGCACACAGAAGTTGTTTGAGGATCTTGTCTTTTGGTTCCAGATAGACCAACCCAGTCAGATCTCAGTCTTCTCTGAGATGCTATAGTAGAAGAGAAAAGTTTAGTGGAGGAAATTGGTCTCGTAACAGTCTTCATTAGAGCTGTCTTGCAATAGATGACGGAATAGATACTGATATCAGAGATGGGTCAGGCTCAAAATCTGGTGGGGCGCATGACTGAGGGAAGGAGGCAAATACCCAACACATACATACTCACCCCCACACCCCCATTATGAAGACACTGAAAAGCATAAAGGAAATCCAAAACTACTCTGCCAGAGTGGAAGGGAAAGAAGACACAGAAAAAAGAAAGTGGAGAGGTGACAAATTACTAACACTGCTTACAGACTGGAAATCCTAGCAAGATGAAATGAGAAAGAAGGGCTGATGGTAAACACTGGAAGACACTAAGTTATGGTGGGGAGGGATTCAATAACAAAATTGAGAGAAAGAGCTCATAGGCCACATGGAATGAGCAGATTTGCAAAGATTTTGGAAGGTAAAGTGAGAAAGCATTTCACTAAGGACTTTATTGGATTCTGTATCTGGAAGGCATGGAAGTGGTGCAAGAAGGAGAGTATGCTTCTATTTTTATCTGGCCCAGCTTGGGAGAACCACGGAAGAACCCTCATATGTAGGTACATGCATGTCTGTTGACACAACAAACAGTGAAATCTGAAGGCAAAGTCCTGTCATAACTTCTTTGCTTGCAAAGAAACTAGCTGTAATTGGATGTCAGGCTCCCCCCTCCTGTGATTTTAGTGAGCTACTGCCGAATTTCTGTTGTCCTATAACTTGTGAGGCCTAGTAAAATTATCATTTGGGACTGTAATTTTACACTGAATCCTAAGACTGAGAGGCTGGCCTGGACTGCTCATCATCTGCTAGAATGTACCACTGCTGGTTTTTTGATCTGGTAGGAGCTGGACCTCTGCCTCTGCTGCTGTGAGGATGAGATTTTGGAGCCTTCCACCACAGTTTCTTTTTAGTTTGTGACTGCCTGCCTCCAGTAAAGCATGGGCTGCTCCAAATCTTGGTTGCGTATAATTTAAAATTTTACCATAAACCAGTAAATTGTGATTCCCCTATTTTCAACGTGTGAATTTCCTTCCACTCTTGCTTGTAAATGCTGTATGGAATAGCTGTGGTGGTTATTTAGTACAGGTCTCCTTAGCACTCACTGGAAGCATTATGAGCTGATTCAAGCTGGATTAAGGTCAAGTCTGCCCTAAAAAAGAAATAAAACCCCTCTGAAGTATTCATCCGTTGTGTGGTGCTTGTTGAGTAGCTAAGAAGTACTTCTGCTGTCTTAGTTTTTCTGTATGTGGCTTTGAGTTTGACTTCTAATACTACTTAAAATAATGGGATAAGGTGTTAGTCTCCTTTCATCTTGCCGCTTTTGTAATTGCAGTGGATTGGACCTGTCTGGGTTGGACTGAGCTGTGGCACTGATTTACAGAAGTCACTGCAAGGTTATGCATTTGGCCAAAGTTCTTGGTGGATTCCTGCTGCCTGGGAGCTCTGACACTGCATCTCTCTTCCAAGTGTTGCATGGTTACTTTCCTGTTGTTACATGTGGTCCATCAAGGTGTGGACCAACATGCTTTGTCAGTCCTGCTCCACATGCTCTGGGATCTGGTCACCCCTTGAGCCTGAATCTCTGCACTGGCTCCATACAGAAATCCCTGCGCACTCGCTGACGTGCTGCAACCCTCTTTGTGCATTAAAGCTAGTGACAGTAAGGAATGAGTCTGGTTTCCATTGCTGTCGTCTAGATCATGCCAAACCATTCTCAAAATTCCCTCCATGAGAAAGCACTCAGAACCTTGCGAGAGCCAACTACTTTATTTGCTATATGTTTCTTTTACTATGTTCTTTTTCAGTTGGAACAATGTAGTCTCCCCGTTATGTTCTTCCAGCCTGAGCTTCCTCCTTTCCCTCTCGCCATGCTTTGAATTTAAACTGGCTTCACCTGAGTTAAACTACTGTTGAATTTTGTCTTTTCTCAGCTTACTCATTTTCTTCTTATTTTTGGCTGTGTCTCTGTTCACTATTTTATCCAGAAAACTGCAAGTATGGCTTCTTACTTTCCAGTTCCTGTCCTGCCTTCTCTCCTTGCTCTTTAGATTGGGGACACCTTGTAAATTGTTCTCTTTCCGTTATGTCTTTCCAGCTTTGCATTGGTATATTGTATTGTTAATGCTGTATTCCATGTTAACCCAGTGCAAGGTTAATGTCTGTTTTCTTTGCAGACACAATGACTGCAGGACACATGAGTCTGACAAGAGGCTTTTAGTGAATACATGTTAAAATACATTTTATAAATTCTGCCTCTCGGCTCTTGGTTTGCCCTAAAACACTTTGTTAGTTTATGGAGTTTATTATAGTTGTCAGGACCTCCCTGTAGATTAATGGAGGTGCATTTTTAACTGAGAGCACATGACTTCATCTTAACCTCCCTAGATGAGTACAAATTCAGAACAGATAAGTATATCCTCAACTGGCCTATCCTGGTCAGAGGATATTATGACTGTGGAATGTAATCAACCATTGAGGCTGTTTAGCTTAGTGCTCTGTATTGTGGTGGTAGCTCAGTCTGTGTCACTAAGCTGATGCAGCATTTTCATTGTAAGTTTGGATGCACAAGGCTTATGCTGTAATACAGCAGTCCTGCAGTGTGTTTAAGGATAGTAATAACTTTACTAAGTCTTCCATTCACTGGCAAGTACAAGCCTTTGAATGTGTTTCTGTGCTTGGCACTTTTATTAATACTGCGTACTGCTATTTCCACAATGAAAAGTGGCTCCAGTGTGGAAACTTGTTGTACTGATACACAGTTAAATCTCCAGAATTCAAACCCTTCCAGGGAACATACTGCTTCTTGGATTAGTGAAAGTTTGTATTTTTGCAACGTGGCGGTTGATAAGGCATGCATGCGCTCTACAAAGATACTGCTGAGGTTTTTTCTCCACTGCAGATGGGTATTTTGGCATAAGACACGCACATTTCAAGTTGTGCTAAGCACACATTCTTGCAGTAAGAGCTGCAGAGGCGGTAGCAGGCATTTGGCTTGCTGATTTGTTTGGATTAATAGGATTTCATGTAGTTAAAATGCACACTCACAATAGAAAAGGCTTTTCTGTGTAAAGCAGTTTCACTTGTTATTTTTGCATGTATTCTACATCTGTCTGTTGGCGTAGCTATATTGGTTAGATGGGAGTGCTGTTACAACATTATTTGAGCCTCTTCTCAAGAGAGGAATCACTTAGTGTGAACTAAAACTGTGGCAACGCTAACTTATGAGCTGCGGAGTTGATGATATAGTATAACCTGTGTGGAATATGGGCTAGAGTTGGCAAGGGTCTTGGCAAACAGCCACTGTAGCAAAATCTCAAGGAATTACAAGACCTCTGAATGATCTAAAAATACATACCACAGTTTTTGGCAAGGCTGGATTAGTCTGGTACTGTGTTAGCAGATACATTAGATGAGTGAACTGCAGTAGCCCTGGTATACAGTGTGGTGTGACAACTGTAGAAGACACAAGCCTTGAGTGGTAAGAATATTCTGGTTATTAGACAATGACAATTATTAGACAATGACAGCAACTCTCTGAAGGAGTTTTTTGTTGCTGCAGTGGAAATATTCCTCTAAATCCAGACAAATGCTGCTAGACCAGAAAGTTAACTTCTTTAATGCTTGTTGGAGGCAAAAATGTCTTAGTACCATACTGATTCAGTTTGTCAGTGTCTGTGCTACTGGCCAAGGCACTGCTAATGGAAAGGCCAGCTGTGAACTGCCAGTGGGACTTTACAAACTTTTTCTTCAGCAAGAGAGCTGGTGTTGGGATGCAGACTGGCAAATGACCCTGAAAAGCCGGACATTTATGTTTTTTGTTTTGACATACAGCAGCAGTATTTGAGGACTGCCCACCCTGAGTCAGGTCACACAACAAGCTCAGATGTGCTCTTGAACTGGAAGGGCCGTTTAGACAAGGAGAGGGGAAGTATGGGAAGGCAAGTCCCTATTCCCTGTATAGCTGTTTGTGAAAGGTTGTCCTTGTGTTCTTCATAAATGCAACAAAGTGAGATCAGAGCTCTGGAAACTCAAGAGCTTAGTCTCTGGTGCCTGCTCAGAGCTGCTTGGTGGAAGGATGCCCCCTTTGTCTAGTCTCTGTGAGACTCTCCATCTGAGGCATTTAGGATTAGCAGGCACATTTCATGCTCTGAAAAGTCAGAAAAGGAAAGAAGAAGGAGTTTTACAGAAGGAAATGCCTGCCAGGCACAGATTTTGCTCTGGTTTTGTGCAGAGATGTCGATGTTAAAAAGCAGACTTCCAACAGCATTTAATGAAGGGCTTGGTAATGATGAAAGGGGCTTGGTTATGGGACAGAGCAGAGGCATCCCAAGTGGCAGAGTTAGCAGAGGGAAAAACCCCAGGCGACACACAGCACAGATTAGATATTGAGACCTTCCTAGTTCACATTTGCAAGGATTTTGTTAAATTCTGGCAGAGATGTGGCATTTTGATGAGAGTCACCTACCGTTGCTGGAGCCTAACTAGGGAGGAGGGCTGTGAATGTGCCCTCATGTGTGGGTTCAGAAGTAAAGGAAATGAATACATGTTTCTTTAGAGACTGCAAAATTCAGCTCTTTTCTGCCTTTTCATTGCCTTGCAATGTGTCTTGGCCCCATTCGCTGCCCTCTTCCCCTCCTCCCCCCCAGTTAATTCAAAAAAACACTTTTCTCTTGCAGCATCATTTGCTTGGGAGCTGATTTCAAATGTATTGTCTCACTGATTTATTTTTTTTTAGTAGATTGGTATGGAACTCTAGATGCAGAAATGTCTGTAACCCAGATTATTTCTCCTCACACTGACAAGATGAAGTTGTCTTTATTTTCCAGTAAGTAGGTTTCTGACTCCCATGCCGGAGCAGTAGCTTGATGGCTCTTACCTGATTTTGTAGGTATATGAGGATTTTACGGTGTATGGACTAACAGAAATTATGAAGAAAGTGTAAATCCCTTTCTGCAACCATTTACTCATTGTTTTATGTTAGGGTTTCTTTCTGCATACAGACAAATCATATAAAAAGCTGAAAATACGCAGAAAAGGTCAACCCAAAACATTAGTTAAAAAAATGCAGATTGGAATATATTTTTAGTGCTTGAATATTTTCCCTAAAAGGCTATACTGAAGGAAGCATGTTTTACTGCTTGAATCATATGGTAGTATGAGGCATGCTTTTAACACATGCCGCTATCACATAGAAATAAAGAAAGAATCTCAAAACAAGCAATAATGTCTGCAGAAACTTCCTTTAACAGCTCCAGCAGTTAGCTGATAGGAAGACTCCAGCCTTGACTATCCTTTCCAAGGGGCCTAAATGAAAAACAGAAAGCTTGTTTGACCACCCACTTCTGAAACAACTTGCAAATTGTTTCAGCCAAGGCTAACAGATGTTTCATTTTTCATAACCTTTTCCTGTCAAACTCTTTCAATGATGCAGCATCTCAATTTGCAGGAAGATTTCCTTGACTGTATAGCCTGATGACATTTATTTCCACCCAGGTGCTTCATGGAACATTTCTGTGTCTTTGCATGCCATTCCAGTACTGCACCCAGCATCAGAATTCCATGAGTTTCATGATTGTCCCTAAAGAAGTGGGTTTTTTGCTCTTTTACATGTGTATGCATGCATGGTGTTACGTAGTGTAAAACAGTCAATGTAGTGGAGGCATCACACAGAACTTTCCATCCACTGCAGCTAAGAGTATCATAAATGACAAATGAGAAAACAAACATCTGAGCCTAAGTAGTCCTTGTTCATAAAGATTTTCTTATAATGAAGAAAACAGGACTTAGCAGCTTCATTTGAGTTGTACAAATGTAAGAGCACAACTAAGGCCTGCAGCTCTGCTTCTTTTGCAAGCAGGATTTTCAGTTTTCTGGTGAATTGTACTTACTGCCCTGCAAGAATGAATCTGTAAGCTGTGCATCAGCTAAATAATTACGTATCATTAATAACATATGACTGTTAGCTTTGTGTTCAATTGCCAAAGTCAAGCTCTCACTGCCCATTCATCCCTTCTCCTTTCTAGTAGTTTAGCAGTTACATTCTCTCAACTCATCATTAAGGTAAGACCCTGAGCAAGACACTCTGGTATGCCCATGGTTCAGATGGTATTTCTCTCTGTGTTTTGTTGTGGTTGGGTTTTTTGTTTATTTGCTTTTTGTTTTTGTTTGTTTATTTGGGTGGTTTTTTGCATGAAAGATTATGAATCTTACCAATTAATACTGTGCAAAAATTCTCTTAAATCCTGTCAGACTTTCATTGTGACAGGGCTGTACTTGATGTAATGATTGGTAGTGACTTGGGAGGTAGAAGGAAAGGATTCTGTGATTCAGTGAGTTCCTTACAGTTAATTTGGTTGGGGTTTTTTTCTGTTCAGCAGTGCATATCTGATATTGAATGGCTGGAGAAGGTTCTTGGCAAGTTGAAGACTTAGGCCATGATCTGTCAGTAATAGAAGCTGAGAGGGTTGATGTAGCTAGGAAATTAAAACTGCTTGTTCTTTACTGGTCACCCTAAGTAGAATGAACAGTGACATTTGCTTGCTCCAATGTGTATATGCAAAGGCTATGATAATGTACCTTATTTTTCACCAAGTACATTTTTCCTCATCTGAGAGTTCCTGTGTGAATGTTACTGGCTCAACTCTTGCTGGTTCTGGAAGCTCACCATGCTGTTGCATATCTGATTTTCCATCTTCTGTGTGCAGAAGGGTGACATGAGCAGGAGGATCTCTTTTGGGTGTACTCTATTAAAGAGAAAAATTACCAGCTTGCTTGGTGAGGTGCAAACGATTCAGATAAGAGGGGATGCCTTTGAAAAGGACTGTAATGGCTTCTAGTTTCCCTGAGGGAAACTTGAATCTTCCCTTCAAAGACAAATGCTTACTAGATGCATTTCTGTATTAATTGTTAGATGATCAGACAAAGAAATATAGGAAGATAAGATGTCAAGGAGCCATGTGACTGTACTGGAGATGGAGGCTCTGGGCAGGGGATCTGTTAATTTTTTTTGTGTGTGTTTCTTGCAAAGAAACTGATTTCCTTTTGAAGTCTGAAACTTGTGGCTGAAAAATTCCCTTTTCTATATGATGTTTGCATTGTTCACAATGTGAGTGGAGCCCTTGGGCACTTCACTCGGCTCCTATTAGGACGGTCATCTTTACTTACTGGCAGCTGAGGCCTGCTCAAATTCCCATAGCTGACAGGACTGTGGAACTCTGCATGCTAAATATTGCCCCTTTTAAAAGGAAATTTTGCAGTAGGAATGAACACGAATGGGAAATTACATTTCTTTTTATTTTATACATCTGTGGTAAAGAATAAGTAATAGCTTTTTGAGGGTTCAGCCTTCAGAGAGCATAGACCTCTTAGAGGCTTTCTCAGTTAACATTGAATCTTAAGATGCTTTCAGTGCTTAGTGTATGCTGAACTACTCTTAGTAGCATTTTGTGCATCCATTCATGAAAATCGCTTTACCCACTTCCTATTTACAGCTTGGTAGTGCATTGAAGAACAAGCAAAATAAATCATTGAAAATACCAGGATGCTATGCATACTGTTTCTACAGCACTAGCCCAGTTCTAAATCGTTAGCTTGGCCACTTCAAAGGCTGTCTCTTCGTGGTAGCCTGGAATAGAGATTTGCTTCGACTTGTCAAATTCATATTCCGGATTTAGTATACTTACTGTGATCAAAAGCAGTTCCCCAAACCAGGCTGCCCCATAAAATGCTTCAGGGTTGGAGATGTGTAAGAATCTGTTGCATCTCCACTAGGCTTCAGAGATCAGTAATTATTTCAGCTGAATGCAAATTGCTTTAGAACTGGCTGAGAAAATCTGGTGTATTCTTGCAGTAAAGAGCCTTATCCTTGGTTTATCAAGTAGATTTGTTCTGTGTTTTGGACTTCCTGGAGCCTGGATTATAGTAAATCTGGAACTAGTACATGTAAAAATCTTCAGCTGTGATAGATCCTTTCTGCAACTACAGGATAACCTCAGTATGAGCTACAGTTACCAATGGTTTCATAAAAAGGTAATTACTTTTCAAAGGTACTTGGGTTTAGAGACGCAAGTACTAATCTAGCGGGAATTTTATACCAGGGCCTAATCACTGCCTTAGACTGAGTCACAAATTAGCTAAGGGTATTCTCCATCTTCCTCAAGCTTATCTCTTAGCATCTTAATAATTTTTTCACGTACTATGAGGAAATCTGCCAGACACTAAAAATTTAAGAGTAAAGGATCTAGTCTAGGAAAAAAAAAATGAGCTTTGCTTTCTGTTAAATATATGGAAAAAAATGCCCGTAACATGTAGATATTTCCTGTTCTCAAAACTTGTACCCTAAAGCCTGTATGTAGCTCTAGAGTATTAGTTCTTCTGAGTGTTTGATAGTAGTAGTCCAGACTTATCATGATTTTCACTGAGGGAGTTCTGGAGTGCTGTGGAAAGTGGTTTTGCACCCCTTATTTCCCTTTCAGTCTAAACTCAGACATTGGCTTGCATGGCTTGATTCATAAATGAGCAATAGTTGACTGGCAAAGGTTCATTTCTCCATATGCCAAGATACGTTGGATCCTCTGAGAAGATTGAGACTGATGGATAAATACCTGTCACGTGTAGGTGGCCTATAAGAAAAGATTTGAGGATTATTTTTTTTAAGTCTTTGTTAAGACTTTCCCCCCCCACTCTTTAAACTCTTTTGTCATGTGCTGAGTGGGGGTGGATGGAGATGGGGTGGTGGGGGAGAAGGGGGGCTGCTGAAAGCATTTATCTTCATTTCTGCCATCACCCAGTGTTTATTACGCAGTGATAGACAGACGCAGGAAAACTGCCAATCAAACCTACGTTCATTGCATTTCAATTGGCCTTTGCTTTGGATTTCAGCATTTTGAAATCTACATCATCTCAGCAGTAAAAGGTCGTTCTGTTCGTGGGGATGACAAGCCCGAGACCCTTAGGTGCCCACTGCAGTCACTTGTGATCCCATCAAACAGTGGAAGACTGAGGAATCAGGACTGTCAGGTGCTTGGTGAGAACAGCTGCTTACAGAGCTGATCTGTTGCTGCCCACATTTAAGAAGCTGAAGTGTGTTGTTTTCCTCCAGGTTATGTACACTGCAACTTGAGAGGCAACAGCACCTTCTGCTCTCATCCAGGCTGAAACCCTGGCTGGGCAAAGCCAGCTGAGAATGAGTTCTTGTGCTGCATGGTGAGCAAAAGCTCTGCAGTGAGGATTTTAACTTTCTTGTTTTCCACCTGTGGTCTCAAATCTTCCCTGTCAACTAAAGAGAGCAACACAGGTTAGGCTAACATAGTTCTGTGCTGGAGGGTATTTTCCTCCTGTAAAGTGATTGTCTGAAATGTTTGCATGCTTTTAATCATCTTTACTGTCGGACAGTATATGTATGCATGTGGGAGGCATCTGGCAGGACTTGTGATACAAATGTTACTCCACTTTATGTGTATATAGATAAAATATAATAATTTCACTGCTCAATTACATAATTAGTATAAGTAGAGATAATTACTTAATAAAAACATGTAGATCATGGATTTGTGATTAGTGTCAGGTTCACTGGTTAGGAGCCTTTGAGAAATGGGCGAAATCCTTCTGAACATACACTTTTCACTCATGCATTCCCTGTGTCCTAATCCCTTTGACAAAGGTGTCTATTACCTGGAGCCTTAGCATTAGTTGATGGCCTTTGCTGGCTCTGAAGTTTGTGCAGGGCTGTCATGTAGGTGGGGTGGTACTGCTTTTTTCCTACTGCTTCTTCATGCATAATGTGACTGCCTTTGGAGGTGAAGAGGTTTAAATGAACACTGTAACTAACCTGAAGGTTATGGGTAAAGAGTTGAGAAGATCACAATCTTTACATAAAAAAATTCAAAACTATTTACCAACTCCTCTTTATTACGATACTTGTACCAGTAGGTGCAGCAGTTGTATGAGCCAGATGAGCTTGCTCTTTGAGGATCAGTTAGTGATGTTGTGAGGTTTCTGTGATGCAGAGGGGAGAGCACAATTATTCTCCTAGGATATGTTCTTCTCCAGTTTTTATATTGCTTGTTACACCTACAAAGGTTATGCTCATTGCATAAGAGGTGATGTAATTTTGTAACACTCACCTGTAATAAGATCCATATTCCAGAATTATGTTCCCCGCAGTAGAACTGCTGTTGCCAGTCTTTGCAGAGCGTTTTCCTTGCCTGACTCAATTTCTACTTTTTTGGTGATGTTAGTTGCTGTTTCCCTGCAGCAAGTTCCACTGCTTGAAATTTGTAGACAAGCTGGTTTTTTGTTCTCCCCAAGGGGGCTGGAGGCAAGACGGCAGAAGAGCTGCCCTTGAGTACCAATCCAGGGCTTGTAATGAGAAGACTTTTAAAGATGAAGCAACATAAAATTTAATTGTCCTTCTTCCACTTCTGGTTGCAAAATGTAATTTCATCAGTGTATTGAATCTGCTTTCTCCTTCTGTTCTCATGTTCAGATGAGTCCTTTATTTTGAGGGATACAGAGAAAAAGATCTTGGGCGTATGTTAGAGCCATGGAAATGTTTTGAACTCTGCTCTCCAGGTGGTATGTGTCTGACAGAGAGGCAGGTACAGAGACTGAGCAGACACATGGCGGAGGTTGGTTGACTGCTGGAGGCCTGGCAGAGCTGAGTACACAGAGTAAAGCTGTCTGCTCAGAAGTCTTGTTCTTGGCATGTTTCTGAGCTTTCTCTAGAACCAAAAATCAAGAGCTCAAGCAGCTTTCTTTATGTCTTTATTTATCAGCACCAGTTTAGAGTTTGCTTGCTTACTTTGCCCTGCTCATCGTCTTCTTAGATTTGCAGAGAAAATATAAAACCTGTTAGTGTGTTTGTGTTTTCAGGGCTTTCTTTAATTACTATTTTTGTGTGATTGTGTGTTTTGGTGTGGGTTGTTGTTTGTTTTGTGGTTTGGGGGGGTTTGCTTTTGTTGGGTTTTGGGGAGTTTTTTGGGTTGGTGTTTTTTTTTTTTTTTGGTTGGGGTTTTTTTGGGGTTTTTGTTTGTTTGGGATTTGGGTTTTTTTTTTGTTGGGTTGGGTTTTGGTTTCTTTTTTTGCAAGTCTGAGTGTTCTTCTGGTATTTGATAAGAAAAGTAACTATGCAGCCATCCTCTAGCAGTTAGCAAGCTCTTAAGTCTCTGCAGAGGTGTCTGGCAAAGTTGTCAAAATGATGTCTCTTCCACAGTTGGTGCTGTGGCAGCAGGGTCCTGAACCAGCCCTTCTAGGAGAGGGAAGGCACTGACTTTTTTGTGTGCTTACCACTGGAGACAGCGCAGAGATGTTGAATCCAGACTGCATAGACTCTAGAGGCTTTGCTTTTAGTCATTTGTGCTTGGGGATGATCTTGTTTTGCTCTCCCTTATCAAATTCTATTACCTTGAGTTTCTCTGAGTGCCAGCATGTGTGTGTAGTACAAGGGCTGCAGGTAGGAAGGCCACAGAGACTGCAAATAGCATGAGAGTTTTTGACTGTAGTACTGTCACCAATGACAACAGTTTCTTACCATTTGTCTCCCTAATGCATCTGAGCTTTCTCAAATGTATGCTCGAGTTACCAGTGGCTGTTCCTTTCTGCCTGGAAAATTTGGTTCTTTAAGATATTTCTGAAGTATTCTGCTTAGCCTTCTGCTTTGGGCTTTTGTCCAAATCCTTGGGTGGTTAGCAAGGGTCATGTCATTTGCCTAGAGTCAGAGCGGCCCTTGCCTGCTCTAGGGTGACTACCCAGATCAGCAAAGGGCCAGCTCCTAGGTCCTCCTTTCAAATATTTTGTTACAAGCCATACTGTGTGGCAAATACTGTAGACAACCTGTATCTTCAGAATGAAGTTTACAGCAGTAGCAGTGATTATGTCCACAAATACGTACAATTTTCCAAGGCAATGCTTTTCATCAGTGTGTATTCTGATCTGCCTTCATAGCTGTACTAGACAATTTTGGGTCTGTGAAAGTACAGCTTTACTAGTATTGATAAGTAAGAATGCATTTGCACCAAATGAATTGATTAGGATTTCTGCCTTGTGTGTCCGGGTGAGTCTTATCTCTTATCAGTTTTATTTTCTTTCAGAAATGTGTTGCAGGGAGATACTTTCCTATTAATTTCCTGTGTTCTGTGGCTTATTTGAAATATGTTGCCATTTCTGTAAATAAGGTTTTTCTAAGAATCTAGAGTTTTGAGTATTGGATGTTGAAAGGTTTCCTATGGTTTTGTCTCAACGGCTTTTTTTCTGCCTACTCTTGTAGAAGTTAAATAGCTAATTATTTCCCCCTTTTCTGTAGGTGCTGTGATTGGGGATGGACAGTCAGCTGTGGCCAGCAACATTGCCAACACCACCTACCGGCTCCAGTGGTGGGACTTCACTAAATTTGATCTGCCTGAAATCAGCAATGGTAAGCTAGAAAGGACACCAGTACCTTCTTTTAAGTCTATACCTGCCAGAGCTGCAGTAAGCTCTAGGGTATTTCAAAGGCAGCTGTATGTTGCAGGCCTTGGATTACTTGATTGTCATGTTGCACTGGGAACTGTAAAATGCTTAGTCTTCTGAGAAAGTTGACTAAAAGCTTGCAGAGCTGTTCCTGGTCTGTCTAGCTTGTGTATTCTTGCTATCAGCGAATCCATGTATAAATGGGGTGGGGTTTTGTGAGCATTTTCATGGGCATATACTGTTCTCTTAGAATCCTGTGTCCAATCTCCTCATTCTCTTACTAACAAGTTTCTAGAGAAATACTATCTTTAGACATTTAAATTATTACCTGCTAATGAACTGGGTCTGCTTTCTCTTAAGTTATTGACATTAGTGAGGTTTAAAGTGCTGCAATACATTTTGGGAATCAGGACCCTGGTCTGTTGCTTATCCATATTATTGCAAGCCCAGGGAAGTAGATGTAGCTTCCAGGCATTTGCAAAAGCAGTGATTTCATCCCATTTCTCAGGTGAAGGCTCCTGAGTCAGGAATATAAACAATATTTCTGATTTTATTTATTTTTTCTTTTCCTTTGTGAAAATTAGGCCATAGTTTTACATGTGTTCCATGGCATAAGCTAGCTCTCACATTGAAAGAGACTTTCTTACACAGGCGCAATTATATTTGATGGTTGTGGTCAGTTGATCAAAGAATATTTTCAGAGCTAAACTAACTTGATGAGAAAAACTATTTTTAATCCAGAATGGTATCCTGATATAGCTTGCTACACAGCTGCAGAAATGTTTGTGGCAGCCTGGGATGAAACTAGGAGGTAGATATTCATGAATGTGTCTTTGTACAGTGGTTTTTTTTTTTTAGCTTGGGCCATCTCTGTGCTTATGTGAAATTCATTGATTGACTTCTCAGCAAAAGCAGATTAGGTTCTGCTTTGAGGGACTGCCTTTTTTAGGGAGAACAGGGATTCTATTTTCAGAAAGACTTCTGCTTTCACAGGTAGCCATTGAAATGAATTAAGAAAACTCTTCCAGCCCTCTCTGTTCTGCATTTTCAGAAATTACATATCTGACTATAGAGGTCTCTGTGAGGTATTGTCCTTTGCTTAAAGAACTCACAAAAGGAGCACATGTGGTGACACTGTAGTAGCAGAGATGCAGAGAATTGAAATCACATATCAAAGAATGGTTTGGTTGGGGATGGAGTTTTAGAAATCACCTTGTTCACTTCCCCTGCTGTGAGCATGAGCATTTTTCAATAGATCAGGTTACTCAAAGCTCCATACAGTCTGGCTGTCATGGTTTAACCCCACGCAGCCAGTTGTCCATTGCTTCCTGCCCCTTTACGATAGGGAGGACAATCAGAAAAGGCAAAACTCATGGTTTGAAGTAAGAACAGTTTAATAATTGAAATAAAGTTAGTAGTAACAATAGCAAAAACAGTAAGGAAAATAAGGGGGAGAGAGAAGAAAAGGGAACAGGAGAGAAGGGCTTAGGAATAAAATCGAAGAGAAGTGAGTGATAAACAGGACAATTACTCACCATCTGCTGACCAATACCCAGCCCATCCCTCAACAATGATTGGCCACTCCTGGCCAACTCCATCAGTTTATACACTGGGCAGGATGTTCTATGGTATGGAAGATCCCTTTGGCCTTTTGAGCCACCTGTCCTGAACATGCTCCCTCCCAGCTTCTTGTGGGGATCAGTGCTCAAGGCAAAATTCTGCCACACAGCAATACTTTTGGTGGTCCTGCAAGACTCTGGAACAGAATAAAGATGAAGTCAGAGGGGGAAGCAACTTAAATCCTTTGGGACTTCTCTGCAATTTTTAAAGTGGCTGAAGAGTGCTTCAGCTGCTCATAGCTTATTTTTTGGCCTCATCTGGCTGCTGCGGAGGTGGCTGCTAATTAAAAAAAAAAAAGGCATAAGATGTTTGTTTATAATTTATAGAATCCCATAGAAATTAAGAACCATCTGCTGCTCAATACATCAATATTTCAATCTTTTCCCCTCTCCTTTACCAGGATGCTTTTATTCTGGAATAGCTTCCAATTAGCTGAAAATTGGGTATGGTTTCTGTTGTGCTCTTCTTGCCGGCTGCATTCCTGCTAGAAGTCCATCCCCAGCCCTTCTGATTCTCCATGTTGCACATCATAGTACTTGACTTGTCCATCTTGTCTTATTACCATTTAGAAATACTCAGTTATACTCTACTTCTTCCTTTTTGTATGCCAAGCCCAATTCTGACTTTTCTAGACTGTTACCCTTATTTCCTTCTGCCAAGGTCAAGTAGGGATGTGTGAAGATGTAGCAGCTGTGCTGCTCATTCTAAACCAGATATTTGCCAGGCTTGCCTAGACACAGAACACCGGCAAGCTGCAAAATTGCCAAGGTGCACAAGTTAGAGATTCCATGAAGCTAAATGTATGTTAGTGGAGAGGTGCACTGGAGGAGTTCTTTCCTGATTCATCATGATATTGGAAATAAACTATTTTCCCAGGAAACCATGTGACCTCAGTAGGTCCTTCACTACACCACCACCCCTCCCCCTTTCCTGTAAATCAGAGGTAGTCCTGTGAAAGAATCTACTTACACAGATTGGGAGGCTGTTGCACCTCCTAGGACTGACTTACACCACAAGTAGTTTGGGAGTTCAGGCAGATGAAATGACTCAGCTGGAGTTTGGGACTGCCTGCCAGCTCCAGTCTCCATCAAAGAAGTGACTCTGTGGCCAACCTCCATCTTTGAGCATCTCTTCTTCCTGTTACAATTAAACAAAGAAAAGATAGCTTGGAAGTAGATGTTTTCCACTAAAGCAGACACGGCTGAGTAAGTGACAGCAGTGTGATTAGTGCTGTCCTGTGATCTCAATGTCTGGGCTCCAGCACTCTTGGGAGCCCTAGGCTCAGGATGTGGCTGTGCAGCAGTAACCTCACTGGTGCACAGTCCAGCAAGAATATAAAAACAGACCCCAGCAGTCTTGGGAAAATGGCTTTGCAGGGACTTGTGGGATTTTAGTCTCTTCCCTGTCTTTTTCTATTAATTGCAAAATGGAAAAAGATGGCTTCAGATTTCTTCTCTCCTTTTGCCAGTTTTGCTTTTAATAGCTCTGAAATAAACATTACCCGGTCTTAAATTGTAATTGTCAGTCGTATCAGCATTAGAGTGGAGAAATAATTTGACAGCAGAGACAGTGCTATCTCTGCATTTATTTAATATTCTTCTAGTAAATGTTGCATATTCTTAAAATTCCTGCAGCTAAGTCTTGGAAACAGTGTAGAATATGGCCTTCCTATTGGTGAAAGATATGAAGGTTTTCTCTCCTGCTTACATCTTTTGAATATAGTTTCTCTCATGCTACTCACTGCTCATTAATTCAGTTTCTACCCACTGTTGCTGAACTGGTCTCATTCTTCCATATTTAGTCCTGCATCAGGAAGTTGTCCTGTTCTAACACTGAGGCTTGAGGAGGGTGGTTTGATCAATACTTGCTGATCCACAGTGGAATGCAAAATAACTTAGAAGAAGGGGAAAAGAAACATGGTAAACAATTTTTTCAATAGGAACAGCTGTTAAGAAAGTGTCGTCCACAATGGTGCCTAGGAATGGATGGTGCACCCAGCGCAGTTTTCCTTTGGCAAACAGTGCTTTTGCTGCCAGCATTCCAGACCTTCCCCAGCTTCAAGCTGAATTAGTGCTGTAGGTGTAAGCACTCCAAGTTGGCACAATTGCTTGACTAATTTGTTCTCTGATGTTTCTTTTGATCTGTTCTGTTAGCTCTGTGGCTGGACTAATGACAAAAGAAAACGAGAGATGAAAGGGCAGCCTTGTTGTAAATGGTCATCCAAAACCAGCAACTATTTCCCCCTAAAAAATCTGTATTGGCTTCATTTTCATGGAGGCCTCAGGCTCAAAGAAATCAAACATCCTCTGGCTTTGTCAAATGCATCTTTCCCATGTCTTGAAAACCTCATAGATGCTGTTCCTTAAAATGAAACCTTGCTGAGATCTCCACCTCTCACATTTAGACTTTTTCTGCTGGCACAAAAGGCTGTATTGGTTCTAAGTGTAAGTGCTACCTGAGTCCCTCATCCTTTGTAAATGAGGGAAGACCAAAGAACCATAATGCCAGTGTGAATCAAATATTGAAAGACTGAAATAAATGGCACTTTCTTGTTAAGCACAACTTGCATGTGATGATTATGTTCGAGGCACACATCAAAGGCAAAAGATCGTTCACTTATGGCAGGAGAGCTCATAAACTGTTTTGCTAAGAGGCATTCACACATGCAACTAACTAAAGACAAGATGATATGCAGTCATGTTGGTCATCATTGTGGACTGCTCACCAAAAACCTCTGTGTTGTGCTGAAGGAGGGGCAGGTGGGGGAAAAAGGAGAAAAAGCCCTGTAAATAGAGAATGAGTAAACCTGTGCTATATGATAAAGAGACTCTCGGAGACTGGTGATCCAAACTCAGTATTGTTTTACAAAGACATATAGTAAATGCTAGATGAGGAAGAGGATTAGACACCTGGAAAGGAAAAAAATTAGCTATGAAACTGCAAGGATATGTACAAGACATGGCAGTGTTACTGAATCTGTAAATAGTATAGAAGAATTACAGACATTTCTTATCTTGCAGAAATGAAGATATGGGATTCTTTTCTTAGGAACATCCAAGTTTGCATTAGATAAAAAAAATGAAATCTTTAAAAGCTGAGGAGAGACATGGATTCTATAGACTGTGATTTTTCAATCGTGGTTGAAACAAGGAAGAAACATTGCCTGTTCACCCCTTTGGAAAGCACCAGTGTTACAGTTTCAAAATCTTTCATGGAATTTCTTCTCTCTCTGACCAACACAGTGGTTTGGGAGTTGAATAGCCAGGTCGAGATGGCCTGTTGAAGCCCAGCCCCCCAGTACCTGCTCCCAGTCAGCTGTCCAAAGCCTAAACAAAGGGATGGCCGATAGCTTTGCATTCCAAGGGATGGCTGGGGGAGGACTGGGGGAGGTGGGGTGAGAGAGCGAAGTTTCTTCTGGTGCTGGCCACACTTCTCGGTCTGCGGGGGTGCCGGCCGCTGTTTGCTGGGCTGGTGGAAACACGGGGAGGGGATCCTTTATTCTGGCTTGCCCCCCGACTCCGAGCACCCCGTGCTGTTCTTCGGAGGGAACATTTGCGGCTGCCCGGATGCGCTGCAGACTCCCCGAGGGGCCGACACCATCTGCAGGGGAGTTGCTGCCCCTTCCCTCTCCCGCACTTCTTTTTCGGACGAAGGACAGTAGGACAGGGTCCTTGCACTGCCCGCGGGAAAGGTTTCATCCCGTTCTTGTGGCTGCCGTTCCCACATGAGTTTCAGAGCCAGCTCCTCTCCCTGTTCCCCGTCTTTGCCTCGCCGGAGCCCGTGAAGGACTCATCGCGGCCGCTGACTCCCGAGGTGTGGCATCGCCTCCTGCTGCCTGTAAATACAGCTGCTCCCAAGGGGCAGAGATAGGACTTGATTTGTTTGAAAGTTTTGGTTACGGCGTTGCTGTTTGTTCCGTCCTGCCTTTGGTTTTATATAATATATATTTGTAGTAAAGAACTGTTATCATTTTCTATAGATTTTCTGGTTAAAGTCTTAACCTCAAAGGTTGTGGTGGTTTTTGGGAAGAGGCCCCCTTCCAAATAGACATCTTAGTTTCTTTTAAACTGAGACAACCTGGCATTCGTCCGGGCAGATGTGTCCCTGGGCTAAATATTAGGTCCTATTTCGGACCTGTCCCTGTTTGAGCGAGTCCAGAGGAGGGCCACGAAGATGATTAAAGGGCTGGAGCCCCTCTCCTAGGAAGACGGGCTGAGAGAATTGGGGTTGTTCAGCCTGGAGAAGAGAAGGCTCTAGGAACCCTTTCAATACTTAAAGGAAGCTTTGAAAAAAAAAAAAAAAGAGACTTTTACATGAGCAGGTAATGATAGGACAAGGGAGAATGGTTTTAAACTACAAAAAGGGAGTTTTCAGTTGAATGTTAGAAGGAAATTCTTTACTTGGGGGGGTGATGAGATGGTGAAACAGGTTGCCCAGAGAAGCACTGAAGGCCATGTGGGATGGGGCTCTGAGCAACATGATCTAATGGAAGGTGTCCCTGCTCGTGGCAGGGAGTTTGGAACTAGATGATCTTTAAGGTTCATTCCAACTCAAACCATCCTATAATTAAATGACACCCATACCTTTGGTCTGAGGAGGCAAGTATACATACAGTTTTGTTGCTTCTAATATTGAGAAGCAATTGACAGCAGTTAACATACAGAAGCTGTGGTTACCTCATGGAACTGCATCGTGAGCCTAGAGATGCAGGACAAACTTAGGTATCTTGCACAACAGGAGTAAGAGAAAACAGTTCTTAGACCCCTGAAAAGGGACTGGACTGTATATTCTTTTCTAATAATCAAAATTTTTTGCAGAGTTGGTGGTGAGAGTGTTTTTCATAGTTGTATCTCTGGCAAATGCTCTCCATATGTAGTGTGTTGTTTTGCTCTGTTGCTTGTCTTCTTGCTTGGCTCTCTTTTAAGTAGTTGACTCAGTTGTGGTTGGGAGAGTTGAGTCCCAGTACTCACTTTTTCAATGTGTTCCCATTCTCCCCTTTTCTCTTTCCCCAGTTTTTTAGATCACTGCTGATTAGGGTACAACTACAAAGGAGATGGTGAGAAAGGACCCCCTTAGCCAAGTAGTCTATCTCCCTGCTGTCTTAGGCGAGCACATCCTATAGTTCCCAATATTTTGTCTTATAATTGGTTAAATTCTTGGCTCCTTTCGCTTCTGTTGAAAGGCTGTTCTAGAATCTTCATATTCTGGTTGAAACCGTCTAATTTCCAAACTCAATGGCTGCTTTTACTCTCTTACCTGTCAGCATTATTTGTAAAGAGAACTGATGTTTTTCTGGCACTTACTTTCTGGTATTTTTTGTAAATACAATACACAATTCCATTTCCCTACTTTTTTGCTTGTTTGTTTTGGGGGTTTTGTGCATTTGTTTAAACGTAAAATAAATGTTTCATTTTCCCCAATCATCTTCTTTGATGGACATGTTACCATTTAGGGTTTAATCTTTTTTGAACATGGCTGGCCCAAACTGTACCCCGTATCCTGTATGTGGTCTTAAGCACATGGTTTTATATCAGCACTGATATTTTTGCTGAAAGTGTGCTCCCTAATGCAGTTTAATAATTTCCAGTGTTAAGCTGGGTGGATGGCTCAGTCTTTGATTACCAAAGTTGATTCTCTCTTGTTTTTGACTGAGAAGTTCCTAGGTAAAGCAGAAATTTATAAATGTCAGCACACTCTAGAATTCTTTCATTTCACTTCTGTTATGTCTCTGTGTACTTCAGTTCACCGTGTGGTCTGATCACGCTATGTTAATGAAATTACCAAACTTTATCAAGAGAATTCATCAACCAGCTCCAGTGTGTGCCTAGCCCATTTATAAGGCTAATAAAAAGGACTGGTTTTGAAATGAGTCACTGAAGAACTCAGCAGGAATCCTCTCAATTTGACTGGAATTACAATAGTGCAACTTGTTGTCATGCATCCTTTAGCTAGTTCACAGTATATACTGGCAGTTCTTGTCTTGATACCTATCTTTTCTTGTGATGACATGAGTACTTAAATGAAGCCTAGATTTTGAAAAAGGGCACATTTTAATTTTACTTTTTTTCTAAAATTAAGCAGTATAGTCTTTATTCTCTTGCCTTTCTGTTCAACTAGCTTCAGAATAAGCACTCAGGAATTTTGTCATCTTTTGAACCATCTGTTCTCTAAAAGCCACTTGCATTTTATATACTGGTATTGCAGCATTGATAGTGACTACCATTATTGACCTTTGTCTGTTCAACACCTTTCTGTTTATACAAGGCTGAAAATTACTGTTTTTAGCAGCTTTGAGACTGAAAAATTCATTGAATCAATTTAGAGTACAGGTGTAGGTGGTTAGGTACAGAATGTAATTACATAGTCCACTTTTTATCCTTGTCTTCTTTTTCATCAGAGTTTCTTAAATGGAACAGTAGAATTTGATAGTCAGCTGCAGAGGAACGCACTTCCCAGGAAAAATGTCTTTGAGCCCAGAAGAATTAAAGATGAGGTTCAGTGAGTGCTTTAAATCAGCAGTGCTGGAAGAAGGAGCAGTCCTGTCTGCTTCCTTCTCGTGACTGCCTTTTTTGCTGCTGCAGACATCTCTGCTGCCGTGTGTCATACCAGATTGGGAAACTCTTCTGGCTTAAAAGTGACCTAGACAACAGTCAGAAATTGCTCAGTCATAACAGTTCCCTGATGCAGCTTTCTTCCATGCACATGTTGGAAACAAAGGGTAGGGTGTGTTGAAGTGTTGAGTTACAGCCTTGATTTGATTTAGAAGTTTGGACTTTCAGAAATACGCACAGAGCATTCTTGGCACTGTTATTTTGTTAAACTAATAAGGAATCTAGGCCAAAAAGTGCCTTCATAAACGTTTTTGCAGTTTTAGCCAAACATATCAAAGCCACTTCTGGGGTAGGCATAGTCTGATGGTTTAGAAGATAATTTCTGGACTGTAGAAACTGACAGTGTTCTGTGTGATGTTATAGCTTCAAGCACAGGAGGTGGGATGTTCAGTCTTGTAGTATGCAAACTTTCTATATTGCAAATACGGGATTTATTACTTTTTAATATATATTTCTATCCCCTTGAATTTGAAAACACGAGAATCTGAAGTTTTCCCATCCCCAAAATAGTGTATGCAGTTTCAGCCTCAGACCTCCTGTTTTAGTGAAAAACTGGAGTGCGTTTAGGTTAGGCTGAGGGAGTGAACATGACTCCAGCCATGTCTTACCAAGGCACCACTTCTTCACTGCTGGTGAAGAAGATGCTAAAAGGTCTTGGAACCTCATTGCACTTAGGAATGGCACTCAGGCATAGTAAGATTCAGTAGCCCAAAGAGCTTGTAGTCTGCATATACAAGGTACAAAGGGGAAAGCATTTGTATGAGGTCACCCAGCAACACACCAACAGGGATTAAAGTAAAACTTTAAAGTTTTGTGGATTGTTGGTTTTGTGGATTGCTGCTCACTACTGCCTGCTGAACAGTTACTTCACGGATGTGCATGAGTCTTAAATACTGGAGTGATTAAATGGAGGACTGTCAGAGAAGTCTCTGCCCTTTCTCACTTATCTAAAATTGGTGTAAGAATCAGCTGTCAGAACTGAATGTCTGTGTCTGCAGAGAGGAGTTTTTCACTCATCTCTTGCTTATTGGAGACGAGGAGAGCGGGAAGTGGGTGTTCCACAAGAGAAGGGGAAATGAATTAAGGTGTACTGTTTCTGATGAGACCACTGCTGGAGTTTGTCAGTGTCATGATTTGAGACTTGTCTAAACTGTGCTGTCCTTTGCAAAGGATGGTGTTATGGTCAGCAAAGGGAGAGGTTTGTTAAAGTGCAACTGCTACTATTTCTTGGCTGAAGGCTCCAGGAGGTAAAGAGCTTTAATTTCCTGGGCTCATTGTGCAGTGTCTTATCTCTGTTTTGAAGCAAGTTTTCCATTAATCAGGGTATTAATGTTCCATAAACTTTTGGAGGAAGCAAAATGTCTTGAGTGCCTTTTGCATGTACTGTCTGTTCTCCAATGTTAGGTTTAGATCTTACTTTATTCTCTGTTCAATCTTAGTGGTTTAATCACTGTTCCTTTCTTTCTTTGCAGCTTCTGTGAATGTGCTTGTCCAAAACTGCAAGATTTACAATGATGCTAGCTGTGATATCTCTGCCGATGGGCAACTGCTGGCAGCCTTCATTCCCAGCAGTCAAAGAGGCTTCCCTGATGAAGGAATACTGGCTGTGTATTCACTGGCACCCCACAACTTGGGCGAGATGCTTTACACAAAACGATTTGGTAAGCATGTAGCAAGCAGTCGGGGGCGGGAGGGGGAGTGTGTCTAAGAAGTTTCCTTAGAAACTTCAGTAAGAAATGCAATAGCCTGAACATCAGTAATTGTAGCAACTGGAAATATTTCATTGGCCTTCCAGCCAGCCACAGACATGGTACTTCTGTATACAGTCCCGACAAGTAAGGTGCTGGCATGGGGGAGCTGCTAAGGAATAGGTTTTTTTATTCCTTAGAGGACTTCATTGTCTTAGTGGCAGAACACTGGAAGCAAAGAAATGTCTTGCAAGATTTATAACTTGTGCAGATCTCCTTATTCTTCTCTACCCATTGTAAGAATGAGATTGGTATGGCATACATTATGGGAATGCTGGAAGGGAATGAAAAAGCTGTGAGGATGAAGCACATCCTCACAGGAGGGATATCAACCTGTGGGAAAAATAACTCCTCTTCTCTTCACAGGCCCTAATGCAATTTCTGTGAGCCTGTCTCCCATGGGCAGATACGTTATGGTGGGATTGGCTTCTCGACGTATCCTGTTGCACCCGTCCACAGAACACATGGTTGCCCAAGTCTTCAGGCTGCAACAGCCCCATGGTGGAGAAACCTCTATGAGGGTGCGTATATGTGTATTCTGTTTCTGTGTGTTTTCATCAGTGGTTTTGTGTCCCTTTGGGTCCAACCAAATAATTGCTGGGTTATGATAACAAAGAGGTGCCATTCTCCTGACCCACTGAATAATAAACACAAAGAACTTCATTACCGAGATATGCAAACATGGCAGGAAAACATAAATACAACCAAATTGTGAAACTTTTCTCTTGTTCATGTATGATGACAAATACATTCCACGTTGTGGCATACATTCCTAGGTCTAGGTATCATACAGAGTATCTGGTAGGTCTTTTGTACTTTTCCAGGTAATATGCATGTTGCTTGTGGTACTACAGCTGGCTTTGCTGAGGCAGCTTGTCAGCTGAGGCTCCAGGATCATTTTCTATCACTCCTAAAAGCAGTTAACCTCTAGGAAAGCAACCACCAGCAGTTTGGGGAAGGGTGGGAGCCAAGCTTCATATCATACTTGCAGACTGAAGGTGAGGCTTACTGTACGTTTCCAGAGCATGTGTTTCTATGTATATGTAGGCATATTTGGGCAATAGAATTCTCTTTCTGTACTTCTGCTTTGTGGGACAGCTGAACCATGAGCCACTCTGACTCCTTTAGTACTGCAGGGAAAACCTTCACCTTTTTGCTAGCTGTTAGAAATTGTTAAGAGAACAGGTGTGTCTTGCTCTATTCATGAGTGAAGCACGACAGCTCTTCAGTTATAGTTTAATGTAGTAAAAGCCATGTAAAGTTGATAATGCACACAGTTGAGAATTCAGAAGTAATTTCTAAAGCTGAAATTTGTGTTGAATTCAAGTTCTAGGCCATGTATTCAAGCGACTTACTGCAGGAGATAAAAAACAGATCTTCAAACCTTTTCACTTTGGGGAATAACTAGATCGTAGTGGAATTCATTCCACAAGTAATGTTTTTCTTTTCTCTCTCTTTTTTCTTTGAATTTTTTTTGTTCTATTTTTGAAAGGCCTCTGTGATTATTGTTACTTTTGGCAGAGCTTTCCAGTGTAAAAGGGTTGCACTGAGCGATTTGTTTAGTGAATTGACACTGGGGAGAGACTTGTTTCTGGGAGAAGTCCCTTCATTCACCTTCAGATTCTGTAGTTACTCTCCAGACAACTCATGATTCAGAGAGAGTCACCGCTGCTGCATCATTATATGAGCTGCTTTATCAGCTAATGTAAAACTTGTTTATTTTCATCATCTGCTCCATGTTATAAGGCAAGGGAAGATCTCAGTGACGAAGGTATTCTTTGGTGCACTAGTCAGCGCTTTTTCAGACCTGGTTCTCAGGTACCATTCTGGTACGAGACTCTTTAAGAGACAGAATTTAACAGGTATTTATGAAAAAACCCCACAGTTTTGTTAATGGGTACAGATGGTGAAAGCTATGTGGATATAAGATCACTAGGTACATGGATTCAGCATCCTGTTAGATCCTTTCAAAAAATAGCTTTCCTTAATACTTTCTTTTTCAGTTAAGATCCTAGTGGTATGCATTTTTTTTCTCCCAGAAACTGGAATATTCTTTCTCACAGTCTTTTTACCATGTCATAATAAATTAAGATGGAGAAGTCTTATTAGCAAAAATCATGTCTTCCTCTTATCTGTCCTTTACATTTGCTCTAAACTCCAGTCGCTATGGCTCCTCGCCCTTCGTTTTGGAGACGCTTTTCTGTAGCCAGCTGACTAAGTAAGCTTCTGTCTGAATGTTTCGTTTATATTTCTTCATCTCTGTCTTCAAATGCTTGTACACTTGCTCTTAGTCACCATTTAGTGAAGTAATGCTTTGTATTCCCTTAATCTTCTCTTGTAATTCAATCTTCCGGCTTGCTTTTTTTTTCTCTTTTGAATTCTCTCCAAAAGCAACCTTTCCCCCCCCCCCCCCATTCTGGGATATGTTTAAATGTACGCAATGTGATAAGCATAGTTTTACCAGAAGCCCTCAGAGGGTGATTTTTTTTTAGTTTCTTTTGGACAACAGCTTTTACTTATGCAGTCAAAAACCATCAGTGGGATGGGGTGGGGAAGGGTTCAGGTTTGGGTTTTTTTTTGTTGTTGTTTTGGTGCATTGAAAATTTTGTACAATTTTTTTCCACTCTTGCTTTTCAGACTTGCTCCACATCACTGCACTCCTGTCTTTCTCATCTGCTGTAGTTCTCAATTTTTTTTTCCTCCAGATGGATTGCATGTATTCTAAAGGTTGCTTTTTTCATCTTTTTTGCACATGTATTTATAGCTTGCAAAAACCTTTCTCCCACGTTTTTAAATCTATTCAGTCTAGCAGGATTTGCTAACTAATTTACTCTTTTCCCCTTTCCCATATCATGTTTAAAGATGTTAAAAATGTCTCATTTTTTAATGCTTTGGACTTTGAGCTTTATGCATGCGTGGCAGGGTCACAGCTAGATCAGTTTGAATTAATTTGCTTAAAGAGCTTTCTGTTGGATGACATTGAATATTGTTTCAACATTTTGTACTGGTTGTTGTCTTCGATCAATTCATAGGACCAAGCCTGGAAAACATGTAACTGTTAATCTTGTAAATATTACTCCTTCATTTGGTTGTAAAAATTAGTGCATCAACTGCAGGTATTTCTTCTGTCTTGAGTTTTGCAATAAGACTACTCTGTAAGTTTGTAATACTTTTCAAGACATGCAAAATGAAAATGAGTTTTAAGTAGGAAACTTTATCATATTCTTAGCACACTGTCTTTACAGTGGCTGATATATTCATATTCAGCTGAGTAAAAACCGATTTGTAGCTTGGCCAGCATGCAGTAGAAAAAGGTTTATGAAACCTGGTGAAACTGTGTTCTTCAATCTCTAATTTTAAAGTTGCACATTAAAGAGAATCAGCATTTTTTGCCTCTGTGCCAACAGCTCATAATACAAAGCACTTGTTACTCAACTTCTTAATTAAAAATAAGTCAGAGCTGTGTTTGGAGCAGCAGTTTGTGGATATTTTAATTATACATTACTCCAAAACTCCCAAAAGAAATGCTACATCACATTCTGTGAAAATTCTTATAAGTTGTCTGACAGTTGCTTCTTCCTTCCCTGATGCCTTTCGATTTGCAAGAGAACTGGGAGAATAGGGCTGGCAGTGTGGCCTCTGAAGTCACTGCAAAAGTGTTGCATCCTGCTGAGGAGTGAAATGTAGTGGTTATTTCTGCTTCAAATTAGCCCTGCCTCCACATCCTTGACTAGCAGTCAGAGGAATGCAGGTTTCTCCTCCTCAGAGAGTTTCTTCTGTCTTGCTATTGAAATAGAGATTTCGAAGATGCAGTTAATTTTGTTACGTGACACTCTAATGCATTTAATAATACTAGAAATCCATTGGCTGTTGGTATAATTTTTGGAGACAAATGTTCTCTCTGAGGACTACAGCACTTTGGGATTGTATGAGGGAGCATCTTGGTTAAACAAGTGTGCATTGTCTGTATACATCTTGCTTGTAATATTTCAGACATAGGGTAGGATTCTACAGGTCCTGATTTGACAGTTATGAATTGTGTTCAGAAGCAGAGTAGAAGTCATGAATTTTCATCAGTTTTTGTAGTTGTGAGCTATAGGTTCATGCTCCTTCTGTTCACTCCCTTCAGATTGGCCTGCTTTGCATTTCAGATGGAACCCTTGCTTTGCTAAAGAATAATTTTTAAACCTCAGTCTGAAAAACAAAAGCTCTTTAGTAGTGCTGGCTTTTTAACAAGAGTGATATGCATAAGCTTCATTTTTTTGTTGCTAGTGTTTTGGTTTTTGCAAACATAGCTAACATCTCTGAAATTTATCTGTAGCTGGAGAGTACAGGAAAAGAATTGCTTTTAGCAGATCTCTAGCTTGGTGGTGGTACAGGTAGCAGTGGTGGTAGGAATTGTCTGGAATTTTAGTTTCAGAGATGGGAAGCTTGGAGACAGGACTCCAAATATGGTGTGAGGATTGGTTTTGTAGCCTATTTTGAAAGCATAGGTGGAGCTTGTCTCTAAATAAAGAGTGTGTTTTCAAGCTGCTTGGGTCTAGGGCAATTTCTGCATTCCGTATGTTTTCAAGTCTATACAGAGATTACAGAACTTAAAAGAACATGAAATTAGAATCTTATTTAGAGTTGAAGGTCCTTGGAAATGTAGAAGAGTAAGGATCGTATTGCCCTGGATCTGTTGGCAGTGGATATTAGTGAAAGGCAGCCAGAAAGTGGTTTTATTTATGGCATTCACAGATTCTGATGCCCTTGCAATGTTTAATGTTTTTTATTTTATCCAGAGGAAGCTAACTCTGAAATATCAGAAAAACAGGATTACTCTAAATTAAAATAAAACTTGGAGAGGAGCTTTTAAGTTGAGGATACAAGTGAAATAGGCGATAGAAAAATTTGATTGACATGAAGCTGAAGAGCAAATCACACAATTTGTGAAGATAAGGTGACTTAACCAAGCTCCATCTCAAGTACTGCATTGTGCTTTGAATGTGGAAGAAAATTCAGGCTGTGGAAATCCAGAATTAGCTTTTGATAAGACTGCTGCTATTTTGGAAACATCCCGACTAAGTGGTTGGTCAGTAGCCTGGATGGGACAGAATATGTGTACATTTCCATTGTAAACAGATGGAAAATTCCAAATACCACCGGAAGAAGGGCCCGAAGCAGAAAGACTCACAGAGTTTTAGCACAAAGCCAAGCTTTTTTTCCAGCATATTAAGTCTTAATGGAAGCAATGCGCAGAATATGTGAGAAGTTGCATAATTTTACCGCATGCTGTTGCATTCTGAGCTCCATGCAAGTGTCAGCAGAGTGTATCCAATGTGGTCTGCAAAGGTCACTCATTGACTCTCCGAGTGAACTATGCATGCTCCTGCAGCTGCAAGCAAAAGGGCTTTAACCTTGGAAGGAAATGGCCCTGCACATTTGCTTCACTGGGACACAAGTTACTTTTGTCAGAACCTTTGTAATGTGAAAAGAAAATTGTTTAGGAGAATATGGGGCAATGGTTTACTGCAGCATGTTACCTGCAGTGGAAAAGTTCATATGAACTGGCATACTTCTGAAGACAAGAGTAGTTTGCAAGAAAGAAAATACACTGAAAGAAGGATGTGTTCATGTGGTCCCTTGGGTCTCCTTTTAAGAGAGATTTGACATCTTCAGGTCAACAGGGTGAGCTTCTGATGACTTTGAGTAAAACTGCAAATAATACATCTGATTACTGCCTAAAGAAATATTTCACTTTTGGCAGAAGTCAAACAAGGTCGATGTTTTTTAGACTCCCAAAAGGCCAAGCAAAGTCAGACTGCATGTACTTGTTGATACTAGGAAGAAGACATGGGGACAGAACCCTTTTTTAACCGATACGGGAAATCCCTCCTTTTAATACAAAGCAGAGCACAGTTGTTTGGTTGAGACCAAACAGTTTATATGCTCTGTGTGTCAGCAGATTCTGTCAGGTATCTTTAGAAAAACATCACTGGAAAATCCAGCACTGCCTTGGGGGTGTAGTTGACATAAAGATTTTAACAGATGTGCACATTTGAGTATGGATGCAGGAATAGTTGTAAGAGTTAGTTAAATTGCTATCTTGACCAAATCAGCTGTGTCTGCATGAAGGCTGCTAAGGCAGAACTTAAAAGAAACTGTAAAAATTTAAAACTTGTTAGGATCCCTTCATAAAATATTGTGTTAATATCTCATGAGATAGTTAAACATGGGAACAGTGTCAGCTTTAGCAAGCTGATATGAAGAAAAGGCAAATGACATCCCTTCAGGATGTTTTTATTTTGTGGGATGTGAAACTGAGAGCCAGTGTTTAATATGAAGTCTAGTATTTGGAGAGCACAGCTCTTGCAGTTTTAGGTAAGGCCTTGAGCCCATTTGCCCCATAGTAGCTACTGTTAACTTTAGTGCAGTTGGGTACATAATTCTAACTAGATATAAGAAATTATGACAAAGGTAGTTCCACATCTGTAGTCATCTTGCCCAAGTAAGTTAGGGATAAGGGAGCCAAAGTGAGTTATTACCAATTTGCAATAAATTGTCCATGGGCTGAGAAGAGGTTTGCAATGTCATGAAGACTTTTTTCAGTACTTCTTCCTACTATCTTCCTTGACTTAAATTTAAGCCAACTCTTTTCTCCAGTATTTATTCCTTACAGACATGTAGGCAGCTGGATGACAGCCTCTCTTCACCTAGATGAGGACGCATGTAGCTCTGTCATCAACATATTGTTGACATTTGATCTTGTATGCCATTCTGTTGAGGCTCAGCAGACGGAGAACAGAGTGGAATGGCAGCTGTGCTCAAATCCTTTGCTCTTGTCTTTAGATTTTTAACATATTGTAGATGTTGCTGTTACAGTCTCAGCGTGACATTTAATGAGGAATTCACAGATACTGCTTTTGGTTTGCTGTCTGACTTAAGGGCAAAAACGAAGAAGTTTGTCATTCCTTTTGCTAGAGAAGTGGCCGCATCTTTATTAGATTGATCCAGCATTCAGAGCTGTTGTTGATTTTTGTGAGAGATAGCAGTAGCTGGGGGCACAGTCCTGTTTGCACAGTTCAATTCGCTTGTGCATCTGCACTGAATATATAGATACACACACACGTATCTATCTTTTGTCACTCCAACACCCCCTTTGGCGTTCCTGTTTCTCTCTTTTCCTCTGTTCCAACCACACATGTGTGCAAGTGAAAGGAATCGTTGTTTTGTTTAGCAATTTCTTGCTTACTCAGCCCTAGGGTTCAGATCTGGGTTTCGACCAGTCCCCTGAAGGGTTTTTTAGAGCTATTGCCCTGGTTTTGCAGCCTTCGGGAGACAAAATAATGAGCCACTTCACTGCAAGTGTGTTATTTTCCTGAATGAGAGCTTTGTTACTTGAGATGATCCATTTCTTTATAAGATATCATACTTTTTAATGTTTTTAAGATTCCCACTAGGTATTTTTAAATGTAGTAGTTGCATGGCAGGCTTGTGAAATAAAGTACCAGCTGATAATATGAAGAGCTCGCCTAGAGAAAGAAAGGATTAGGTGTGCTTCAATGAGACTTCTCCGACTTTGAAATATCAGCAATAAATTAGGTGGTCAAGTATGATCAGGAAGAACCAACAATGTTTTCCCTTTGCAGAAAGTTTCTCTGTCCATCCAGCAGAAATTTCTGGTGCTGACCAGTTTTAGGAATTGGATCAACTATCCACAGTTAAGGTTTCAGTTGTTGCTGAAAATTAAGAGTTAATTCTCATTTAATTCACTGTGGCTCAGAAAGCAAAGCTAGGATTTTCTGCAGTGACAACAGGTGCAGAGAAAGGCAGAAAGAGGTTTGTTGTATTGATGAAGACTGAAGAAAAATTTTATGTATAATCCTATTGCATCTGGAGAAGATAAATGGAGTTGAAAGAATTTGTCCTGAGCATTGGATGATAAAATGCATTGGAGGATAAGACTGACAAATCCAAAAAGATAAGTGCATTATTTTTAATTTCTTCCATTTTAACAGAGAAGATCTAATGGAAGGATGTGTATGTTGTTAGCAGAAATCAGCTGTGGGGGAGGGGTTGAGCAGCAAAGACCAACCTGCCTTATAAAGGGAGACTGGGAGCAAAAAAAGCAAATCTTTTCTCCTGTCTGATCATGGGAAATGCATGCCTTTTTCTTTGTATCTGCATATCTTATTGACAAAGAAATAAGTGCACCAGGTGGGATATTTCAGTGTCAACACATGACTTGGAGGAGGCAAAAAATAAAGATAGTTTATTGATTTAAATTGTGTTCAGTCTTGATAAGGTGCTTGTAGTACAAAGAAATGAAGTCACACTTGCTTTGCTTATGCCTTCATGCTTTCACTGCACCTCATCTTCTCCTCTGGCAAATAAAACTGCAGTTCGTAGTTTTCTGTTTTAGTGCTCTTTGAGTAGTTTCAGACTGTACCGAGGCCTTGCTTGGAGGTGTACTTTCAGTGACTTAATACAGTGTTGTGGATTGGCCATGCTTTTAGGGCTACATATTTCACTTAGCTTAGTTTGCTAAAATATGAGGTACATGTGCTGGCCAGAGTCCCTGGTATAGCCGCAGTTATATTGGCAAAGCTCTGCAGCCTCTACAATTACTGTGGTGGTATAGCCAGTATCCATATGAAGAGCACTTTGTTAACCAACATAAACTTTGCATCTTCGTAGGCATGAGGTGCAAATGTTGGCTGCCAGTACAGCTATATCCATCCAGCAGAGATCAATGCTCCTTTCTGAAGACCTTTGTCTGCAACTCAAGTCAGAGTAGCTGTGAAACTGTATTTTACCAGTCCTCACAGTAAGAGATTTCTATTGTCTTTAACCCGTTGGATATTTCTTTTTCTGTATGTTTTCATGGTCTGTCAGCTTCTGGTAACTGTGTCGATTCAGTTGAAAAGTAATAATTACATTTTAGGCTGGTGATTTCTAAACCTACCTTATCTGCTCCAGCCGTTCCTGTCCCTTTACCTGTCAGGATGGAGCATCATGGCTGACAAGATCTCCCCATGTAAATGAGAGAACAGCCGCACTCCCTCCCCAAGCAGTCTTTATCAAGGCTGGTCTAACAGCCAACTTACTGCTTGGGCTAAGCAAAGGTAATGGCTTGAAATTTATTGGCATCTTGAAAGGCAATGCATCTAGTTGAGAGCAGAAGTGTCTCTATTGAATTTAAAAAGATAAAAAGCAAGAGTTCCTGCTGAGTTTTCTTGCCTGCTTGTGCCAGAATTTTCTTTTCTCCTCCAGCTTCAAAACATCTTTTTTTTCTTTCTTGAGTGTCAGAGAGAAGAAAGGTCCCGCTCTGCCAAACGAGTAGTGTTCAGCACTCCCCTGCTTTTCATTGCTCTCCTTAGAGGTGGGAAGGCCTTGAGCAGCAAGGCGGCTGTGCAGATGATGTGATGCCTCTGCTTTGGCCAGGCATGGTGCTGCTTGAATCAGGCGAGTGGTGCAGCACTGTTGCCAACTGGCAGCAGTAGCACAGGCTTGGGGCAGCCTGCTGCTGCTTGATGACTGACAGGATCCTGGCGGTTGCTCTGTCCAGCTTTTTAATATTGTTACTCCTCAGAAATGGGGGGGAGAGGTGGAATTTGAAGAGTGTTATTAAATTGCAGCAACTTGGGGACAGAGTGGGAGGGAAATTCAGAAGCAATAGGTCAATAACTAGGACTTAGCAGAGGCTTTTAGAATAAAAGTTTTCTTACCCCTCCAGGGTAGGTATAAATTAACTGTCTAGCTCTGTGCTTACGTGTTGTGCTCTGGGCCCCCTTCTTCCCACTAAGTACACAGCCTCGAGGCTGTTGATTGTTATGCAGCCTCTCCTGGCATTCTGCCATAGGTAAATACCTAAGTTGGTGGCTGTGACAGGTGCTACAGTACTGATGTGACAGCACTGACAAGTTGGAGAGGAAGCAGCAGCAGTGGGCCTGAGGTGGCCTTTGCGCTCCACATGTAACTTGATTGCTGAATAATTTGAGGGCCTATTTTTTTTCCCTCTTCTTCATGCCTTACAGCCCTGCTTTCTCTGAGCCATCTTTTCCCCTGCTGAAATCAGCATTGAAGAAGTGGCTGTAAAGTGATGAAATGAGCTTTAGGGAGTTCAGTGCGTGATGTACATTCCCACTTCTGTTCAGAGAGTATGGAAAAGGCACACTGAAAAGATAAGTACTTGCTTCTAGTGCAGTCTTTGCAAATAGAGACATAAATTACTCAACCAAATCTTTTGCCACACATGATTACAGGGGTGTAGAATGGAAGCAAACAACTGTTTATTTTGTGAGCATTGCTTTCCCTTGGTATAAGTCTACTTTTGTATGGAAGCTTAGCTACCTAGACAGTTTCGGTTTTTCCAGAGGAAGACTTTTTAACCTTGCTGACATTCCCTGAACTCAGGGAGAGATGGGAGTCCCTGAAATGACAGAAGACTGCTGGAATCTCCTGTGAAGTGTGGGGAGATCAAAGGGTTTTCTACAAACATAAGCACAGGCCAAGCAACTATTCTGTGTAATTCAGGCTGGTTCATGTTGCCCTAAAGGGAAGGAATAGGACCTGTTGTGTGCACTGAAATGACATTTATATGTTTATGTTGTTGCCAAGAAGAGAACAGCTTGCTATACATATATTGCCTGTTTGAGCTTAAGCTTCCTCAGGGATCTTCTGAAGCTCCCACTCCTCAGACTTCACAGTGATTGTAGTTAGGGAAACATACCATTCAAAAGTCTTGCTTCAGAACAGCATCTAGCAATCAAGGCAGCTGCCAACTTTATAAAATGCTGAATCACCACATCTAAAGGTATGGCTATGTATTACTGAATTGGTAGTGCAGCGATGCTAAGAACAGGTTTGACATTGGTTATGGTAAAGAGCATGGAAGCTTGCTGTGACTGCTGATAGTGATTATGGGCTGATAAATTGGATGCAATATGATATCTCTCCTAAATGAAACTGCCATACTATTAAAAATAAGCTCTCTGAAAACTCTTATAGAGTGTGGTAAGCGCCTTAAAGATTAGTGAACCTTTACACCAATGTTTCTAAACTGATTCCTGAACTCTTGGCTGTCAACATGGCTGTTACCTGTGGCCTGCAACTAATCTGTGGGCCACCCCTAATGAAAAGAAACTGTTGAATTATCAACTTTATGCATTTGTCGTGTTAATTTTAAGAGTTTGTGAGCATTGGCAGCAATCTCTTGACCTAGAAGCTGGAGAATTGTGTCAGTGTAGGATTCCTGGCATAATCTGACTTATTCTTAGAAGTTAAGAGTCACAAAGCGTGAACAATTCACTGGCAAAGAGGTGTGGTGACTCTGTGGTATGTTTTCAGGCTGGCTACTTTCGTTGAAATATCTCCATAACTCTGTAAGATTTAGCAGTGGAAACAAAAGGACAAAAAAAAGTCCAAAAGGAGTTATCTGATCTATGGAGAACAGTGCTTCCTGGCAGAGTTCTGACCTTCTTTGAAGAGAGGGACCTGCCGATGTTGAAGGAACTTTAATTTTTTTTTCCACTCTGTGGATAGAGTAGGGGGTCTTGCTAATGGATGCAATTGCAACAGACAGTCTGTATGACTGCATCAGATTGATTAGCTGGGTCCTGGTTACTGCTGCGAGTGGTGATTATGCCAGTACAGCTGCTTTCTCTTTTTATGTACTAATTACTACACGCACGGATGTCATCACCCTTAACACTGCATGGAGTTGTCCCATTAGCGTGGGAGTGGGAAGCAGCAGGGGAGGGGAGCTCTTCAGCATGACAAGCTGTTTAGAATTGAATGGAATGGAGTGGAATGATGAAGCAACTATTCTGACACAGAGTGTTAAAGCCATCTTGTCTTTGAGATTCAACCCTCAGCCAAGATTTGTGGGTTGTCAGAACCAGGCTCCTGTACTTGGGGGAGCACTTTCCATGGGGTGCTGTTGAACTGCAAAGCACCTGGGTGTTCAGCTGTAGCCAGCAAGTCTCTCTCCTTGGCATGGCTGGTTACAGGGCATGTGGGACAACAGCTATACAAGCTGACCTGCCTGTGGAGAGGAGCTTGAGACTACCCAGGAAGGTGGCTTCTGGAACTGTGATACCTTGCAAAGCTGTTCCCAGAAGAGAAATAATTTGTTTCTGACTTGACGAAGAAGGATATAATGGAAGACCCTTGTAGTTCTTAAGAGATTTAGAATGCTTATTTTATGAATTTATGCTCCTAGCTCTGGTGGACCCCTCCCTTTCCCCTCCTACTTCAAATCCGTTTGTCCCATCTCAGAGTGCACCATAATCTCCATAGTAATAGGTGTTACCCTCTTACATGTGATTATTCCCCCCCACCTCCCTTCATTTTCTCCCCTTGCCCTTCACTCCCTGATACCCCAGCAAGCAAGGTGTGTGGGGTTAATGGGACAGACAAGGCAGAGATGGGTAAGAGCTAGATAAACCCCTCAGGACCTGTTCCTTCCATCCAAACCCTGAGCTTCTCTGAATACTCTAACTGCTGAGTGGCAGCCAGGACAAAGAGTGACCAGCTTATGTCATACAGAGAAATCCTTAAGGACATTTTCTCCTCTAATTCGGCTTCCTCAGAGGAGCAGTTAAATGTGTTACTGGTGATGGTAAATAATGTAGCTGCATTGTTTTGCTCGAACTTACTTTGTTTGGATTCCAACAGTCAGGATGAAGGTTCTGGCTTGTACTGGAGGGCACATGGTTAAGTGGTCTCTGACTCAGGCTTCTCAAATTGTCGGACAAGATGTGCAGTGGGCACTAGAGCTACAGAGGAAAACAGTCCCAGTTTGTTATGCTAGCTGATGAGTCCCATCCTAATGGATTCTAATTATTACTTCAGGCCACCTCAGCATTGCAGTAGTGGTTGACCTGCATTCCTGTCAACCTTTATCCTGTTGTTCCAGCACACCTTCATTCCCTGGTCCAGCACCATCCCCTTTTCTGGGGAGTCTGCAAGAAAGGTCTTGGGATGATTGGATGCTTGCCCACCAGAAAAAATCTAAAACATATCTTTCACCTTGGACTTATCCTGTTGAAAATCTAGATTCAAAGTCTGTGTTACTTGGAGTGATTACAGGTTTAAATACAAGCTACATTTCTGCAGAAATTCTGTTAACAATTTGGCCTTGTAAATGCCAAGATAGTCTTTAGTCCTACCCTTCTGAAGCCCTGATAGCCCAGTATACTGAAGCAGCTTGTCCCTGTTTATTCCTGATAGCCAAACTGACTCATTACTGCTTTTTCCATTTCCCATGCCTTTGTTTTTATGATTTCCATGTGTCATATTTTTGGGCTAAATGGACTGTTGTCATATACCCAGTTCTGGTTGCTGGATGGCAGAGTGTAGGAAAGCACTGTGCTGTACAAAAGGTGTTAGCTTCTTAGAGTAGGAGTACACTTCAGAAACCAAGCTAGCACAGACCTTTGTGTGCACAGGTTTTCACTCACCTGCCTTAACACAGCATTTGGGAAGCACTGGCTCGCAGCCATGCTAACTACCTGCAGTCTTAGGAACTCTTCAGATTCTTACCTTTCTGTAGGTAGAATGGATGGTGTTGGAAGCCAATCTGAACTGAGTCATTTGTTACTTACATACTTGCGTTATTCTCATAATGACTGTACCACCTTGTCCCTAGTCACTTTAATTAATTTGAGTAAAAGGACTGTGCAGCCCACTGAGTGGCATGCCAGGTTCTCCTGGGGACAGAACTACTTCTGCTCCACAGCTATGTGCCAGTCAGTCAATTAAACATTTAAGGGCACTTGTATGTGCATTTCTAGCAGCTCCTTACTCTTGCTGCTGAATTAGTGGTTTCTTGCAACATCTGGTAAAGTGACATGTCTCCATGGCCATCTGCGCTGCTACAGGGAGATTGCACATTTGTTTGAGCTTCTTTGGCTCTCCTCTCTTGTATTGTCCTGTCAAGTAATCTCCTGTTATTGTTTCAGAGAGTTTTCAACGTTCTGTACCCAATGCCTGCCGACCAGAGAAGACATGTCAGCATAAACTCTGCTCGCTGGCTGCCTGAGCCAGGCCTGGGATTGGCATATGGCACCAACAAAGGGGACCTAGTGATTTGCCGACCAGAGTAAGTGCTTACTTTACATGGAGATATTGCATGGAAATATAACTGCTTTGGCCATTCTCAGGGCAGTGGGGATAACATGGCTTTTTACTGCCTGGAACACCGTGCTTGAGGGGCCCAACCCCTGAATTCCTAATACTTCTTTTGGCGTGCCACAGTGTTTACCTGAGTCTCTTAGAATCAGTGTTTGTTTTGCTGATTATAAACTTTTGAGGCTCATTTTATTTCCCATGTCTTTCTAGGATTTCCCGATCCTTTATTTCTTATATGCCTAGTGCAGTGTCTTTCAGTCTCTCTGGATTTATGGACTTTCTAACTTTCCAATGACAGCAAATGTGAGCTGTAACTAATATACTTGGTTTCCTCAGCTTTAAAGAACCTCTTGAAGTTCACCAACCAGATTGAAAGCTGCTAACCTCAAGTTATCAAATACTTGTTACAGTATTCAAGCATGAGATTCTATGAACTGCAAAGACTTTTGTCATGATTATGAACAATAATGAATTATTTTGGTGTCCTCTCTAACAACCCCTTGATGTGACGTGTAGACTTCAGTTCTCTTTTATTTATATAGAGCTGTGAAGGGTGTAACTGTCCCTTTGTAAGCTTGCAATTAAACACAAGCTAATTTAGATGTCGGGTGACACAGATGATGACTGAGTGAGCAGTAAAACATCCTGCTTTCAGTGTTCTTGGGGAGTCTCTGCATCATGTGTTGTTGAGGTCCTTTTCTTCATTGTGTCGTCAAGTGCACTTTTGGAGCTGTGGTTTTTTACGCTGCAGGAACACTTCATCGATTTCTCTGCTTCAGTTATTTCCTGGTACTGAACTACCTTGGTGCTCTTTTTGATTATGCTTCACATGTTGAAGTCCCTTGTAACTTAAAAGCTGGCAGCTAGAATCTTGCAGCACTGCTGGTGATCATACCACACACATGTGAACTCCCATCTGTTGTGCATGACATCAGGCATGTGGTGCTTGAGGAGAATCATATGGTCAGTGTAGAACACTACCTTAAATCAGAATAAATATATACAATTGTTAATAGCGACTAATTCAGTACAGCCTTCTGGTGAAATATGCAGTTGGAATTCAGACTGGACCGATTTTTGTAGTACAGGATGCCAGCGCTTTTCAAACAGCCCTCTTGTTCTCTTGAACATAATCTTTCATCAAGGCCTTATTTATACATGAAGTTCTACAAGATACTAGTATGGAATAAACTCTCTTCCAGGATAAGTGGCTTTCTTTAAGAACAGTTGCTGTACTTTCTAAGCAGAAAAATTATTCAGGAATAATGGCTCTCTTCTTGAATTTGAGAGCTATTCTAAGTTATTTTCAGTATAGAGAAGCAATAAGAACCCAGAAAAATGAAGTCTCCCTGAGGGTGGTTTCTTTTATTGAATGCTGCAGAGTCTAGCTTGGTCTGGCTGTCCTGACTTCACATACCCCACAATAGATTTCCATTCCAGTCCTTGTGGTACCCCAAGACTGAGTGTCATGTCTCTTGGCACCTCTCTAAAGACCCAACAGGAACACTTTCATGGTGTTTTATGGGAGCACTGCCAGTCCTTCTGCAGCATCTCTGTGAAATCTTGTTAGCTCACCATGTTTCTAGGGCACTCTTCTATCTCCTTACTTCTGTCCCAGCAACTTTATTATAATTATGTCCAATTCCAACAAAAATAGACTTTTTGTATGTCAATGTGAAACAAGGTGGCTATATAGGTGGGTGATTTATTGGTGGTTTGACAGAAGTGCTTCAACAGATTTCCTGCAGGTGGATTGGAGTGACTGATGCTTCTGGTGCTTATTGTAAATGTCACAAGGACTGGTAGGTTCTTTTTGGAGCAGAACACCTGATGTGTTCTGTTCTCAACTGTACCATTTTATAGACCAACAACAGTCAAGAGCGACTTGTAAACCTCAGCATGAAGGTGAAGATACTCACCAAGCTGTATAATTTGCACTGAGGCGCTAACATCAGAACACACGAGTGAGTGAGGCTCTGTCAGAGCAGAAGTGCCTCGCAGCTGTGGTGTCTGTGCCAGATCTACTTGAGAGATCCTCAGAGAAGGGAAAATGCCTGACATGTGGATGTCATCTCAGTAGTTCTTGGCTTAATAAACTTGGTTTGTGATTGGTATGTCTGTTGACTTTAACTTGAGGAGTGAGGGGGAAAAAGTTGAAAAATATTTGTTAGTTACCATACAGAGTAAAAGAGAGGAAGAGAAATACTAAAAAGATTCAGCAATTAATAGAGTGCTGTATGGAGGATAGCCTAGCAAACAGCAGGGATCAAAAAAACACTGTACTGCTGAAGCCCCCCTGACTGTTCTAATTTGGCAAAGAAAATTGGTCAGTAGCAAACAACGAAGATTATTATAATTCCCTGGGTCTTTATTCGCATACACAATGGAGGCGTTTGAAACCAAGTACTACAGGAATCACATAAACAGATTGAAATAGCAGCTGTTCCTCAAATACAGGGTTTAAATGAGTAGACTGAAAGTACAAGCTGACCAAAAAAAAAAAAGAAAAGGCAAAAAACCCCATAACTTGAAGCTCCATGGACTCAAGATGAGAGGCTATGCAAGCAGTGCTTCCAGAGTTCTCAAGAAACACTAACAAAAATTAAGCGTTTTGGGCTATATTGCTAAGCTGGGGTAGCACTGATGGCAGTTTGTCTTGCAGATGGAAGTGGGAAAGGTCAAGTTGTGTTGGCCGTCCATAATGTGAACTCAGTACACAGAAGTCCTGACTAAAAGAGAGAATTCAACACGGTTGACATCTGCCATGAAAGAGGTTGTTGATGGACTTCCTTAAAGAACCTGCTCTGGAATTGGTTAATTAATTCTATTTAGTGGCCTGTAAGGGTGCACTGAATTAATTTTTCTGAAGATGTGGCATTACCTTTGTCATTGCAGAGAAAAATCAAAGTATTGCACAAGAATTGTATTGTGAAAATGACTGGAGCTGTAGAAATGAGAACTTAATAGTACAAAGTGCACTTAGTGACTAATGAAACTGAGCTCAGTAGTTAAAATGGCAGAGGAGGAGAAAGACCTGAGGTTTTAGTTGATTGTAGGTGATTAAGCCATCAATACAGGAGGCTGTAAAAAGAAAAAAATTAGTTTTAAGATGAGACACAAGATGCTTAACAGCAGAGATAGCAAAATATCAGTACCACTGTAGAAGAAACTAGGCACATAAGCTTGTGAACCGGCGCAGGAATTAAGAGCAGCTAGTAGTGATATCAAGGGAGCATTTTATCTAAGAAAACCTATAGCTTTGGGTCTTTTTCAGGGCTAAAAGGGAGATATAAGGAGGGGGTTATATAGCCTCCATACACCCAAGAAAAGAGAACTATTTAAATGTCTATCACAGAATGGGTAAGGTTGACTGTTGGAAGTTGTCTCGTGCGATCTCCCTGTTCAAGCAGGGTCGCCTAGAGCACATAATTCAAGATTGTGACCAGATGGCTTTTGAATATGTCCAGAAAAGGAGACTCTACAATCTCTCTGAGCAACCTGTTCCAGTGCTCAGTCACCTGCACAGTAAAGAAGTTCTTCCTCATGTTCGGGTGGAACTTCCTGTGTTCCAGTTTCTGCCCATTGCTTCTAGGCCTGTTGCTCAGCACCATCGAGATGAGCCTGGCTCCATCTTCTTGACACCTTGTCTTCAGTCCCCCAGTCATCTCTGTAGCCCTCCACTGGACTCACTTCAGGAGCTCCATGTATCTCTTGTACTGAGGAGCCCAGAACTGGACACAGCACTCCATGTGAGGCCTCACCCGGGCTGACGAGAGGGGCAGGATCACCTCTCTCGACCTGCTGGCAATGCTCTTCCTAATGCCCTCCAGAATGATACCATTGGCCTTCTTGGCCACAGGATCACACTGCTGGCTCCTAGAGATCTTGTTGTCCACCAGAACTCCCTCCTCCCTCTCCACAGCACTGCTCTGCAGTATGTCAGCCCCCAGCCTGTACTGGTGCAGGGGATTATTATTCCCCAGGTGCAGGATGCTGCATTTGCCATTGTTGAATTTCAGAAGGTTCTTCTCTGCCCATCTCTCCAACCTGTTGAGGTCCTTCTGAAGGGCTGCACGGCCCTCTGGGGTTTTGGCCACTCCTTCCAGCTTTGTGCCATCAGCGAACTTGCTGAAGCGGCATCTTCTTCATCCAAGTCATTGATGAATAATTTAAAAAGTATTGGGCCCAGTATCAACCCTTAGGGGGGACACCACTAGTTATAGACTTCCAACTAGACCCTGTGCCACTGATCACGACCCTCCGAGACCTGCCATTCAGCCACTTCTCAATCCACCTCACCATCCACTCATTCAGCCTGCACTTCCCGAGTTTGCCTATGAGGGTATCATGGGAGACAGCGTCACAAGCCGTGCTAAAGTCTGGGTAGATACCATCCACTGCTCTCCCCTTGTCTATCCAACCAGTGGTCCCACTTAGAAGGTAGTCAGGTTGGTTAAGCAGAGTTTCCCTTTGGTGAATCCATGATGACTATTCCTGGTCATCTGTATATGTGAAAATGTTTCAGCTGTGATGCAGGTGAGCACGTTACCACCTGGCTGCTTTGATACTGGGATCGTTTGGACTAGGTATATTTATATATATATTTTTTATTAGAGAACAAAGAGGTACAAATTGGCTATGACTGTTGTAACGACAAACTAGAGAAAAGTGGCAACTGGGTGATTTCTGCAATAGCCTGCATGTTGGTTGGTTGGATTCAGAAGACTCAGCTGTTTGGAAATGCAGCTCAGCTTGCAGAGACAAGTGTATGACTCGAATACTTGTGACTGAGGGTGGGACAGAACTGCTGAGCCACGAGGCAGTTTTTGGTATTTTAAACCAAAGGTCCATATCTAAACACCTGTTGACAAGTTGGCTCTCAGAGCTGTTGTGCTGTAAGGAGGTGAGGTGGTCACAGCAGTGTTCATCCACACTTGGACATGCACCTAATGGGCCTGAAAGAAGCCTGTAAAAGACTGGAATTCATGAGCAGTACCGTAGCTGTGAGGATGGAATAAATGTTTTATTAGCGAAAGATACAACCCCTGACAGGGTTGTATTCTGGTGAGTAAAGGAAAGACAGGACATTGTGTACCCACTTCCTTAGATTTCAGGGTGACATCCAGCTCACTAAATTGTGCTATTGAAAAGCATCAATTTGTTTACTCTGTTTTTTATGTGATTAAGTTGGAAGAAACTTCTAATATAACATCAGGAATGTTCCTCCTTTCCACAATGCTCAAAGGCTAGCCAACTTACATTGTGTCCTAATATGTTATTTCTCACATGAAGTATTAGGTAAAGACCTGTATTGAAAACCCAGAAATCCTAATTGTCACTGAATAAATACTATTCTGACTTCTGATAACAAATAGCAAAGGTGGTGGAGCTCATGTTCAGCAGCATCTGCCTGTCACTTATATGTTCTTTAATTTTCTTTTTGTTTGTTTAGCTGCTGGTTTCGCTTAACTTGCAAATAAACAAACTAACTCTCTGAGGGCAGGTCTCTATAACCTGTTAAAAACTGTGTGTGCTTTTCCTGCGGCATCTTTGTCTTTGAGGAAGGAATCCAGGGGACTGGGTTCCTGCCGCTTTTGAAACAACTTCCTCTGCAAGTGGCCAATAGGACCATTTACTTTTCACAAGTCCGATCTTGAAGCTGGAGCAAGAGGACTCAGGTCTGTGGCTCACAGGCGAGTCCTGCTAAGAGTTTTGGCTCAGATGTGGCCTGGAAACAGACTGAAGTCTTTATGAGCTTCTGCCAGCCTTTTCCTTTTTCAAGGGTCCTGTAGCTCACTCTTGTCGTGATTGCGAACTGGTAGACTCGCATACATATGAGATCACGAGTCTGCCATCTGGTTTCACATTACCACGTGGTAGTCTGTGCTTTTTGGATGTAAGACGAGTGTATGTTCAGTCCAGAAGCGTGGTATTGAAAGGCTCTCAGGCTGCCATATTTTGAAGGTGGACACCGTTGAGCTAAATCAAGAGACTAAATTGATAAGGAAGAGCCATGTTACATGAAAACAGGAATCCCATTAGGCACACCACTTGAGGTAGTGTATCTACTTAGGAAGTGAACTACCATATACTCCTCACCTGTGGGCTGAAAGTCTGTCACAGGAGGTGGTACAGAGCAGTGTGAAGTCCCCCCATTCCTATGTGGTTCTGCTGCACGCTGACTTTTTTGCATGGCTGCTAAAGCCTTTTTAGTCTCCTCAGGGCTACTTTTCCCTTATTGCATGCTACCTCATGTCCTTTGTAACTGTGACCAGTAATAATCCTTGCTAAAGTTTTTACATCTTTCTTGATTCTGCATACTTCAAGGTTTGGTTCAGTTCATGAATTTTTGGGGTTTGCAGCATGGAATGAAATCCACAATGTCTTGTACGGTAGAAACATCTCTACTGAATTAAAAAGGAGCTTCATTCTTAGCGCTCATAACCTTTCCTATCCTCTGACATTGCAACAAGAGTTTTCCCATTCAGAAACACCTCTGGTGGGGCATCTCAAACATTAATTGTCTTGTAGAACATAAACAGGTGAAACCAAAGTGGTGGGGAGCAGACTGCGTGCTGCTTATTGTCTTTGGCTGGCTTTACTTGTGGAGAGCTGCCATGGGAGAAAGGCAGGGGGTCCAAATATCAGTTGTCTGTCTTTTCATCTTGAGTGTTCCCTCCCCCATTCTCAGGAGCATATTCTGGGAGGGCTCGGTGCTCATATGCTTTTGAAAATGCTAATCCAGAAAACTGTTCTGAGAAAACTGTTTGAAAACCAAAGTCTCAAAGCACCTTGTCTAGGGCTAGCTTTGTAATGCAGACATCCACAAGAGAGGAAGGATTTATTCAGCAGTCAGAGCATCTGGTAATGGAATTCAAATACCCCTGAAGATGCATCTGATTCAGAGGCAGCATCCCTTTGAGTTCTCTTGTTGGGAAGTAGGTTGGAAAATCTCAGACTGATTCAGTGTGCATATTTTAATTCTTTGTGGTGAGATCTGCTTCTAACATGAAATTATTCCAGGAAAATTCTCTTTACAATAAATTCCTGTGCTTTGCAGGAGATCCTTGCACTTATCTGTCTGTGCCAGTCCATTTTTTTTTCTCTGAGAGTTGCATATCCTCCCATCTACTGATGGGGACAATGTGACTGCATCTAGTTATCAGCATTGGTAAGGAGATGGTAATCTATCCAGCTGCCTGGTGCGTCATGTCTCGCTGCTGGCTCGCTCCATTCCTCAGGCTCTTCAGCCTCTAGCCATGATGGCCCCAGCAGCATAAGTAAGCCCTGCTACATCGTTTGCCTCTTAAGAATAGCTTTCTGGAGCATGGAGTAAACAAGGAGACAGAAGGAGGAGCTGTCTTCCTTCATGTGCAACCGACGGATGTTAGCAACCCTGCATAGGGAATAATCTCACAACTGTTAACTGCGGTGGCTGGAGATACTGGTTACGTCCAAATCCTTCCTGCAAATGGCCTTTTGAAAGGCAGTGTCTGCTCAGCAGCCTTTGACCATGGCTGAGGAAATGAATGCATGTTCAGGACTTTTGCCACTTGTTAACCACAAGATACACTAAAGTTTCTAAATGAGGGTAAAAGATTATTTTGATTGATAAAAGGACTGAAAAGTAGGGAAGATGGCCAGTTTTGCACTACAGATGCATCTATGCATCCTGAAAGATGTATATTTGGATTTTGTTATTAAGTGAATTATTTCCAAATCGTGCAGAGAAGCCCAGGTGACCATTGCAGGTGCAAGAGAAGCAGAGTGGTAATATGGAGGCTTGAAGCAGTGTTTTCATTCTGATACCATTTTTCATTCCATTTCTATTCCCGTTTCTCTATGTGAATTTGATATCCAGGATGACTGATGGCACTAGGTGGAAGTTGCCCTCTTAAAAATTCCACTTAGTATGTCTGTGAATCCTAGTGATAAATTTTTGAGAGATGCTTTAAGTATTCAGTTACTAGCAAGTTCATTTCTCTCACCCAATTCTTCAAGATATGCTGTAGCACTGACTACTTAGTGGCATTTATTTTCCACCATTAGAAAGGGAACTTCATGCAGAGCTCTGTGTTAAAGAAATATAACCTGTAACTTACCAGTTTGTGTACTCTGTCACTGGGCTTCTGCAGGTTCCTAGTAGTTCTCAGTTTGGGTAGCAGTCTTTCTAAGAGCACAGCCATGTGCTGCAGAAACAAGTGCTTCACTTATATCTATTCAGATCACACCTGCTGCCTTTTCTTCCTTTACTTTTTTCTGTTTTCAAAAGTAGTTAAATTTCATGCAAGCAATTATTTTACTTAACTGCCTACTGCATGTGGCTCACTCTTTCATTGTTTTAATATACCTTCTTTTTTCTATTTGTTATATTACTCTCTTTAAGGATGAAAGTTGCACTTAGAAGACAGTAACTGTCAATTTAAGTATGGCTTTCTTTTTGAAGAATGCTGCTAAGTTGACTTTTTTGGCCTTTTGTCATTTCCTCAGTTTTTGTAACATATTAAAAAACAGGTGTGAATGGCTCAAAAAAGTTAACTTTAAAAAAAAAATTTCTTAATGACTGCAACAAGCTGCTATGTCTGGCTTCATTTCTTATTCCCTAATTGCATAAGTACCCTTAGATACTTTATAAGTGGAGATTTCAGAGAAGAAAATTTGGTATCTTGTCCACTTTGAACCATGATTGATTTTTGTCCTTAGCCCCACTAATGAATATGCCTTTTTTCATTCTAATACCATTTTCCTCATGTTTATTTTTAGAATGTCTTTTCCCTCTTTGGCAACACCCGTCCACCCTGCTTTTTTATAACCTTTCTTTCTCCCAGGTCTGTACTAGACCTTCTTGTTCCCTTGTTTACTTCTTTGGCTTCCCAATAAGATTTTCTTTATTTTCTGGTCTTTGATCCATATTATTTAGGGAGTTTTATTTGTTGTCCCTTATGTCTGTTTTTTACAGCAGGACTCTAGTGAATTCAGCTAGTGTCTAAAACAACCATTTTTGTCTTCATTTTCTTTCCCCATTTTAAATCCTCAAACTATCTGGTTCTGTAAATGGTCTTAATGTCTACAGACTGTGAGTAATTGGAGTAGTAATTATGGATTTGGATTTCTTGATAATTTTTTCTTTTTTTTTTCCTTTTTTTTGGAGCAGGTTTCCCATGTGTGCTAAACAGAATACTTTTTAGTTGGTGGATTTCAAAGCTGCTGAAGATTAAAAATATAAAACTTGGCTTTCCCTGTGGATCTCACGGAGATTAGACCGAACCAAAATCTTGGTTCTGGAGCTTGGCGACTTTGTGTGTGCACATTCCAGTGTTCTATTAAAAATAAGCATTCGCTATGCTTACTAATTTTAAACATTTATTTTGAAGTTGATTTCTCCCGTTCTAAATGCTTTTTCCTGGTTTAGTTTGTTGGCATACGATCTACAAAACAAGCCTGCGTTGATCATCAATGTTAGTTTCTGCTAAAACACTAATGAAAATTCAAAGATGACTAAAGAGTGACTTTGGCTCCCAATACTTGTGCAGTTTAAGATATTTAAGGCCTTAGAAGGCTTACGCAATTTGCAGTCCCGCAAAGACTCCTAACATCCTAAATTGTCTAAGCCACTGGAAGAACTGATAGATCATAAACAGCTTAAGATATTCTGAGGGTTCAAAGTTTATTTGGAGTATAGTCTGCCTGTAATCACTTTAAGCAATTAACAGGCATTTAGGTTTTTAGAGGACTTAAGCAAGTTATCCATCTTTAGAGCTTGGTTTATGGTAATACCAAGCTGAGTTGTTCTTGTTTAAAGAACTTTAAGCTCTATGTCCTGGAATACGTTATTTACCTTTCAGATCGTCCGTACTTGCTACTTGATGTAGTTGGAGCCAAATAGGGAAGGATACCATGGAATACGGACAAGACTGAGTGAGAAGAAAATCAGTGAAAATTCAGGAAATTCTTATTTTTCTATTTCTGCCTTGTTTATTCCAGTCTATTTGGCTGGATGATGTGGGGTTTTTTCTCATAAACATACAATTTTTATTTTTATTTTTTTTGTTTTTTTTTCAATAGTGCTACAACTACTACGTAGTGCACTGTATTATGATACACAAAAGTCTTACTGGTGTTGGAATAAACTTAACTCTGGGTCTTCCCTTGTGCCAGTGTTTTGTTCATCTGTTTTCAGAAGTGCATTATTTCAAATATTTTGCATTTAATGATAGGCTCAATATGCCCCCTCCAAATTGGGATATAGCTTTTATAAATGTCAAAGTAGCTGGTGTCTGTTTACAGCATCAGTAGGACTGGAGTCATGTTCAAGTCTAAGAAGGTTCCCCTTATTCTCTCAGACACAAGTTAACAACTTCCTATGTCACCCTATGTAAACACAGTGTGTTTGCATGACAGTAGAGTAAAAAAGATGTGGGAAAACCTGCTTTTAAAAACTGTTGTGGTATTTCAGTAGAAGAAAGAAGGCTGTCTGTGAGGGACTTTGCTTGTCCTTATTCTCAACACATGTTTTGGTGTATAGCTTTGTGTCCCTTAAGGATAGCAGTCTTAACCACAATATTTATACTGGGGTCCCAAGAGAATCAGACAATCCTCACTACCATACTAAACTCTTCTCTTTCTGTCTTGTCATTGTCTTGGTGCTTAATTTCTATTTGACACTCCTGTTGAATGTACTGGAAGACTTATTCTTAATTTAAGACTTTCTCCCATGAAATATAAGACAAATTCCTCTTAGTGCTTTCTGTTGGTGTGTCATCCATTTCAACTCATTTTATGAGTCTGTTCATCTTCTACATGCAATCTGTAGATAGGTTACAAATGCTGATTCCTGGAAATTACTTGGTTTTTACCTTAGTGACCCTGTGGATTAGAAGAAACTATTTTGTTTGGGTTCTTCCTACTGTGCTAATCTCTGTTCTCTTTCACTCTCTCCACTCTCTCTATTTGAGGTATCTAACGGCTTAGCTGACTGATGACTCTCTCGTTAGCTGAGATATCACACTTTTGCCCAGGCAAACTGGCTGTTAAAGGTGTGCCATCTATCTAAATCTTATCCAAGATCATGAATTGGGTCCATTTTCAGTTGCCCACTGGTGGGCAGAACAAATTTGTGCATATTCATGTTGTTGAGACAGAAGAGCTACTGAAGTAGCTACTGGTGCCACCAGCTTTATAACACTGACCTCATATAAATGATGTGAGTTTGAATACAGCATCTTCAAAAATCCCAGTATTTGACCTAGCAGGCAGGACTGCACAATCAAATGAACAGGACCAGTAATCTTGCCAAGTATTCCTACTTGAGTTGCTGTCCTTCCTGAAGCAGACATACAGTTACCAGCTGTACCAAGTTGCTTGCTATTCTGCCTCTGCAGCACCTTTGACAATTCGAGTAGGCATCAGGATATGTTTCTGCATGGTTGCTGGTTTTCATGCAGTCAAAGCTTGCAGGATTCTGGAATATTAGTGGGCTATATCAGTAGAAGGAGTAAAAATGCATCTGCTGCTAGATGCACCATTCATCTGACCATGATGAATAGGATAATTTCATATGTCACTTAAATGTCTGTGGATGTTAATTGTAAACTGTAGATCTTGTGTTCCATATATTCCTATACTCCATCTTGTGCTCTTTCCCTGGCTACTTATCCATGGGCTGTACTCCAAGGGTGTGCTCTGAAATAGGCTGGTGTCAGTGAAGCTGCCACCTCTTCTTGGTCAAAGGGAATTACTGCCTAGCAGAGCTACTCCAGAAACCCTGTTTGCCAGTTCCATACAGTATGCAGTGCAGCCAATTTTCACTTGGATTTGTCTCTGCACGTGGTTCATCGCCTGCACAGAAAGCTAAATATTTATGAAGTAGGGCGTTAGAAATTATTGTTTTCCTATCCAGGCAGCTGCTGGGAGTGCCAAACTTCGCCATGTACTGACAATACCGTTGCCTAGCTAATCATGAGAGCCACGGATGGGCTTGCTGTGCTGATCATCACACGCTGGCAGAAAAGATAATGAGCTACTGACAAGGATGCATCTGGAATCTGGCCAGCATTGCATTGCATTGCACAAAATACTGTGTGCTTCTTCTTCCTTTCCAAACTAGGACAATAGATTCCTGTTCCTTAGCATAGTGTCACCTTGCTCTCTGTAGCTCACTCTATTGCCTTGTTACAGTTTGAATGGTTCAAGAATGACAGGTTTATATGAAGGAAAGAAAGCACATTTGGGGAATTCAAATCCTTTGTAAACTAATCTGGTTTTTTATGCTTGCATTTAGTAATCTTGAATGGACAGTATATTTGAGAAGTCAGCTTTAAGGAGTAATTTCTTTCGTGGAGAAAGCGAACTTGGCAGCATGAAAATCAGATGCGCTGCATGGCATCACTGTGCAGCTAATCTTCTCTTTGTTGGGCTTACCACAATCTTCATTCTAGTAGTGAGGTTGTGCTGATATTTTCAGATGGGATTGCAGGCAGCAATGCCTTAATCAAAATTTAGTTTGGTGCTATAGCAAACAAGTGGGTTGCTGTTGGGCCTTTCTATGTGGCAGGATTTGAAGGAGTAGAGCAGTGGATTTGCTCATTGCTGCTGCCTTCTTCAGTACTAGGGCTGTTTTAAGTGAAAAGGTAGTAAGTGGTATTTATGCCTTCCTGGACACGCATATGCTACTTGCAAATTATGGGTTATTTTGTCTTGCCGCCACACTTCTGAGCTGTATTGTTATGGTGGCGCTGGGGAACTTTTGACCTAATCCCTCTGTCTCTTCAGCTTCTAGTTTTGGATATGCCAGCTAGGGGTTACCCAGATGTCCAAGTCAGTTTGTGATGACCTGTGCTTTGTTGATTTCCTTTTCAAATACTGGTTAAACCAATGCAGTAAATCATATTTCAGCTTTCTTGTATTTTATAAATAGTTTTGTCATTAATTTCTAGTGTTTGGTCCTAGTTTTTTCATGAGGGCATAACAGAGCTGTGTAGATAGTACCTCCATACAGAGGGAGAGGCTGTGTAGCCTAAATTGTTGGCTCTTGGTACTTAACAGGCTCCACTCTGAATCCTTATTTGACTTTCAACAAAGCCTGCAAGTCTGTGCCCTTCGTCCTCTCCAAGCTCGTTAATAATGTGAGCTGGACACAGGCGTGAAGGAAAAGTCCATCTCAGAACAGATCCCTGCTGGGAAATCCAGGCTGTGAGCAGCTCTGCATATAACAAAGCTAATGGAAATTTCCAGGGAAGGCTTAGAGAGCTTAGTGACAGCCATAAAAGGGAAGAAAGTAAGAACTTGACTAAGTGGACTTCACTGTCCATGACTGACACAGTGTGGAGAATTGCAATTTTTCACCCTAAAGCCCTGGGCAACAAATGTCCTCCTTACTGCATCCACATCCAGCTGGCAACATGCTCCATGCTGCACACAGCTTCTACCTTATGCCTGGAAAAATGTAAAGTGCTTCCAGCACTTCCATGTCTAGAGTTTGATGAAGCAAAAGTTAAATGCTTACATTACCTAAAAAATATTCATTTCTCCAGTGTAAGCTCTGCTTCTGTAGAATGAATAGTCAGGCCTTGATTTGCAAATCTCCTGGGAAACGTACTGTGAAAGGCTTGCTCATTTACAAAATTCAAGCAGTATTTTCCAAGGGGAGCTAAAAAACCTTTAGGCTTTCTGAAAAAGGAGATTGCACTATTTTAAATAGATGTGGCTAAACCAGAGCAACACTTTAAGCTTAATTGAAAATCTGATTTAAACCAAGGTAATTGTGCTTGTCACACACATCTTTTTGGTACTTAAGTTGGTTTAAGGTGCGATTATGTGATCAAGTTTCTAATGCAAGCATAGTGTTTTATGGCATTTAGCCCATACAATAGCAGTATTTCTTTGACGAAATCTTTGTTTATGATTTTAACATAAAAGACAGTGCCCAACCAGTGCCCTCTGCTAAGTTCAGATATTTGGTTTCCTCACTGTACCTTGAGGTAGTCTGAAATACCTCTTCTGTAGGCTCAATCAATCATCCAAAGGCTGAAAACCCTAATCCAAAGTCAATGGGATATTGATCTTAGGGCTGTGTAGAGGCTAGTGTGGGTACCAGGTCAGATATATGTAGATGCATGCAAAAGAGAACAAAGATGGTGCTGAGGCACTTACTGCTTGAAGTCTTTTGCAAGAGGTGGAGTTGGGAAAGGGTAAATTCCTTAGCTGGGCAAAGGAAGAGTCTGCTGAAAAGTAGCAGTGAGGATACTCACTTCTGCCATAGGGAGTGCCAGCTGTTTATTCTGAGGCACTTCTTTTGCCCTTCAGGGAGACACACTCAGACCAAACTTAAAAGCCAGATTAAAGAGGTGCTGAGGATGTTGAAATTCCATCATGTCCAAGTGTAGTGACCTTGGCTTAAGCCTGTTCATCAGTGTTCCCAGAGTAAGCAGAAGGAGCAGTTAGAGATCAGTTACCAGCTGCTACAGATCCTTCTTATGGGGAAGGAAAGCAAAGTCCTCAATTTTCTGGCAGTAAAGGAGGAGCTGTAAAACTCAGCTAATAAATGGCAGCATTTAAAATTAATGTGGAAAGTCATATATTGAACGGAATGCCTACTGATTTCACCATCCAGGGAAACGTGCAAATTGTCAGCAAGGAGTTAGAATGGACTTTGCTGTCTAACAACTTGACTGTACAGTAGTGAACCTCTGCGGAATAGGTAGGAATGTGGTTGGGAGCTTTTCATCTGGTGTACTGCATGTCAGCTTTTGTAGATGTGTGTGTATGTACCATGAGGCTTTTGTAGAAGTGAAATTGATCAGACTTGAAGTGTGTGTGCAGGAGCTGAGCTTTCTGTGTAGTACAGGAACACTGTGTTTGGGGGAAGAGAGGAAATGTAGTGTTGTTAACTCACATTTTGGCCTAGAGAAAAGCTTTGTTGTCTTCTGGTTTCTTGTCTTGGGAGCAGGCAAGATGGGAAAGAAAGCAGGGCACATGTTCCAGAGAAGAGCAACGAGGCTGGTGAAGGGACTTGAGCACAAGTCCTATGGGGAGAGGCTGAGGGAGCTGGGGTTGTTTAGTCTGGAGAGGAGGCAGCTTAGAGGTGACCTCATCACTCTCTGCAACTACCTGAAAGGAGGTTATAGCCAGGTGGGGATTGGTCTCCTCTCCCAGGCAGCCAGCACAGCAGTAGGACAAGGGGGCACGGGCTTAAGCTCTGCCATGGGAAATTTAGGTTGGATATTAGAAAGAAATTCTTTACGGAGAGCGTAATCAGGCGTTGGAATGGCCTGCCCAGAGAGGTGGTGGATTCATCGTCCCTGGAGGGTTTTTAACTGAGATTGGACATGGCACTTAGTGCTATGATCTAGTAAACAGAGTGGTGCTGGATCAAGGGTTAGACTCGATGATCTCAGAGGTCTTTTCCAACCCAGTTGATTCTATGATTCTATATAGCACCTTGGCAAGGAATACCAGTCACGTACATGGCTGTGGGGACCATGCCTGTTCTTTGGAAGGCATGAAGAAGTGTGAAAAGAGGGGGAGAAGAGCATGGGTCTGCTTAGCTCTGTTGTGTAATAGCTGCAGATATATAGCACACTAGACTTTTTATGGAAATTTTGACTACGAGGTCAGAAAGTCTTTCTTGCCTAGGGAGTGTGCTACTTAGCGGACAGCAAAGTGAGAGCTAAGCTTCAGCCAGTATATTAGGCAGGGGATGGAGCAGCCAGAGGGACTGTCAGAGTTTTAGTGACAAATTACCCTCTGTCAATAAACCTTTGGAAATCGGCATCTCACTGGCAGCTGCTTTCATGGGGTATAATACAACACAGGACTAGCTCAGCACAAAAAATAAAAAAGCAGTGACTGATTACTTCCTGTAGACTCCATGCATTTTATTGACCTGATTTTCTCCATCTCTTGCCCTGGGCCCCAACCTGGGGTACTGTCACCCCAGCAGCCTAGCCCCAGGCTTCCAGCACACCCTGTTTTTATATTGCAGTGTGTCTGACCTGCAGCATCCTCTAACCTGGGGTTCTTGCCAGTTCTGCTGAGGCATCTCATTAGAGGGACAACATCTTTTATATGTACATTCAACATCATGTTTGTACCTGAGCCATCACCAGCTGCCAATTACTTGCCCTGCATCCTTCCTTCAGATTATGGGACTACTGTTTGCAGTGTGATGGAAGTCCAGCTCTTCAGACACAGTTCTCTTCTGTCTACACAGGACTTTTTTTTTTCCCCACTTGCCTTGTTGTGACCACTGCACAGCACTGCTAACTCTTCACCCAGCACCATCAGATGTTTGCAGTCCAGCAGCTATGCGATGGGGCACAGCACCATTTTGAAACTCCCAGATCAGCTCACATGGAGTGTCAGCATGGTGTGGCAAAACACTGGACAAGGAAGTGTCTTCCATAGTAATGCAGCCCATAGTGCTTCTGGAGGTGGGACACAGCAGTAGGTGGGAGATCGCCATACTGTCTTGGACTGTATATGAGTGCCCGTCCTCTGACATTTCTGTATGGCACAGTTATCTGGATTTGCTTTTACCCTCTTAGTGGGACATGCACTTACAGCATTATGGTGGTTTAGTTTTGTGATTGCCCGTAGTCTTCAGCAATGATTGTTAACCTTGTCTGTTCCTGTGATTAGGCAGCCCTGGCTTGGTCTATCTTTTAGGGAAATTGGTACAACCCGGTCCAGAAGGCCCAGGCTTTACCAGGTGTACGTTTTAATTTTCGGCTCCAAGAGATTTCACGCGCATGAACTCTTGTAAAGGCATTGGTTCTTTGGTACCTTAAGTTAATGTCCGGAGAATAACTGCACGTTTTTCTCTATGAGACTTTTTTTAATTTAGTGAGAATATAGACATTTTTGGCAAAAAGGGTTTTACAGAGATAACATGCAACTTCCCAAAAGCATTACAACAGATTACCAGGACTAACAAGCATTGCTATAGTAAGGAACTTCTGTTAGACCCAGCAAACACAAACTTCACGCAGCTTAGGCAAAATACAGAAAACAGGTGTTTAGGTTACCCACAAGAGGAAGAAAAGATTAAAGGAAGAGAGATTAAGAGAAGAAAGAATGAAGAGAGAAAAAGAGAGGAAGAAAAATAGTTGTCACTTAGAAGTTATCACATTTGTAAAGAAACTAAATGTTGAATAACGCAGTGCTTTACTGAGCACCACCTAGTGCAGGAAATGCTTGCAGGTACCACAGGGAGAATTGGCCTTTCCATTCCAATTTTTTGTTTAGTCACTTGGAGTTAGAGTAACCTGATTTAATACACATAGTTGTATGTCTTCATTTCCTGAACATCTCTCTGCTCCTGTTGCTTTGTCCTGGTGCTAGTATTGAATTGAAAGGAATGGAATATTCCACAACAATCTGGTAAATAACAGTGCTCCATGTTTGCCACGTGGTTTATGGTGATGAGCCCTTTTAATGAAAATGTGAGCTGAAGTAGATCTGCAGTTTCTGTAGGCAGGAATTAACACTGTTCTTTATGTTGTGGGGGATGTAATGTCTGCTGGCTGGAATAGTGTCATGTCATGCTAATATTTTTTCCTTCTTTGGTGTTTCAAGGGCCTTAAACTCTGGAGTTGATTACCACTGGGACCAGCTGAATGAGAACATCTTCGCTGTGCATTCCAGCAGCAGGAGCACTGAGCGGCCTGGGTGAGTCTCCTGGGTGTGAATTAGAGAGATCTGACCCTTTCTGCTGTTTTTTGTTCCATCTGACAGCACCACTTCTTCTTTGTTCCCTTACCACTGGCGGCTTTAAATATGCAATTTTCTCCCCCTTTGACATTGCCTAGTTGGGTCACCTGACCTTCTTCCACCAAGTGACATTCAATGCCCAAAAGTGCCAGTGATAGTAAAGTACATGTGTCATTCACGGCCCCAGTAATATCCATCCATGAGCAAGCTGGGGGAGGTACGTGTGGAACTTGATGTATCAAAAACACTGTGCAAAGCAAATGGGCTTTGGAAGCTAACTGAAGAACAGTGGCAGTTCGCAGACATAAGGGCAAATCTGTTGGGCGGACCTGGTGACTGATTTTCATCCCTTTAATTTCTGGTCATGGGACAGTTGTTTGTCAGCAATAAACTAAAAGCTAAATCCCTTGACAGCCCCATTGGCTGTTTCGTCCAGTCTGTCCAGTGATGCACACATTAGTTATTCTAAACTCAAGGTGATGCTGGAGTCCCTTGCTTCTTGCTCTGGTAGCAAGTACTTCTCTGTAAGGCAGCTGTTCTCAGCAAGAGGTGATAGTTGTGTTTCTGAATTATGAGCTCCAGGAGCCCAAGGATCAGAAGTACAAGATGATGTACAGGGCAATGTCTGTGCTGTCCTACAGCCGTGGTCTGATTGAGGGTGAAAAATAAGCAGGAGAAATTCTTTATTCTGTTATATGAGTGGATATTGCCATTATTGTACATTCCTGATAGTACATAATCAGTCTTATATAATGGGCAGCTTGAAGGCAGAAATACTGGTCTAGAATGAACTAGCTCAAAGAGAGAGCAAGGAAAGTGTGACAGGTTTCAAAGCCTTATGCCTTTGAAGGTTGTGAATGAGGCAGTCTTTCCTAGAATCTCTTTACTATTCCCAGCACTTACAGACAGAGGTTAGTTTTGAAAAGAGCGTCCACCATTGTCAAGATTCAGCTGTAGCATCATACACTTCAGCTGTTTGATTGTGAGAACCTAATGAGCCTTGAGGTGGTTCCTGTTGTTTGCTTTTGAGAACAGAGGGTTTCTCTTGTCTGACTGGAATGGGCAGAAATGCCTGCTGGAGTGCATTCATGTGTGATGCTGACAAGCTCGGAAGTCTGGAGGAGGGAAAGGATACAGGCTACATCCATGGGAGTTGAAACTGCCCTCCTGACGTACAGGAGATTTTGCGTGTGCTTGTGCTTCTACATTGCACATTGCGTTGCCTACTCAATGCACTAACTCCAAGACAGTTGTTCTGCAGGCTTAATGATGCTGCAGGGATATCATTCTGTGCCTGTAAGACACACTGCTTCTGTGGAAGGGTGAGTGGACTCTAAGACTCTGTTGGCTTATAACTCGAGAGACCAGCTGCTGAGACTGGAGAGGGGGTATCCCTGTGTGTGTAAATAGGTGCAGGTCACAGTCTGTCCATCCCCATCTGCACAGTGGCTAGCAGGTGCCTCGTTGGAGCGAAGACAAGAAGAGCCTCACGTAGATGTTTCAATCTTGCAAGGGCACGTTGCTTCCAATGCTCCTAGTCTTATTTGTTTTTCTCTCTTTTCAGAACCAGCAGAGCCACATGGAGGACAGACAGGGACATGGGCCTGATGAATGCCATAGGCCTGCAACCCCGAAATCCCCCCACCTCTGTGACTTCGCAGGGTACCCAGACCTTGGCGCCTCAGCTGCAGAATGCCGAGACTCAGACAGAGAGGGAGGTACAGGAGCAGGAATCCGCCTCTGCAGGGACTGGGGAAGGTAGGAGATCAATCAGTGATTTATCTGACAGAGCTTACCTGGTGAACTGGGAGTTTCCACATAGGTTCCACATGCTGTCAATGAATTTCAACTCCTTTTATCGCTTCAGCAAAGATTCCTTCAGCCTAATTTGCCTGTAACTGGCCCAAAATGATCAGGAGAGTGAATCTCTGGCCATATGAATAGGGAAGCTGTTTTTTTACATGCTTTGAGGAGGCAAAATGAACTCTTCTCCAGATCCTTGTGTCTTTGTAGAACTAACTGTACTGCCATCACTCGTCACGCATCTCCTGAACTCTTAACCATCAATAAGACTGCAAGCTGTTGAGAGTTATGCTGTCCGCCTCTGTGTTAGAGTTTAGGTTGGTCCTTCAACCTCTGCAAAATGTGTGCAGGCTTCACAAGCTCAGCATTTGGATGCAAAATAAAATACTGTAAAGTGCTTCTCACAAAGTAGATATGAGTATTCTATTTAGTCTGATTGATGAAGTATGTGAAGAGCTTCCAGATCAGCTATTCAAAAATGTCTCTAGTGGTTTGCAGTCCAGGAAAACTTACCAACAGCTGGAAGCTATGCAATTCCTATATAACGTCAGTAGTCTGTTGAAAATGTTGATTTTGTCCAGACTTCTTGTCTCAATACTGTACCATTGTGCTTGAATCCAGCTCTGAAGGCTTGGCTAGAGAAGGGTTGGGCAGTATATACATAGGAAATTGAGGAGATGGTTTAGAAGTTGTTGGGTTCATGAGGAACTGACTTGGCTTTGGGAAGGAGTCCATGACATGCCTGTTTGTGCCTGTGTGCTTGCTGGTTCTCTGTCACTCTGAAAGATACTTTTTGGTTTGTGACTCTTCCACAGTTTCTGCTGTGCAGTACCCAGCATGTGTGATAAGGCTTTGTGTTTCTCTGATCTCAACTCTTCTGTTCAAAGTTCAGTGGGAAATTCCTGACCTAGGGGGTTTCCTTCTGCTTATCTCAGTAATGCTGAGATTTACTTCTCTGGAAGGTTAGTACAATTGAAGGCGTGTAAACAAGACTGGAACATAGGCTGTCTGGACAAATGCTGATCTCACGGGAACTGGTTCTTCCACTGAATGTGGTCTGCAGACTGAGAACAGGGTACCAGGGGGAACTTTCTTGCATCAAGGCCATGATGGCTGATGTTGCAGACTTTGGGGATCTTTCTCTGCTCTTTTAAACTAGGAATGTTCTCC